>ML800995.1:400585-430894 GCA_009831015.1 Picea engelmannii
CCCAGTTTTCCATGTTTCATGCTTAAAGAAGGTTATAGGTGACAAGATCCCAGTTCAAACTATATTGCCAGAACTTGACGAGGAAGGAAAAATCATATTGGAGCCTGAAGCCATCACTGACACAAGAATTCGCCAGTTGAGGAGTAGATCCATTTCAGAGTATCTCATTAAATGGAGGAAACTACCGACTGAATATTCCACTTGGGAAGATGAGTCTTTTATATAGAAGCATCCAGAGTTACTCAAGTGTTTTGGACAACACTTGTCTCAAGGGGAGGGGCATGTTAAGCTCTAATATTGGCTCATTACCCCTTAATTGGGGAATATTATATTAGTAATGTTATTTTATTTATGTCGGCTTTAGGCCATTAGTTGTAATTATACATCCTAGTCTCCTATATATACCAAGGAGAAATTTTCATTTTGAATCATCTTGTACTTGAAAATTTAAGTGGGATAAAAGGAGGTTTCCCCCTCGAAGAGGCTTATTATCTGAAATTATCTCTTTTTCAAGGCGTTGAGTACTTTTCCTAAGGTTTTTCTATGCTATATTGATGTTTGGTTCTTCACATGTCCCCGACAAGGTCAGGGTACAAATATTTGGGTCTTGATCTTGTTTATCTTGAGGAAACAATATCTCACATGCCCAAGAGACCTTCCATGGTAGGAGAAAAGAAAGATGACAAGACAGGAGATCCTTTCAAATTATTTCTCGAGGAATCCATCGCGCAACAGAGGAATGATATGATGGATAATTTTGTACAAATCCTTCAACGACTACCAAGAGGTGACGCATATTCCTTGAGCAGAGGCACCGTCCATTTCAAGGTACAGATTAACTTTGACATTCCTATATTTGAAGGTTAGATAGACGCAGATGTTGTAGACAAATGGTTGAATCTACTAGACTGGTATTTTTTTGTCCATAACTTTTTGAATAGAGAAAACTTTACTTTTGCACTCCTCAAAGTCATTCCCCATGTAAAATATTGGTGGGATACTTTACGTGAGAAAAAGGAAACAGAGGAACCCTCATTATTTATAGTGTCACTCACCCAAGATTCCTTCAAGGATGCTATTAAGGAACAATACTACCATGTTGGAAGTTATGACGATCTGTCTAATTTGCAAACAAAGAAGGACAATCGAAAGATGAAGAAATATACTGGGAAGTGGTGTGACTTCCATAAGATCCCCTGGCATAACACTATTGATTTTCGTTCAAAGTAGTCATTGGTGGCTGAGGTGAAATCCTATGAATTAAATGTGGGTTCTAACTCTAAGTTAGAATTAGAAAAGGGGAGACGAATCATTGAAGTGGAACACAATGCCATCGTTTCTACCACCAAGATCCAACCGAGTGAACCTAATGAGCCAGACGAAGGCGAGCGCCTCTTTCATTCACAAATGTGGGTGAAAGGCAGCCTGTTGCACTTCATTGTTGATACTGGTATCTATAAGAACCTCATCTCAGCGGAGGTTTTCAAGTGGTTGGCCTTGCTGACAATGTTGTGCCTTCATCCCTACACCATCGAATGGCTCCGCCAAGGAAGAAATATTCATGTCAGCCAACAGTGTCATATGTCGCACAACATCAAGCCATTAAAAGATGAGGTATTGTGTGATGTTGTTGCCCTTGAAGTTTATGATGTTCTTTTGGTCCAACCTTATTTATGGAAATGCCATGACATATATGAGTCTAGGCCTTGCAGTGTTATTATTACTTTGAACAGTAAATTGTACATGATACCTGATGTAGTCCCACCTAGTGCCATTTCCTTAATCTCTGCGAAGAAATGCAGGAAGGTCATCTCTCAAACTGGGAATTTTGTCTTCTTTGTGATTCTCTCTCAAAGTGAGTGAAATATTGCAGCCACATCTAGGGCCTTCGCGACCTACCTCTCCACGTAGCAGAAGCAAGTGGATAAGGTCATGGAAGAATACAAAGACATTTTCTCCTCACATGCCGAGGTACCTCTACAATATCAGGTAAGGAATTCCATCAATATGAACCCCGATGAATTACTACCCAATGGGCCAGTCTATCACTTCTCTCTGTTAGAAAATGAGGAGATTAATCATGAGATTCAATAATTTCTATGAAAGGGGCACATTCGAACCATCTCATCACCTTGTGGAAGCCAAATCGTGCTTGTGTAGATGAAATACAAGACCTGGTGACTCTGCATTTATTGTTGGACCCTAAATAAAATCACAATCAGGAACCGATACCTGATTCCCCAAATCGATGATCTCCTTAATCAGCTCAAGGGGGGCAAATACTTTAGTAAGATTGATTTGAAGTCTGGCTACAATTAGATCCCAATAGAGCAGACAAATGTATGGCAGACTACCTTCAAGTCAAAATAAGGTCTTTTTGAATAGTTGGTCATGCCCTTTGGTTTGACAAATGCCCCAGCAACTTTCATGAGGATGATGGAAGATATATTGTGACCTTTCACCAATTATTTTGTAGTAGTGTATTTGGATGACATCCTCATCTACAATAAGACTTGGGAGGAACACTTGCATCGTATTCAGTAGGTTTTTCACACTCTGCGTCATCACAAGATATATTCCAACTTGGAAAAAATCTCCTTCAACATGGACAGGGTCTAATATCTCAGATACATTGTTTATGAGAATGGTGTGCATGTGGATCCATCCAAGATCCAGGTTATCTATGACTGTCCAGGCCCAACCATGCTCACTGAGCTTCGAAGATTCTTAGGCCTTGCTAATTTCTACAGCAGGTTCATGTCAGGATTCTCCCATATTGCATGGGCCCTCAGCCAAGTAACCAAGGGTTGGGGTAAAGAAAAAGTTTTGTAGAGCCTATCCCAAAAGAAAGAGTTTGATGATTTGAAGCAGCGCTTATGCTAAGCCCTAGTGCTTTCATTACTCGACCTGCATGAACCCTTTGAGATAGAGAAAGATGCTTCAGACTATGTTGTGGGTGAATTTCTCACTCATCACAGCCACCTCGTGGCCTATCATAGTGAGACACTATCAAATTTCATCCGTAAGTACCCTACTTATGACAAATAAATGTACTCCATTGTGCAATCTTGTCACCAGTGGAATCATTACATTCTTAGGATGGAGACAGTCATCCACATTGATCATAAGTCGTTGCATGTAACAAAACCTTTGTTACGACTACAAGCGAAGAAGAAAGTGCAATTTTTTTTTTAAATAGGACGACAACAACGATTACATCTAAAAATCACATCTGACGGTGAGCACCATACCCGCAAAACAGGAAACAAACAACTATGACTCCATGCACTGGCACAAGGGAAACTGGGTGAAACATGCGTAAAACAACAAGGAGAAATGATTACCTGCCCGAAACAAACATGACCACACCTACAAGCTAAGGGAAAACATCTACATCCATACACAACGGCCTCGATGACCAGTTAACTAGGACCTCAATGGCATGCTACCAAACACATGAAGGTGTTCAACCCATGTGTCAAACACAAACTTACAACGATAAAAAAACACTCACATGGAAGGCATAGACTTTGGCCAAGTTATCATTTGCCTCTATCCAATAGGGCGTGCCATGATCCCCTCATTAGGACTCATGACGTCCCCGGGTTACAGGTGTGGCGATAACCCTGGCGCTACCTAACCTACCTGGACCAAGGACCCCAGTTGAATCCAACTCACTAGGAGTCAAGTTACTGACAAGAGGACTACATCCACACTCCAAGAAATAGATTGACAACACACAAGATGACCTCATTCGAACAAAAGTGCAATCTCGTACATGGCTTCACCAACAACCCAACCATTAATCAAGTCTAAATTAGTCAATACTTACAATCTAATTTAACATTGGTTACCAATCTAATTAGCAAGTCTGAATTACAAATTAGTTAATAAATTACAATTCTAAATTAACATTAAATTCAAGTCTAAATTACAACTTAGATACATGTCTAAAATAGATACAAGTCTAAACTACAATTTAAATACAAGTCTAAATTATAAATTCAATACAAGTCTAAATTGCAATTAATTACAAGTCTAAATTGTAAATTAGATGCAAGTCTAAATTAGCAATTTACCAATATACAACAACATTAACCCAAGTAATGTAATTTGATATAAATATAACATTATTCACAACATTAATTTCCAAACCTTGTCATCATCATTAACCATATTAAAGTTTAACCAGCTGCCTATTACACAACGAAGATTGTTGAGTAATAAGAAGTTGTCTATTAAATCCAAATTTCTTACTACAATCACCTGCACGCAGCCAAAAATATAGGAATGTTGGAGTAATGAGATAGTCAAACGTTAAGAGAGATAGCATTGTGAAAGGTAAGCAATTCACTATCATTTAATGCCTAGAAAAGATGTCAGTACTGTCACAGACACATTGTGCCTAACTTTAGTAAATCGTTGGCACAAAAATCATAATCATGCTCAATAACCATCTTTGGGGGAAACGCTGACCCAATGCATTAATCAGCTATTTAAAATGCCATAATAAAGGGTTGGGTTTAGAACACTATTTAATGCTAACAAATATGTTGTGTAATAACGCCATCCCTGTATGTGTTCACGCAAGGTGAATAATAGGAGAAGGTTGTCAAGTGGCCTTTAATGTTGATTAATAGATAATTAATTCTATAATAAATTGATGTGTATTAAATAGGAGATTAGTTCTATATTTTAAATAGCATTTAAAATATAAATTTCTATTAAACGTACATGTTGGGTTTAAATGTACACGCAATTTTTATTAAATGTACACCAGTCAGTTATTAAAGGTACACGTAATTGCCATTAAAATATAAATTGTTGTGAATTAAACGCCATCCATCAAATCATTGGGCAATACTCCTGCCATTCCATAGCAATCAATGCAGAAGAACCTTGAGGGCGGTCTAAATTAAATGTGAATTCTATTTTCACTCAAGACACAAAGGCATTGGGTTGTCTGTCCAACATAAATTTCAATTTGATTTTAATCAAACGCGGAGGCGAATTGTTGGTTATCTAACACTTAAAAAATTCGTTTTGGTTTATCCTTGGGACACTCTGACATTAAAAACAACACTCAAGCTCAAATTCCTATTAGTTTATCACAAAATCGTGGTCAAAAAAAAGGGAAAAATAAAGGTTGAGCTTAACCTCATGTTTGTTGGGTTTCAACAATAAAAAATAGTTGAGTTTCACATCATAATTCGTTGAGTTTAACCTCCAGTTTGTAGTCAATAAAACGGTGAGGAAAACGTTGTCAGGAAGATTCCACTCAGTCATAAGATATATATAAAAAATATAACGTTGTTTGAAGAAGGTAAATAGCAGTCTATGACTGATATGCAAGACTTCGATTCAATTTACAATACAGCGAAATAATAAATTGCAATACAAAAATAAACAATTGGGGGTAAAAAAACTAATGCCACGCTATGCGAAACAAAATCATCCAAGTAAAATCGCCAGGGGAAGGGCCATGAAAGTCAAAGGACAAAAATTTGGTTAATGAGCCACGAGAACTATGGTGAATCTGTGGTGTAAGGCTGAGTAAGAACTTCAAGCTCAGGCATAATTCCTCACAGAGAACGCAGAAGAAAACTACCTCCAGGAAACACAGAAGTAAACAATCACCATAACGTGCAGAGTTTCGACAATCAAGTCTCAGGGGTTTATCCAAGAATTAACAATCAAAACGCAGAGAAAATCAAAGTTTTAAATCAACAGGGCGCAGAGGTAAATCAGGTAAACGGTGGGCAAACATCCTTAGCTCATCATCCACGCACAGAAAAGTAGGGCATTAGGATCTATAGGTCTATTAAAACCGAAGTGACGACCATCGATTCAGCTCCTAGCCAACTACTCAGGCGTGGACTAATGATCCAGGGATGAGGGCGAAGTATAAGGCACAACTTTTCACAATAAATCAACAAACCAACAGGACATCACAGCATTCCGAGATTGATGGCCAAGGGAATCAAGTCAAGCAGCATCTTAAGGATAAGGTGAATTTAAGTCTTAACAAAAAACAAAAGGCTAAGTAAAAACGTTTTCTTTACACAATTAAAAGTACAGAAATGAAAGCATAAAATCAACAGTAATCTACCATGCAAATTAAAGCTTGTGCACCGTAGCCCAAGGTGACATCTTCTGAGTCATTGTCCTACGTGCTCCATGCAACTCCCACTTGTCAACCACTGTGACTTCACCGGTACCTCCCATCCAATGCTAGGGGTACTCTTCTTCCCCCTTAGCCACGTGAGTTGCAAAGGGGCCACACACAATAAACTAGAGAACAACTAGCTCCCAGCTCACCTCGCAAGGCCGAGCTACCACTCCTCATCGAGCTGGGTATCCCAACTCCCACAAGATAAGTCACTCAAGTCTAAAATTCTGTAGTGTAACATTATGCATAACAGAAGATCTCCATCCTCCTCCTCCTCCCTCCTTTATATAGAATTTCTAAGTCATTTATTTCCCAAATTCTCATTTAATTTATTGTTCAAAAATTTAATTCAAAAAAATCCTCCCCGTACATGTGTCGCTCATCCCCTTCATTTCACCATAAATTAATTTTGCTAAATATTTAATTACTCTTATTTCCCTCACCCACCTAAAATCATTCCTAGAATCGCTCCTAGGTGTCCCCATATTCCCTTACACATTTTAATGACTTACCCCCTTATTAATTTACCAGTTGAGTTCAATTTAGAAAGTTATTAAAGGCAATATTCCATGCTAAGTTAGTCATTCTGTTTTTTCCTTATGTTTCCCTTCTCTCTTTATGTTTCCCCCTTTTTCCCTTAGTTTCCTAAATCTTTTAAATTTCCCTCTTTCCCTTTTTATCTAAAACTCAAATTAGTAAGTGTAGACTTTACCCTTTTTCCCCTTTTTCATTTTAGTAAAAATTTTAATTAGCACAAGTGACAAACAATTAATTGAATTTTTTAACCCCTTCACGTCACATGTTTAATAATGATTATTAGTATTATTTATTTATTTTTATTTTTATTTTATTATTTTACCACAAGTATCACTCAGACTTAGATTTTATTTTCCTAGGTTGGGCGACATTTTATTAGGGAATTTGTTTTTAAATATTTCTTATCAAAATATTTGTTCTAAGGCCCTCTAGGTTTATTCACTTATTAGTTAACAACGGGACGTGCCCTTCAGGACACACTAGGTGCTCCAAGGGTGCCACTCACCTCATTATGTTTCCCTTGTGCGATGTGCCCTTTAGGACACACTACGTGCTCCAAGGGTGCCACTCGCCTCATTCTATTTTTTCTTGCGCGACGTGCCCTTCATGATGCACTATGTGCTCCAAGGGTGCTACTCGCCTCTTACTGACTTGGTAGACATCAAAAACCCTTGGATTCAAAACTTCGTCAGGTGATCTTGTGGGAGACTAAGGGCCTCTAAGG
Organism: Picea engelmannii; assembly: GCA_009831015.1. NCBI lineage: Eukaryota > Viridiplantae > Streptophyta > Pinopsida > Pinales > Pinaceae > Picea > Picea engelmannii. The sequence continues at coordinate 408,016 of ML800995.1, forward strand.
AATAAGGCCCCTACCTTATTGCGCACCCCTTAGAATCATCGTGAGAGATTGTCGCAGTCTGCCCTCATGACATCGTGGGTATTCTTGAACTAGGTAGCCATTAACCTATAGTTAGAGCCACATCAGGAGTGTTAGTAGGATGTCACATGGATGTTTTCCACACCTCTCCCTCAACGTCTCTAGTAGTCATGTGTGACCCCTCTACTCCACATGTGAGTCTAGTCGAAAAGCTATCGTCATCCTGCGTCATCAACGAATCATGTCAAAAATAATATCCATAATCATAACATCTAATCAGATGCACAAATGTCATATATGCAACAATCAAAGCCCCAATAGTCCACTCTCTGACTCGATCCAGAGTCCAAGGGTTTCATCGATGCCTCTACATCCTCGAGGTCCAAAATCCTGCACACTCAGGAGAACCGATTCAATAGCACCTGTCTATAATAATACATCAAAATAACATGTCATCATATCCATAATGTCTCATAATCGTGATCAAATTCCCAATATTAATATAATATGGATCACTTTCAAGAAAGTGTCCTCAAAGAATAAGTTCGCTCAGTGAACGTAAGAGCGGGATGTTACATACACCCCCTCTTGGTCTAAAATTTGTCCCGAATTTTCACAGTATATATAAGTGTCGAAAAACAAAATGTGTATCATAGTGTTACAATTATATCTATCAAACAAAAATGGAAATTGTTGGTGCATATCATATGCATCCTTCGAGGTCATCGAGTGTGGACTATAGTTGTCCCACTGGACCTTGACCTATTATGTTGTTCAACGCCATAGCTATCAAATGAGATGATCTAGGATGCAGATCGACTCAGTCGTGAGTGCCCCCTAGTCTGGTACTTGCAAGGAACTCATGACAATAACATGCGTAGGATCACTAATATAATGTCTCAAAACAGAAACATGAAAAACATCGTGCATGTGCCTCAAAGAATCAGGAAACACTAGTCAATAGGTCACTAGCCCCTTCCTCTCCACAATCTCGAAGGGTCCCACGAACCTAGGGGATATTTTATCTCCCTTTCCAAAATTGATCAAACTCTTATGCGGTTTTACCCACAAGAAGACTTGATCGCCAACTTCGTAACTACGGTCGACAAGGTGCGCATCGGCATAACTCTTTTGTCGATCTTGTGCTTCTTTGATCCTTTGTCTTATTGTTTTCATTTGATATTCCATTTGTTATATCACTTCTGGTCCCACCAGGACCCTATCCTCAAGTATATCCCAACTCAAAGGTGTCTGACATGATCACCCGTAAAGAAACTCGAAAGGCATCATCTTAATGGTGCTTTGGTAACTATTGTTATAAAATAATTCTACCAATGGAAATAATTCTTCCCAACGCTTTTGTTGGTCCATCACGTACATGCGCAACATGTCTTCTAAGATTTGGTTTGTTCATTTGGTCTGTCCGTCAGTCTCCACGTGATACGTAGTACTAAATTTAAGTTGGGTTCCAGGGGCCTCTTGGAAACTAGTCCAAAATCGTCTAGTAAACACCAATCCTCGCTCGGATATAATCCTCTTAGGTATGCCATGCAACCTCACAATATCACTGATGAAAACTCTAGCTATGTCAGGTGCCTGATACGCCGTATGTACAGAAATAAAATGAGCACTCTTCGTCAGAGTGTCAACTACCACAAAAATCGAGTCATGTCTCCTCGCCATCAGTGGCAATCCAAAAATGAAACCTATCGAAATGACCTCCCATTTCGATTACAGAATAGTGTGTGGTTGTAGTAATCCTATTGGATGTCTATGTTCAGCCTTTACATGTTGACATTATAAACATCTAGCCACATAGTTTACTATGTCTTCCTTCACTCCCTTCCAAAAGAATAAGGGTTTAATGTCTTCCCTCATCTTCGTGACTTCTGGGTGAGCCATGTACACTGCTCTGTGAGCCTCGTTTAGGATCAAACACCTCAACTTGTCGTTCGGTGGTACGTAAATACAATTTTAAAACCTCAATAATCCATCATCGTCAAACGTAAATATTTCAAATCTTGGTACCATCATTGTGTTTTGTCCAATAAAATCCTCGACCTCTTTGTACCAGTCATCATCGTGCTATAAAGTTAGAATCCTTTCACGTAGATTCTTCTGAAGAGGCAACACTGAAAAGATGCGTGATCTCTGACTCAATGCATCTGACACTCGGTTCATTGTTCCTTTTATGTAAGCAATCTCGAAGTCGTACTCGCTAAGAAATTCTGACCAACGTCGTTGTCGCGCATTCAGGTCACTTTGCATAAAGATGTGTTGTAGTCCAAAGTGGTCCATTTTTAGTTCAAATTTTTGTCCAACAAGGTAGTGTCTCCAAACCTTCAAGGCATATACAATTTCTAACAACTTCAAATCATGCGTCGCATAGTTCTCCTCATGCCTTCTCAATTTCCTAGAGATGTAAGTGATCACTCGACCATCTTGCATCAAGAATCTGCCTAATCCTTCCTTGGATGCATCAGTGCATACCAAGAAGTCCACATTCATGTCTGGGACCTTTAGTATTAGTGTCATTGTCAATAGCTCCTTGAGCCTCTGAAATGCTTCCACGCATTTCTCGGTCCAAACAAACTTCTTGTTCTTCTTCTACAATTCCGTGATCAGATTTGCTATCTTTGAAATGCCCTCAATGAATCGTCGATAGTATCTTGCTAAACCCATGAAGCTACATACTTCCAAGACATTCGTCGACACAGGACATTCCATAATAGCCTTGAACTTTGTTGGATCCATGGCGATACCTTTGTCGGAGATGACATGCCCTAAGTAGTGAATCTTCAATTGATAAAATGGGCATTTGGACAACTTCCCATACAATTTATGATCTCACAGATGTTGTAGTACCAAGCGCAGGTGCTCATCATGCTCCTCTATCATCCGAGAGTAAATAAAAATATAGTCAATGAATACGTGGATGAACTTGTCCAAGTACTTGTGGAACACCCCGTTCATCAAACTCATAAATACCCATGGGGCGTTTGTTAGTCCAAATGATAAAAAAGTAAACTCGTAATGACCAAACCTCATCTTAAAGGCGGTCTTAGGGACATCATCCTCCTTTCTCCATAACTGGTGATACCCTGATCTCAAATCGATCTTAGAAAACATCGTCGCACCCTTCATCTGATTGAACATATCATCAATCCTTGGCAGCGGATATTGATTCTTAATCGTTGCCTTGTTCAATTAATGGTAGTAAATGCAGATCCTCCATGACCCATCCTTCTTTCGTATGAAGATAACAGGCACACCCCACGGTGACACACTTGGACGTATCAGTCCCAGGTAGAGAAATTCCTTCAGTTGCATTCTCAACATCTGTAACTCTGAGGTCGACATACGATAAGGCATTCTCTCTATTGGTTCAGTCCCAAGTTTTAGGTCTATGGTAAACTCCAATTCCCTCTCTGGAGGCATCCTAGATAACTCCTCCGGTAAAACGTTTGCAAACTCTCTCACCACTGGAAGGTGTTCTAGACCTTCCGCTATGCATTTTTCATTTAACGCAAGGATGGCATAAATCTTACATCCCTTGTGCAAGATATTTTGTAACTACAAGGAAGATATGAACCTTAGGGAAACTCCCTAGTTTCATCCTACAATCATATGTCTTTGTCCCTCATCATCGACTGAGCTCAATTGTTTCGTCTTATAGTTGAGTATCGCCTCATGCGATTCCAGCCAGTCCATATCGATCACGATGTCATAAGATCCTAAGATCGTGATGTACAGGTTGGCCCTGGTGATAAACTCTCCCAGGTTAAGGGTACAACCCATAACCTTTCCTCCAACCTTTTGTTTGACTCCCAAAGCCATCTCTACAAAGCTAAAATCATCATGTTCAGCTGCCTTTACCTTAATCCTTTTAAGCACTGCACTAGAAATGAAACTCTCACTAGCACTGGGATCTATCAAAATACTAAGGGCCTGGTCAGCGATGATACCTGACGTCTCAAGCACAGTTGACAGTTCTCTTCCTGGCGATTATTCACCGCTACATGAATCCGATGGGACTTGCCCAAATCTCCCACGGTAGTGGATCCAGCTGATCAAGATGCTCTAGTCCTCTCCACTAGGCAGTCGCACTGGTAATGTGGCTCCGCACATATCCAACACCCCTTCTTCGGTCCAGTACTCCTGGTACCTAAAGTAGAAGCTAATGCACCACCGGCCTGGAATCATGGTATGTTCTACTGAACAGGCCTAAATTGTTGTTGTTGCGGTCGACGCTACTACTAATGCTATGGTCCTCGATAAGGTGTCTATTGTTGAGGCATTGGTCACCGAGGTGTAGTGAAATCAGATCCTCTCTGGGAGCCACGATATCCTAGCGTATGTTTGGCTGGTGTTTGATGTCGCAGTACACCGGATGGCACCTGCCCTGTCGACCTCGCTGGAGTCCTACTCTGACCCTCACTAATAAGCTCCTCCTATGCTATGAGGGCCTTCTGGATGACATCATGCAAGGTCTAAGGCATCAAAATCCTAACCTTTGCATGTATGATGACATTAATGTCGAACAAGAACCTGTTAAAATCAAGTTTCTCAGTATTAATATGTGGAGCATACTGAAGCAACTCCATAAAATGAGCCTCGTACTCAGACACCGTATGGTCACCCTGTCGTAAGGCATTGAACTCATTGAGATGACGCTCAATTAATTCTTCTTATATGTACCTCTCTCAAAACCATTCCTTGAACAGTTCCCATGACACATCTTTGACGGCCATGTTCAGTTGCGACAGGAGCATCTTCCACCATAGAAGAGTGCTCTCCTTCAATTGAAATACTTCCATGTGGACCTTCATGTTGGAGGTATATTCGTGAAGTGAAAATCACATCTCCATATTCTCCAACCATGCCTCAACGGCGACGTCATCTGGGGCACCAAAGAACTTGGGATATTTGACCTTCTCGAGTTCGCAGTGAATGCTACCAGTACCAACCGGAGTGCGCGGCGGGCCCTCATGGGGTGTCGATGCCCTGGCCTCATCTCTTTCCTAACAGATGATCAGTGCCTCAAACATGCACTGAAAGGACCTCATCAGCCCAACCACATCACCCACCCCTCTCTACTCCTACCCGACAACATTTTCATCTCCCTGGGGGTTAGACCCCTTAGGAACAGATGTTGTTGGAGGCATCTCACCTCCTCCCCTAGCACCCCATCATCATCCTCCATGGAGCCCTCTAACCATGATTACCTACACGAATACAAGTCAAATTAATTAGCAACATTATAAACGAATATCATAACAATGAAATTCATAGTTTTCCAAAGTCGTGGGTTGAACCTGCTCTGATACCATATGTAACGACCCCTTCGTTATGACTACAAGAGAAGAAAAAAGTGAATTTAAAAATAAAATAAAAACGACAACAACGATTATAGTTGAACAACACATATGACGGTGAGCACCATGCTTACAGAACATGCAACAAACAACTATGACTCCACGCACTGGAACAAGGTCAACTGGGAAAAACATGTGTCAAACAACAAGGAGAAATGATTACCCACCCGACACAAACATGACCATTCCTACAAGCTAAGGGACAAAATCCCCATCCCGACACAATGACCTCGATGACCATTTAACTAGGACCTCAATGGCGCTCTACCAAACGCATGAAGGCATTCAACCCATGCGCCAAAAGAAAACTTACAATGATCAACAACACTCACACGGAAGGCACAGGCTTCGACCAAGTTATCATTCACCTATATCCAATAGGGCGAACCATGATCCCCTCATTAGGACTCATGACGTCCCCAAGTGAATCCAAATCGTTAGTAGTCGAGTTACTAACATGAGGACTACACCCACATCCCAAGCAACATATCGACAAGACACAAAGCACAAGCTCATACACGGCTTCGCCAACAACCCAACCATTAATCAAGTCTAAATTAGTCAATACTTACAATCTAATTTAACAATGGTTACCAATCTAATTAGCAAGTCTCAAGAACAAATTAGTCAATAAATTACGATTCTAAATTAACAATAAATTCAAGTCTAAATTACAACTTAGATACATGTCTAAAACAGATACAAGTCTAAACTACAAGTTAAATACAAGTCTAAATTATAAATTCAATACAAGTCTAAATTGCAATTAATTACAAGTCTAAATTGTAAAACAGATGCAAGTCTAAATTAGCAATTTACCAATATACAACAACATTAACCCAAGTAATGTAATTTGCTATAAATATGACATTATTCACAACATTAATTTCCAAACGTTGTCAGCATCATTAACCATATTAAAGTTTAACCAGCTGCCTATTACACAACTAAGACTGTTGAGTAATAACAAGTTGTCTATTAAATCCAAATTTCTGACTACAATCACCCGTGCGCAACCAAAAATACAGGGATGCTGGAGTAATGAGATAGTTGAACATTAAGCGAGATAGCATTGTGAAACGTAAGAAATTCGCTATCATTTAATGCCTAGAAAAGTTTTCAATACTATCACGGACACGTTGTGCCTAACTTTAGTAAATCACTGGCACAAATATCGTAATCATGCTCAAAAACGATCTCTGCAGGAAACGCTGACCCAATGCATTAATCAACTATTTAAAACGCCATAATAAAGGGTTGGGTTTAGAACACTATTTAATGCTAATAAATATGTTGTGTAATAACGCCATCCCTGTACGTGTTCACGCAAGGTGAATAATAGGAGAAGGTTGTCAAGTGGCCATTAATGTTGATTAATAGCTAATTAATGCTATAATAAATTGTTGTGTATTAAATAGGAGATTAATGTTATATTTTAAATAGCATTGAAAATATAAATTGCTATTAAACGTACACGAAGGGTTTAAATGTACATGCAATTGTTATTAAATGTACACACAATCAGCTATTAAAGGTACACGCAATTGCCATTAAAATATAAATTGGTGTGAAATAAACGCCATCTAGAAAATTGTTGGGCAACACTCCTGCCATTCCATTGCAATCAACATAGAAGCACCTTGAGGGAGGTCTAAATTAAATGTGAATTATATTTTCACTCAAGACGCGGAGGCATTGGATTGTCTGTCCAACATAAATGTCAATTCAATTTTAATCAAACGCAGAGGCAAATTGTTGGTCGTCTAAGACTTAAAAAATTCATTGTGTTTTATCCTTGGGACGCTCTGACATTAAAACCAACACCCATGCTCAAATTCGCGGTGGTTTATCACAAAATCGTGGTAAAAAAAAGGGAAAAATAATGGTTGAGCTTAACCTCATGTTTGTTGGGTTTCAACAATAAAACAATAGATGAGTTTCACATCAAAATTCATTGAGTTTAACCTCCAGTTCACAGTCAATAAAATGGTAAGGAAAACATTTTCAGGAAGAGTCCACTTAGTCATAAGATATATATAAAAAAATATAACATTGTTCGAAGAAGGTAAATAGCAGTCTATGATTGATATGCAAGACATCGATTCAATTTACAATACAACGGAATAATAAACTGAAATACAACAATAAACAATTGGGGGTAAAATTTAGTAAAAACAAGTGCACAGTCCTTGAAAAGAAAAAAAAATTATAAGGCACACTATGCGAAACGAAATCAACCAAGTAAAATTGCCAAGGGAAGGGCCACGAAAGTTGAAGGAGAAAAATCTTATTAATGAGCCACGAGAACCATGGTGAATCTGTGGTGTAAGGCTAAGTAAGGAATTCAAACTCAGGGATAATCCCTCACAAAGAACGTAGAAGAAAACTACCTCTAGGAAACACAGAAGTAAACAATCACCAAAACGCCTAGAGTTTCGGCAATCAAGTCTCAGGGGTTTATCCAAGAATCAGGAATTAAAACACAGAGAAAATCAAAGTTTTAAATCAACAGAGCGCAAAGGTAAGTGAGGTAAATGGCGGGAAAACATCCTTCGCTCATCATCCATGCACAGAAAAGAAGAGCATTAGGATCTATAGGTCTATTAACACTGAAGTGACGACCGTTGATTTGGCTCCTGTCCGACTGCTCAGGCATGGAATGATGATCCAAGGATGAGGGCGAAGTATAAGACATAACTTTTCACAATAAATCAACAAACCAACAAGACAGTCACAGCATTCCAGGATCGATGGCCAAGGGAATCAGGTCAAGCAGCGGCTTAAGGCTAAGGTGAATTTAAGTCTTAACAAAAAAAAGGCTAAGTAAAAATGCTTTCTTTACAAAATTAAAAGTATAGAAATGAAAGTGCAAAATCAATAGTAATCTAGCATGCAAATTAAATCTTTCATACTGTAGCCCAAGGTGACAGCTTCTGATTCGTTGTCCAGTGCTCCATGCAGCTCCCACTTGTCGACCATTGTGACTTCACCGGTACCTCCCAGCCAATGCTAGGGGTACTCTTCTTCCCCCTTATCCCCCTGAGCTGCAAAGGGACCACACACAATAAACCAGAGAACAACTGGCTCCCATCTCGCCTCGCAAGGCTGAGCTACCACTCCTCACCAAGCTGGGTATCCCAACTCCCACAAGATAAGTCAGTCAAGTCTAAAATTATGCAACATAACGTTATGCATAACAGAAGATCTCCATCCTCCTCCTCCTTCCTCCTTTATATATAATTTCTAAGTCATTTCTTTCCCAAATTCCCATTTAATTTATTGTTCAAAATTTTAATTCAGAAAAATCCTCCCCGTACATGTATCGCCCATCCCCTTCGTTGCACCAAAAATTATTTTCGTTACATATTTAATTACTCCTATTTCCCTCACCCACCAAAAATATTTCCTAGAATCTCTCCTAGGTGGCCCATATTCCCTAACACATTTTAATGACTTACCCCCTTACTAATTTACCAATTGAGTTCAATTTAGAAAGTTCTTAAAGGCAATATTCCTTGCTAAGTTATTCATTCCGCTTTTCCCTTATGTCTCCCTTTTCTCTTTATGTTTCCCCCTTTTTCCCTTATTTTCTTAAATCTTTTAAATTTCCCTCTCCCTTTTTATCTAAAACTCAAATTAGTAAGTGTAGACTTTACCCTTTTTCCCCTTTTTCATTTTGGTAAAAAATTTAATTAGCACAAGTGACAAACAATTATCCCCCCCCCCCTTTTTAAAGTTTAATTCCCCAAAGTAATTTGATTTTTTTTATATATAAATTAATTGAATTGCTTACCCCCCTTCTCATCACATGTTTAATGATGATTACTAGTATTATTTATTTTTTTATTTTATTTTTTTACCACAAGTATCACTCAAACTTAGATTTTATTTTCCTAGGTTGGGCGACATTTTATTAGGGAATTTGTTTTTAAATATTTCTTATCACAATATTCGTTCCAAGGCCATCTAGGTTTATTCACTTATTAGTTAACAATGTGACGTGCCCTTCAGGACGCACTAGATTCTCCAAGGGTGCCACTCACCTCATTTTGTTTCCCTTGTGTGGCGTTCCCTTCAGGACGCACTACGTGCTCCAAGGGTGCCACTCACCTCATTCTGTTTTTCTTGTGTGACATGCCCTTCAGGATGCACTACGTTCTCCAAGGGTGCCACTCGCCTCTTGACTTACTTGGTAGACTTCAAACACCCCTGGATTCAAAACTTCGTCAGGTGATCTTGTGGGAGACTAAGGGCCTCTAAGGAATAAGGCCCCTGCCTTATTGTGCGCCCCTTAGAATCATCGTGAGTGACTGTCACAGTCTACCCTCATGGCATCATGGGTCTTCTTGAACTAGGTAGTCGTTAACCTACAGTTCGAGCCACGGTGGGAGTGCTAGTAGGATGTGGCAGGGATTTTGTCCACACCTTTCCCTCAACATCTCTAGTAGTCGTGCGTGACCCCTCTGCTCCACATGTGATTTTGGCTGGCAAGCTATCATCAGCCTACATCATCAACGAATCATGTCAGAAATAATATCGATAATCATAACATCTAATCAGATGCACAAATTCCATACAACAAAAAACCCCAATAGTCCACTTCCTGACTTGATCCTGAATCCAAGGGTTTCATCGATGCCTCTGCATCCTCAAGGTCCAAAATCCTGCACACTCAGGAGAACCGAGTCAATATCACCTGTCTATAACAATACATCAAAATGACATGTCACCATATCCATAATGCCTCATAATCATGATCAAATGCCCAATAGTAATATAATTTGGATCACTTCCAAGCAAGTGTCCTCAAAGAATAATTTTGCTCAGTGCACGTAAGAGCAGGATGTTACATTGCAGTTCATGTAGACACAAGGAAAATTGTAGAATGATCTCCATCAGAAGTGGTCCACATACTTGCAACAGTTCCACCTCAACATCAAGTATAATACAGGAAGTACTAACTGCGTCGTTGATTTCCTCTTTCGACCTCCAGTCACGGAACTCACCATGATGCTAGACTCTTACAACCATGAGACCTCTAGATGGCCCCACCTCTAAGACAAATATCATGACTTCACCACCACCTACTAGATGTTTGGCACAAACACAGTTGTCACTAATTTCCATCTGTAGGATGGGATGTTGTGCCATCTGGGTCATCTTTGTGTTCCATTAAGTGAGAAAGAAAAGATGATTTTGGAATCCCACTACAGTCGAGTGGCAAGACACTTCAATGTAGAAACGACAGTGGCATTGTTGCAGCAACATTTCTACTAGTTGAAACTTCGACAAGATGTCAAAAAGTATACCATGTCCTACATTTCCTTTGCTATTGCCAAACGGGCCACTAAGAAACAAGGCATGTACACCCTCTCCCTACTCCTGACAGGCCTTGGGAATCCATATCAATGGATTACATGTCAAGCCTTCCATCCACCAAGTGGGGAAATGACTGTGTTTTTGTGGTTGTTGATCACTTTTCCAAGATGGAAATTATGGCTACCTGCATGAAGATCATCACAATGGAGGCCACAACCAAGATATTATTTGAACGAGTGTGGGTACATTTTGGGATACCACAAACCATTATCTCAAATTGGGATAGTCGATTCCTCAACACATTCTAGTCAAGCCTCTAGTCACTGTTGGACATCAAGCTCACCAAATTCACTTCCTTCCACCCCCAGACGGATGGCCAAACCGAGGTCATCAACTGGATGACCATATAGATGTTGGCACAGGAGCAGACTTAGGGTTCAATGCTACAATAGCGCACCAAAAAAACCCTGGCCTTTTCGGCAACTACTGGCCTTTTCGGTAACACCTGCGAAGCAGATGAAGTCTCTCCCGAGGTAGAGGTAGGGGTGGTTGCGAGACTCAGGTGACTGCAAACTTAGTTGGGACACAGATATGTGATTACAATACTTAACAGATCACTTATCATCAATAGCTCATCAATATTCAACCAACAACTAATGCGAAGATAGAACAGAGCATCACCTCATTCACTCATATCTAAGGTATTTAAGCATTCTATTATGAATAGGCAAGTTATATTTAGCAGATCAAGCACTAATTATCTTCATGTGGATCAGATATAAAATTATTACACATCATTAGCACAAAGAATGAACAGATTTATCTATCTCTATCAAAGCACTTAGCAAGAGATTCATAAGCACATTAAGATAAGCACAAATCATAACAACACAATGTTTACGTGGTTCACCCCCACCCTGGGGCTACATCCACCAACTCTTATTCTTTATTGTCTTCAGTCAATCAGTTACAATCACAGAGCCTCAAAACCCTTCTCTGCATAGGACAAAAGATCTTTGCAGCTCGCTATATCCTTCTTCCTTGCGTTCCAGCAATAAGCCTTCCACAATGTTGCTACAATGACTTGCACTTAACTCTGCAAATCTCTCATAGTATGCACAAATCCTTACAATTCCTGATCACACAGATCCAACTCTTGGCACTTATCCTACTTGCATACTAACATCACATAGATGCACCACACTTCTATCTAGACTAAGCATCCATTTATATATTACAAAATAGGCCTAAACATGGGTAAACCCATGGGCCGACATCCCATTCCTTTTACATAATCCCATATCCCAAAAAGGGGTCGAGATCCTGTGATCCCCACTTCGTCTTGCGCTCCTCCTTCGACAGGCTGTCGAAGTCCGAAAATATGTCAAACCTGACCAAGAATCTCCCAAAACTTGGTCAAGGTTCAACAGGCCCCCAACACTCACCTATGACTCGTCCCGAGTCACTCTGAGGTATGAATTTCTTCTTCGAATGCTTCAAGCTTGGATCGAACTGCTTCGACTTATTGTTGTGCTATATGCTCTTTTTCAACAAATTCTTGAATGACTTCATCATTCAAAGGTCCTTCCAGGCGTTGTTCTGTTGCAGTGCTAACCTTCTCCAATTCTACTCCCTAGCCTTCTACCTCTGTAAACAACTAATAGGCCTTATCTTGTACCGGTTGGAGTTTCTGAGTTATCTCCATAACTTTGCTCCAGATATTATGGATTTTTTGTTGGGCGGTTCGCTGCTCTTGAGATCTCTTCATTCTCTTCACATCTGACAGAGACTTCAGTTGCGCCTGTAGTGTTTTTGTGTGTTGCTTCACTTCCTGGAGCTACGACTACAGTGGCTGCAACTCTGGGTTCTCAGTAAGTTTCTCATATGTCTGGGCACTGCGATTAGTGAATTGCTTGCGTTCTAAGGTAAGGGAATTTAGTCTGTCAACTGCACTATGGGCAGTGGCTTCTCATTGGTCTCTTACCTCCTGTGGAGTCTCTCGTACAGTGCATAGCTCTAAATCTACTATGCGTTGTTGTAGTTGTTGGATCACTTCTTCAAGTTGTGCTACTTGCTTCATGACTTGATCCTTTTCCTTGACTTCTATGGTACTCACAGAGCGAACTACTATGTTGACCATTTCCTTCACTTCGAGTTGTTCAGTGAACAATTGTTCCTTGGCTTGTTGCAGTTGTGCCTTTTCTTCATTGAACTTTGCTTGGACAACCTTTTTTCATGTTCAACGGATCGGTTTTGTTCTACAAGTACTCCCTGTACTTGTATGAAATCCTGGGTGGCTTTTGTTGTTTCCTCTTGCGCTCATCGAAGATGAGCTTCGACTGTATCAACTATTCGGTGGATTTGAGGTGGATCATCTACCACTTCTGGTGTTCCTAATGGCAGAGGCGCACTAGAGACTACGTGGCTAGACTGTAGGGATTGTTGTACTCCTTGGAGCTCAATCTCGATTCTATTGTACATAACTTCCTGCTTAGCCTCTGGTTTCTCTACTATCTCCAGTGAAGCATCATTCAGGGCCGCTATAATGAAATCAAAGTCATCTAAGGCGAGGACGGTCTACATATTCATCATAGTGGCCTTCGATTTCTTCCAGGAGGAAGGTTTCAGAGGTGAACCTTTCCTCTTTTTTAGGGGATCAGCCTCATCACCCTACTATTGCTCGACCTCTGTCTCATTCAACTCTATATCATCACCTCCTTTCTCGGGTGAGATGGAAGAGGTATTCATGGATGCGTTGTCTAAATCATGAACCTCTTCGGTCTTCTTTTTCTTACTCGGCCCGGGTGTATCCTGCATAGTTTCTAGGTTGTCTAAGTTAGATATCTATGTAGGGTCTGCTGGAATGAGGAGGTCTTCCGACCAGTCCTTGGTGATCTCCTCCAAGTCCTCCTCCGTTATCTTATAATAGGAATGAATTTGGTGCTTGTACTTGTCAATGCGCATTGTGATATAAATGAAATGGCGGTTTGTGTTGAACTTCATCAAAGGTCGAAACCTGTGTAAAGTATTCAAAGTTAAAAAATGCTCGGACTATATGGATACCTTCAAATAGTTGTAGTATGCATGAAATACACCATTGGACTACCATTGTTTGTTCATGTAGCTTGAATACCACAGTGTGTTGAAATTCACAGCCAATTGTTCAAAGGGCTTGATGTCTGGGAAGGTCGCACCTTCCGACATCTCCCAGGCGATGAAAGTGATCAAGATCAATAGCCATCTGAAGTGGAATTCATACCCTTGATCTTGGGCATCTCTGCAGTCAAGTTCTAATTGGTTCACCATGTACTATGCCCAATTCATTTTTAGGCCCTCTGTGCACTTCCCTGTGAGGTCGACTACAAAACCAGTCACTTGGGTGGGTCGATTCTTGCGTACTAACTTCCCTGCAATCATCTGACAGGCGAGGCGCACTGCGCCACTCTAGATAGAAGCTACCTTGTAGCCTCACGTTCCTTTATTAACATCGCCATAAGTGTCCTTGATCCTTTGAGTGAGAATATGGTCCATGGATTTTCTAGGATAGAAATCCTGTGGGTCGGGTCCTTGCATACTAAGCCCGGTGATCTAATTTATCAACGTCGGATCCACTGTTATGTGGTGGTTTAACCATAGATAACCTCCATGGTAACAATACAACAAAAATTTGACACATGTATTCACCTCCTGGTGTCGACCAAAGTGCGAAATATTCATAACATTGAGAAAGGTGGACTAAGCAACGTTATGGGTCCATGACTGAAGGATGATCTTTGAATTCTTTCCCTTTGTTCTGGTCAGGTACTTATGCGAGGCAAGCATGTTGTAAACTTTCTGGTCATCAAGGTTGAAGTTGTAAACTTCAAGCTACAATCTTATCTTGGTCTGTGCGAACTGCGCGTATCCCCTTCGGGAAGTACGTAGTGACCAAGGCATACTCAAAATCTCTAGGTACACTGTTGCGGTTTACAAAACCGCTCAAAGGTGGTATATAAGTAGGTAATATGCTCAAAATCAACTTAGCATCCGCAAGATCATCCATGTGCTTAGTTTGCTTCTCATCTGATGGTTGGGATGGTCCAGCTCGAGCAGTTGACGAAGAGGTTGGAATTCCTCTCATGGATGATGCTTGTACACCTACGGATAATCCTCTCTCTAACATGACTCTTTCAATCATCAAGTCAATCAAAACTTCCGCAACAACTCTTTCTGCAACGCTCAAATTGTTTGACATACACGCTTGGGGTTAACAATCTCAGGTTCGAGGGGGTAACTTAGACACAGTAATGAGAGAGAGAGAAGAAGCACGATGATCATGGTATAAACTCAACTTAGTCTGTGGGCTCAAATTCTCAATTGGCAAAAGTTTTCTCGGTGCGTGGCGCAGTGGGATCAATAGGTAACTCGACTATGGGTCGCTTACAATGGGTATGAGGTCTTCATTAACTTGGTTTTATCTGTTATGGCGCAATATCAATGGTCAGATGGCGAGTTGGCTGGCCATAAATGGTTTTCTATCCATTCATAGCATTGATCTAACGTTTATAACGTTCCCCAACAGTTATATTTCTTCGCCATGGAGAAGTGCCATGTGTCGTTGTTTTGATATCCCAACGAAGCTACAATTTTGGAATTTTTCCTTCTGTGAGGTTCCCTCTGGAACCTTCTATAACTTTTCAATCTTATCCCTCTTCTTACTTATCTTTCTAGCCTTCTTTCCAGTGAGCTTTGTCTCAGTATTTATTTTTCCATCCTAATTCTTATCTTTGTTTGACATAGTCATTGTGCGTTGTTGAGATTCTTTCCTAGGATTCGAGGGTAATACTTTTTCTTTATCTAGGATAAGTACTTCAGTCTTTTGTTGGTCTTCTAGGGTTCTTGCAACTTCGACATCAGGGTCTCTAGTGTTAAATAGATTCAATCTGTTCTCATGTTCTGCAATCAAATGTACGATCCTTCTAGTCATGAATTCTTTTAAATCCTGCTTCTGTTGTTCTAATACTTCTTATTCTTCTTTCCTTCGGGCATGATCTCTTTCAATCCAAGGGATGGCTTGTAACATGGTAAACGGGGTGATGTCTTCAGTAAATTTAATAATCTCAAAATCTTCTTCTGTCGAAGTTCCATTAACGTGCATAGGTACACGAGCGAGCTTCCCACATAGGTTTACCAGTTTTCCTCTGAATAATCCTATTCCTCCTAATGAAGGAATCATAGTAGGCTTCCCTATAGCTTCCCAAGTTCTCTCTGTCATGATATTCACCTATGTTTCCTCATCCAAAACACAGTCAATGTCTAAGTCACCTACTCTTGCTTTCATGCATTCTTTTTCTTTGAATATCCCCGATAAGTTGATATGTCGGTGGCCATTCAAGGTTTATTTCATCTTTAACAATACTTTCTTTGATTCTTTCTGGGATTATTCTATTTCTGGATCTGCCTTAGGTTTTTCTTGGTTCGGATTCATTCCTTCAAGCTTAGCAATCATTCTAGGGAAATCCAACACTTCATGGTCCATAGCTTTGCAACAAAGACAGCTAGGTCTTCTTCCAGGTAATTCCTTAGCAAGATGTCCTAGTCTTCTGCAGCTGTAACAGAGGGTTAATCCTCTCTTTCTTTTAAATGATCCCCAGCTTCTCCTATACTACGCGTTAGGATCATAGGATCTAATCTGCAACAAATTCTTTCTAGGATCTTGCATCCACTTGTTAGTCCAAACATTCTTTCTATGCATAGGTATAACATATCTTTCATTATTCTTGTCAGATCTATTAATATCAAATATTCCTTCATCTATCAATACCCTAGTTTTCAAACTAGGACAGACTCTATTAAACATACCTAGATCCATACTCTATAAACAAAAATTTCCACTTATCTTACTTCTACAGAGCACAAATCATTCAGATCTAAAACTTTTCACCATTCTTACCTTTAGCAGAGCACAAACCTTGCAAAACTTACCTCTTTTAATCAGAAATTCTCACTTTTATATTTCTTAGAGTACAAAGCTTTCAAATCTTGCTTCTCTCCTTTAGATCTGACTTCTTTTCTTCAGATCGGGATTCTTTCTTTTAGCACATATATTTATAAATCAAGTAGAATATTGTGCACTAGAGTGACAGATCTATGCACAGATATTTCACAACTTCAGGATGAATATTTTCACAAAGATTCTTCTTTCTTAGTTCCCAGCAATCATATTTTAAGTCCCGGCAACGGAACCATTTGTTGGCACAGGAGCAAACCTAGGGTTCAATGCTACAACAGCGCACCAAAAAAACCCTAACTACCAACCCTTTTGGAAACCCCTGTGAAGCAAATGAATTCTCACCTGGGGTAGAGGGAGGGGTGGTTGCGAGACTCAAGTGTCTGCAACCTTAGTTGGGACACAGATCTGTGATTATAATACTTAATAGAGCACTTAGCATCAATATTTCATCAATATTCAACCAACAAATACTACACAGATAGAATAGAGCATCGCCTCATTCACTCAGATTTGAGGTATTTAAGTATTCTATCATGACCAGGCAAGTTATATTTAGTAGATCAAGCACTAAGCATCTTCATGCGGATCAAATCTAAAATTCTTACACATCATTAGCACAAAGCATGAACAGATTTATATATCTCCATCAAATCACTTAGCAAGAGAGTCATAAGCACATTAAGACAAGCACAAATCATAACAACACAGTGTTTACGTGGTTCACCCCCACCCTGGGGCTACGTCCACCAACTCTTCTTCTTTATTGTCTTCAGTCAATTGGTTACAAGAACAAAGCCTCAAAACCCTTACTCTGCACAAGACAAAATATCTGTACAGCTCACTAGATCCTTCTTCCTTGCGTTCCAACACTAAGCCTTCCACAATATTTCTACAGTGACTTGCACTTAACACTGCAAATCTCTCACAGTATGCACAAAGCCTTACAATTCCTTATCACACAGATCCAACTCTTGGCACTTATCCTACTTGCATACTAACATCACATAGATGCACCACACTTCTATCTAGCCTAAGCCAGGGATGATTTTAAGAATGGAAATTTGTTTTAAAATGTAGAAACCTTGGCGAATTTTACTAATCCTTCATATGCCAACTATAAATGTTTGGCGATATTTTTGTGAAAATATTCAAATTTATAAGAATTTTATATAGTTTTTATAAACTTTTGGCGATTTTTAAGGTAAAATAATTTTATCCTATAGAATTTGGGCAAATCATTTTTAAAATAACGAATCTTGTTTTTGGAAAAACCATGGAAAATTAGCCCATGAGCGAAATTTAGCCCCTAAAATCATCTATGGCCTAAGAATCTATTTATATATTAAAAACTAGGCCTAAACATGGGTAAACCCATGGGCCGACATCCCATTCCCATTACATATTCCCATATCCCAAAAAGGGGCCGAGATCCCGTGATCTTCACTTCGTCTTGCGCTCCTCCTTCGACAGGTTGTCGAAGTCTGAAAATAGGTCAAAACTAAACAAGAACATCTGAAAACTTGGTCAAGTGCCAACAACATATCATGTGCATGTACAATTACAAGCTCCCTCTCACATGGAATGAGAGTCTTCCCTATGTTTAGCATAGCTACAACATAGCCCTACATAGCTCAACCGACCACAGCCCCTTTCAGGTGGGTTTGGGATTTCAACCATTGGGTCCCATGTACTTTGCACTACCCCTTGTGGCCACCTAGGAAGACTCATCTCATGCTCAAACTGTGGTTCATTGAGTGGATCTAGCACATCTGCCAACAGGTTTAGGATATTTTACAAAAGTCCAATTCCAAGTACAAGCAACTCCATGATCAACATCGGGTGCCACACAAGTTTTAGGTGGGAGACAAATTTTGGTTGCACTTACAAAAAGAACGCATTAAAGAGCCCCATTGGAAGCTTCATACACTTTTTAATGGACCTTACACCATCACCAAGGCTATGGGAGACAATGATTTTTAGCTCAATATTCCTCCCTTCCTTGGCTTTCACCCAGTGTTCAATGTGGATCTCCTTCAGCCATATTTTCCACCATTATTGGACACCTCAGAGATATAAGAATAGTTGAAAAAAATAGAGCTCAAGACAAAATGTACGGAACAGGAATCCACTGATCAGATCGTGGAAAGATAGGATACAACTTTAATAGGTTCTCAAAGAAGGGCATCTACTGCACCAAGGAAAGTGGCTCACCCGTGGCCAAATTCAACAGAAATGTCCTCATATGATGGGGGAACTCAACATAATGGAGACCATTGCATCCTAAGAGGGGAGGATTGATCCAGGTAGATATCATTGTCCACCCACCTATTCCAACTAGATCTTCTTGGCATTTTTTTATTTTGGCAATGTTTTCCTAGTTTTCGAGTCCTAAACTTTTGGGGTCGTTTTGAGGCCCTAAATAGTGTTTTTAGGGCTCACCAAAATGAAATTATCAACTAAGACTTCCTTTGATGGCATAATGTGTAGTCCTTGGATAGACCTTTCCAACGGGATATCGCATACCTAAAACATAAATTGTATTCAAAAGTTACGACACTGGGAAGTTGTTGTACTAACTTACCCCAACGGGGCCCACATGACTCTTGGCGCTTCATCTCCTAGGGTTAGGTTTTTCGATGTCTAGGGTTTTGGAATTCATGTTTACTGTAAAAATGGTTTCATATCCTCATTTTACTCATCTTCTTCGAATGATCACAATCATCACATCTCTTCTCAGAGATAACCCGCCACCATTCTAGCAAGCTTGTTTTCAGTCTGCATTTTACAGTTTCAACATATTGATTTATTGAATAGAATCCAATTTTATTGTATCTATGTTATTATTACTTGTGTCTTTGTGTTAATAATAATAACAATAATATGTGTTCATTTCATTCTTCTCATAAAATCCAAATCATCCTTTGTCAACTCCAGAGTCAAATTTTCCAATCCTTCCATCTTCTCTTTTGATGTAGCACTTGCTTCCAAACACTCTAAAATTATTCACATTTTTCGATCTTCCTTTCCATAGCTCGTAGGGAGTCTTATCAATGTTACTTTTGAGAATTCCTTCGTTCAAGATATGAACTATTTTATGTACTACCTATGCCCAAACGATGTCACCCAACTTGGAATATTTCAACAAGGTTTTGTTCATCTCATGTATTGTCCTGTTCTTTCTTTCAAAAACTATTTTTTTCTTAGGTGTCCTGGCTTCTAAGAATTGACTTTTTATCCCATGTTCACCACAAAAATCCATGAATTATTTTGATGTAAACTCTCCACCATTGTTTGATCTAAGACATTTTATTTTCAAGTCTATCTCTGTTTCAACCATCTCTTTGTGTATCTTGAAGTGCTCAAATGCCTCTGACTTCTTCTTAAGAAATCAAACTCCAGTCATTCTTATGTATTCATCAATCAGTAGCATCAAGTATTTTTCACCATTTCATCCCTTTGTCCTCATTGGTCCACATAGATCGGTGTGTAAAATATCCAATGGTTTTGTTGTTGAGTACTCCTTTGATTTGAATTTGGTCCTTGTCTATTTTCCCTATAGACAATGCTTACATAGAGTATTTGTTGGCTTTGAAATTTCAAGAATTTCTCTTACTGCTTCCTTTCTGTTGATTTTGACAAGATTGTCAAAGTGCATGTGACACATTCTTCTATGCCAGAGCCAAATTTCATTTTCCTTTCCTAAACAACAACTTTCCTTTCCAATTTCATTCAAATCATATATGTTGTTCAGAGTCCTTATAGTTGTCGCCACTAACCTTCCTGATACTTCTTTCCTTATTTCACATTTCTCTTATTTGAATTGAAGTGTGTGTCCTTGATCTCACATTTGACTTACACTCAACATATTGTGCTTCATATCTTCAACCAGTAGAACATTTTCTACCATTCTATCTTTGCTTCCAAGCTTAATTGTGCCTCTACCTATAATTTTAGCTGAATGATTATTTCCAAATGAAACTGATCCATAATTTTCTTTCTTCAGAGTTAGAAACTTGTTCTTGTCACTTGACATATATTTTGAACAACCATTGTCAACATAACAATCACTTTTCCTTTGTTGGGCTTGTAGATCAAGAGAGCATTGATTATTCTTTATTATCCATATCTCTTGTGGTTCTGATATATGATTGCTAATGTTCTTATTTGATTCTCTGGGTGGAATAGTCAATCTACAATTCTTCGCTTTGTGACCAAAATTGTTGCATTTGTAGCATTCTACTTCTTCTCTCAATGAACCAAAATTGTTTTGGTTCCTGTTGTATCATTCATAATATCTTCTAGAATAACCTGCATTTTTGTTTATGTCCTTGGCATAGGCTCTACATTTTTCATCTTTATGTCCAAAATTAGCACAGTTAAAACAATGACCGTAAAAGAATCTTTAATACCTAGGAATAGATGATCTTATTTGTGAAGCACTCCTTATGAATTTGTCATCTTGAGTCTTCTTTATTTCTGGAATGTTCT
Source organism: Picea engelmannii (assembly GCA_009831015.1). NCBI lineage: Eukaryota > Viridiplantae > Streptophyta > Pinopsida > Pinales > Pinaceae > Picea > Picea engelmannii. The sequence goes on from ML800995.1 coordinate 429,208, forward strand.
TATTTGGGGGCTTGCATTCTTCCTTCTTGATTGAATCTCTCACAATATCTACATATCTTCCTTGTTTTGCTTTCTGTTTTGTTTCCATGGAGCTCGACCCTTTCTCATTTTGTACTTGATTGTATACTATTCCGGACATGTCATCTAGTTATCTTTAACTACTGATGATTTGATTCAATATTTTGGTGCTCTTCTACTACATATATTTCTTTTGAAGATCTTTTCTTAAATAGACTACTTTTTCTTCCAAGCTTCCAATCATTTTGTCCTTTTCTTTTAACTGACTTCTAATAATTTCCTCAATTCTTTTGTCTTCTTCTATTTGAATTTTTAAACTCATGATCATATGCTCTAGTTCTTCAAAGTTGGAATTCTGAGATCCCTCTTTCATTTTTAACTCTGCCTTGAGTGACTTTTTTTTCTTTCTTTCCTTCCTAAGTACTTCTAATGCAATGATTAGCTCTTCTCTAAGATCGACTTCACCTTCTTCTTCAGAATCATATTCTACTACCATAAAGAGTATGTTAGTGAGTATAAATTTACAAAGTCAAAACATTTTTTTATGGTCAGGAAATAATGGGAGTAAGTTCATGGGAGTTAGTGTTGTCCTTTTCAATCAATTTTTTATGGACATGTGTTATTTCCTCTTTAAAATCATCACAACTGTGATTTGCTGCGAAACTGTGATTTGTTGTGAAACTGCAATTTGTTGCAAAATTTCCTGCAACTTATTGTTTTTGCAGTAAACTTCAAGCTTAGATTCCAAGAAGATGGTGATTGATCTCAATAAACTCACAAAGGTTTTTCTCAAGAACCGGTTCATCTACAAAAATCTCTCTCATTTTTTGTACATGTGACATGGTTTGGGATATTTGAAGGGATATTTATAGCCTATTTTTACATATTTTCGCCAAATTTAATTAGTTAAGAGCTAAACCCTAAAAAATAGGAGTTAGTTTGTAACTCCTTCTTGAATGTGAAACCCTAAATATTTTGACCTTACTGAGTTAGATTGGAATTTAATTCTATATATTATCATGAAAAGGATTGTAAAAGGGTTTGGGACCTGAGTGGAAGACTCCTGGCACTTTGTATCAGATTTTATCGATGAGAAATTGCATGATAAAAAATACATGAATGGTTGACTGCATGGATTCATGTGCCAATTCTTTCTAGTATGTTTTCCTATGTGTTAATGTATCCTTATTGGTAAATTACCATTATGGTTGTCTTCAGTATTTGACTGAGATAATGGAATTGCATAATTCATTTTTAAATGCTCTATGTTCTAAACTTTCAAATGCTTACCCATTTTTTCTTCTAAAGTTGCTTTAGGATTCATCTTTGATGCCCTGTTGCAGTGGACTGTCATCTCCTTTCAATATTTAGCTACAATGATATTTTGGATGTCTAGTAAAGGGTTGATTATCTTTCCCATGTTATTCATCATTCATATAACTAGCATCCTACAGATTTTTTGTTGATTTTCATGTATTAGTGATCCGAATGGATCTCTGCACATGAAAGAACTTAGCGCCATGTTGATTTCAAGGTGGCAACAAAAGTGTTTAAGTGTATTTAAATGATGCTTTCTTGAGTTTTATTTCTCACGCATTTAATTATGCATTTGTGGGAAAAATACTTCATGCATTTTTCATATTAGTTTGATTAATGCTTTATGAAGTGC
>ML800995.1:431099-448532 GCA_009831015.1 Picea engelmannii
ATGCACATGAGTTATTGTTGAATTTATATTGCATATCATATTTCAAGGAGGGATCCCCCTCTGACTGAAAGGGCCAGCTTTCAGTCTAAAGTTTGGTTTGAAAAAGGTTACCTCTGGGATTTTCTTCTGCAACCAAGGAAATTTACAAAGTGATAATAGAGTACTCTTTTTGAATCATTGTCACTATCATTATCCTTCTCGTTTGATGAGAAACTATCCTCCTTTGAGTATAAACTTTTCTTGAAGGATTTGTTTCTTCTCTTGTTTCCTTTTTTATACTTCCTTTCCCTTTTAGAAGCTTCTTCTTCATCACTGTCTTTATTCCTGTGAGGAAATTTAGAATAAAAATGACCAATACCACCACAATTAAAAAATTTCAATCAAAGCATACATTTATAATTGGCAGTTCCTTTCTTTCATTTCCTTACGAAATTATCCATCTCTTCATCTTCGTCTAAATCATCACTGCAACTGTAACTTAGTTTAGACCTTTGCTTGTGATTCATCTTTGTCTTCTTGGATTCCTTGAAAGTTGCTTCCTTTGTGACTGGGTTCTCTTGTTCTTTTCTTATATCATAGGTGTTAAATATTCCATGTAGCTCATCCATGAACCCAATCATTACTTTTAATCATAATATAAATCCTCCAATAACTATTATGAGTATTCAAAATATCATCAACACCATAAACATCACATAAGCATAGTACACCATAATTTTACATGGAAATCCAATGCAGGAAAAAACCATGAAATGATTTTCTTATTGATGAAAGAGTACAGTAATTGGAAGCACCAACTTCCTTTTTCTCCAGCTACAACTAGAAGGAGGCTCCAACCCCCTATTTACAGGTTGCAATCTGAAGGAAGCTCCAACTTCCTAAATTTCTCGACTCCAACTAGAAGGAAGCTATAACTACCTTTCCTTTTCTTGTCCAACCACCCTGAAATATAATTGTAGACAAATATGTCACTGCCTTTTTCACTAATAACCTATTTCTACTAATGTATCTGATATTTTTTTTGTTTCTACTCATATCAATATCTCATCAAGACTACAACAACACACACCTCATACCAATATCCACAAGAGTATTCTCCAAATCAATTGCTTATGAATCACTGAGACATATTTGTTCTTTATTTATTCATAATACTCACCCTAACACACTTAGGAAGACATACCTTCAATCTTGTAGCTGACCTAAGTTTTAGATCCCTGATATTCACAAATTTTCCTCACAGGTTTGCAATTGTTTGTATTGTCTACTCGCATGTATCCACGCTTTTCCTCATTGTAGTTCATGGATGTCTGTGCTTTTATTCCTGAAACCTATGGATATACTCAAGGTATTCATGTATGAAACCCCTTATACATACTCTTGGCTCCTACAAACTTCTTACTTCACTTGACTTCATTGTCTTTGTCTCACTGCCTCATATCTATAACCTATATTCTCATAAGTGAATACATAGAAGTGATTTGTAATTGACTCTTCTTTGAGTTTTAAAGGGAAATTTCTTAATTACATGCAACTATCATGTGACTCATGATGGCATGCAACTCACGTGAAACCTCTTATGTTTTGTTATCTTTGGTTATCTTTTGTTATCTTCAAGGGTTGACATAAATGACAACTAATCTTCCAACATCTAAACTTTTGAAAAATAATGTTTTTTCATGTAATAATTAATTATCCCTGCAATAATTAATTATCTGTCCAATAATTAATTAATATTTTTCATTAATTAATTAATCCTTGCAATAATTAATCTTTCAACAATTAATCTTTCAATATCTTGAAGGGACACAAAGATGCCCCAAGTGGCATAAAATTTCATCTTGGAGATGAAATTTTGAGGCCAATTTACCTATGCTCGGTGTCTAATAAGTAGCTATGAAGTTAGGCTCATTATCATACAAATTGGGCAACCCAGTTGTCTTGATCCATAAGAGTTGAGTATTTTGTTCAACACCATAACTAGAGGTTAGTTGAGGCAATTTCCAATGCAATTTTTGTTGACATTATTCTACTTTATGTTCAGGTGGAACTATTGTAGGTACATGGACCACCTATGATGGAAATTATTCTAGAGCATTCTCACGTCTACATGAACTATGGGTACTTGTGATCAATGTGGATACTAATCTAGTTGCCTGAAATGCAATGATTCTATTAGTGATGGGCTTGCACAATTGAGTACATATCATTGTCATAGGTGGGGTACTTGTGAAAAAGATTGGAGATTGTCTCATTTTTATAGGACACTAGATGTCCATGTTGAGAGAGTACTACATCGAAAACACAATCTAAAAATTTGTTTCAATATCGAAGAGTTGTTGTAGGTATGATAGAGTGAGTACTAGCACTGAACAAAGAAAATGTTTCAATTTTTCAAATGATTTATGTTGTGACTTGGTCTAAATTAACTTAGATTTGGCCCCACCCTTGGTCACTTGTCTTAGGAGCCAAGCTATATGAGATAATCCCAACAATCATGTTGTTGAAAGGTGCTCAGAATCTACTGAATGTGTTGCAAATTCTCTTCCCAAGTTTTGTTGAATATGAGGATATCATCCAAATATACAACCATAAAATAATTTGTGAGTGGCCACAATATATATTTCATTATCCTCATGAACTGTTTTGGTGCATTAATCAAGCTAAAAGGCTTGATCAACCGCCCAAAAACTTTCCTTCTTTAGACTTGAAGGTTATCTTCCATACATTAGTTTTCTCAATTGGTACCTGGTGATAGCCTGACTTCATATCAATCTTATTAAAAACCTTGGAACCCTTGAGATGATCAAGAAGATAATCAATACAGGGATTGGATATTGGTTCTTTATTATTATTTGTTCAAATATTTGTAATCAATACATAGTCATCATGTCTCATCCTTATTTTTCACTAATACAATTGGGATTGTTCAACATGAAGAGCTTTATCAAATGTGGCCCTTTTGAATGAGGTATTTAATCTAATGTTTGATTTATTCATTCTCTAGAAGAGTGCATCTTTATATTGGTCCATTAGGTAAATGAGCACTAGGTATCAAATCAATTGAATGCATGACCTGCCAATGTAGAGGCAACCCTACAAGTGAAGTGGAGATATCTCGATATTCCTCCACCATTTTTCCACCTACTTCTATTGTGTAGAGATTCCTCATGTCGAGGCCATTGCAGTTGAAATAGTCATTTTTTCACCTTCTAATATAACCATGAAGAGGACAAATATCCTAATTTGTGAGATTAAACTGCTTCATTGAGATCAAGGAAACTGTGGTGGTTGGAACTACATTTATTACCTTGTAGATATGACCTCCCAAAGTAAAAATGGTAGTGGAACAAGTGGGTGGCCACTAGTATCCACCTGGATCAGTAAGGAAGTGATCAAGAGAAGTATAAATATATAGGGGGAGAGGAGAAGGATCATTTTGGAGGGGACTGTAGTATACCATAATGTCTCATATCTCTACAATGAACATTAGGGGTTGTTGTTCCTCAATTTTTTCTTGGTTAGAGAATCGTTCCAAGGCACCCTATGGAGACAAAAACCTCCCTTCTTTAGGTTTACTGAAAGAATTGAACAACCATAGGGGATAACCCATAAATATGGATGTTTTTTTAATTTAGATGTTCTTCAACAAAATTAAAGAAAGATGAAACTTTGTCACAAATTCAAACTTACAAAGAAATATTAATACAAGATTAGAGAGATTATGTAATAAATATTATGGGACTTTCAAAGTTATTCTCATCTACCAAGGGCATCATATTTCCATTCAATTAAAATACTATTTTCAAGGAAACATTTCTTCAAGTATATTTTGAATAAACAATCATCAATACATGAATTGAAAAGCATGTGAACATACAAACAAATGCTACAGATTATTAATTTTATGTAAACTTCCATGCATACTCTAAACCATCTTAAATTTCGACATAATTTAGTAATAAATACTATAAACCATGAAATATGAAATAAAAGATGCTACCAACTTAACATTTAATATTATCAACCTTCATTGCAAGAATCATCATGTGAAAAAAAATTCATGTTGTAGCTAATATACTGAAACTTTGATAAATACAAAGATAAGTCTTTGAGATTAAATCTCTAAAAAACTTCTTGATTCAAAATTTTAAATACTTACTAAAATATTTAAATAACTAACAAGAATACACAAAATATTGATTGAACAGGGGATGAATCCTATGAAAACTTATAAGGACCATAAAAACCCAGGAAAAATCAAGTCATTTTTCTCTTCCCATCGACCAAAATAGTCGATAGAATCAAGTTCTCCCTTGAATCCAATAATGGATTATATCTTCATTCTTTTCTTTTCTTTTATCTTATTGCACCTCAACTATATGTTTTGATAATGGTCTCCAAAAGTAGTAGCGAGTGGAACTTGAATTTTGGGAGAAAACAATTATTCCTTCCTCATGGTATGCCTGGAATATTTGTGACCTCTTTATCCAATCATGTGTTTTTATTTTTCCTATGTAAAGACTGAGGTGTTGATGTGGAAGCAACTTGGGATGCTTTCCTTTTTGTTGAATCCTTGCTTGTTAACTTGGCTATTAGATTCCATTCATTTCCTTAGGGATATTTAAATTATGTCATTTTCCTTGCAACAATATCTAACTCAATGAAAATATAAAAACATGTAGGAAGTAAACTTTAATGCATATTGATAATAGTACCTAACAGTCTGAAGTCAATTGAGAGATTATCAAATATCAATTTTTCTTTAAGAGGGATAGTAACATTTTTAAACTGCTCAATATTTTTTCTTTGTTCAAGGAATAAATCATTGTACATTTCAACATCATAAAACCATCTTTCAAGTGTCTATGGGGGAGGAAATACTAATTAAAATGTTATTCTAAATCCATCCCTAAAACCTTGAGCAAATTGGCCAATTGCATTGAACTTATTTTGAGCTGGCATTATCAAACATCTTTTTGTATGGACCTCATTTACTGACATGATAACAAATATTTTGTCTTTGACACCCATAATCATCAACTTGGGTTGGGTTATGCCATTCAAAAACTTGATCACTTTTTTTTTTTCTATTTGATCTTTGTCTCCCAAATTTAACCAAGCTTTGGTAATTTCAATTTGTACATTGTGAGCTAGAATCTCATTCTACTATACTACATCAAAATAACCTCTAATGTTTTTCTATCATTAATATGATTTTATCCCAAATCACATGTTTTTCTCCCATTAAGTATTTTTACCATATACTCTTCATTCAACTTCTAATTATTTCAACAATTTCTTAGTTCTTTGATTACCCTCATTAATGAATCTATCCCTATCATCTAGTTTTTTATGAAAATCATCAATTATCATATTTATTTTTTCCAAATGTGCTTGCAACTCTGTAATATCCATAGTCTTTTGGTGGATATTAGCTTTAGTGGTTCCTAATTCCTCTGAGACTATAAATAATTGATTTTTCAATATCGGTATTGTTTTTTCTTTTAACACTTCTTTTATAATCTCAACATCAGGAATAGATGCCTTCAAAGACAAATTAGTAGACAGAGTTTCTTCTTTTTCTTCATTTATCTTTTCAATTAGGTGACCCAATCAAGCATTATGTTGTGTTAACTTGGTCACCTCTTCAGTTAACTACTCTTTTTATTTCTATGCTTCAACCAACTCTTTACTTTGAACGTGTTTTGATGCTAATATTTTCAATTTAGATTTTAAGACTTGGATTTCCTTATCTTTTTCTTTGACTAAAGAATTGACCCCATTTTTATCATTAGGATCTTCTCCAAGATCAATTATTATTTGTTCTAGATCATGAATATTATTAGGTATTTCCTTATTTAATATGCTTTCTTACTTTCTTAACTTTTTTTGTTTCTTGCTTTAAATATTTGGATGTCATTTTTGCTATTTGTTTATGCCATTCAATCTTGTCTCCTATGATCATCTTATCTAGATCAAACTTCACCTTGGTAGTCTCATATTCAAGAGACTCAATGTCTCCTTCGGTTTTATTGACTTGTGGCTATAGAATAGCCATGTCAAATGTTCCTTTATCATAATCTAATGAATTTAAAAGTCTTGGAGGAGCTAACCCCTCATGTCCAATATGATGAAATAGTATATATTTTGATTGTTTAGACTATTTCTTATTTAAAACCATTTATGTGAAAAAATCAATGCCTTTTTTAGTTACTAAAATCTCCTTATAACTTCTCACCTACTGTACCAACTTACTCTGAAGCACTTGATTTGGTTTACTAGTTTCTAGAATTTGAGTAATTGAAATAATAGACAGCTAAGGAATTAGTCTACTAGCATCTTTGTTCTTCTCCTTTTGTTTCCTAGCTACTTGTTTCTCTAATTCTTCTCTTCTCTTGATTTAGAACTTGAATTAATTCTCATTGTTTTTGGTGATGCTTCCCTCTCATCTTCATCCATTAGGTATTCAACTTCTACAAATTTCCTTTGTAACTTTGACTTTTCTCGGGTCTCCATGAGACAATCCATTTATTTCATTGATGTTCCACTAACAAGATTCATTACCATTGTTGAAATCAAACTCACTACGTCACTAACTACATGTGATCAATGATCATATTCAATTGGAATAATCTGAGTTGATATTTGCTTATGGTTGGTCGATTCTTTCTTAACACTTGGTTTTATACTTGATAAAACTTTATGTTCCTGTATAACCTCCTACACTTCTAACCAAATATATTTGTTTTCCAATCTTTCTATCTCCAAAGATGCATGATGAATATATGTAGCATAACTAATGACAATTCTTAGATTGAAAATTACATGATTTGGATCATCATGCCACACTTTTGCTTCCATAAAATCAAAATATTTCATAATTTTCTCAACCACAATCAATGCAAACTTGCTTTTGACTATAAAAGACTCAAAAATTCAGTAGGCAAGGAAAAAGTGACCTTATAATTTCTTGCAACAATATGAATACAATATGATTTTAATCTCTATCTAATATATTCTAGAGAAAACAATTCTAGCAGTCAATAAGATTGGAAGGAGATATAGCTTGAGTTCTAAGTCATAAATCCTGATAATTGTACATTCCTCAAACAAGTACCAATCTCCTACTCTACAATATGGATTCAATTAGAGAAGTTGTTTGCACTCTAAAAATAATCTTGATGGATGCTCATTATGCACTATTGTATACGTAGTGTACATGAACTAATATACAAATATTTTGAAACCATTCTTTTGACCTTGATCTTTAACGCTTTTTGTCCATCCTAAGGCCAGAATAAGCTTACCTTGGAGTAGATTGGTAATAAATCAAGAGGTATATCAAGTAGTATTGATATCTAAATCATTTCAAAGATCCAAACTAAACACACTGCTCATGGTTAGCATCGGAGAAATATTTGGCATAGTTGAAGCTTTCTAACTGTGTTATTCAAAAAATAAACCCTAAGATTGTGTCATCAATGGTATACTCATTATGATATCCCATTATCAAAATGAACATCACAATGATTTATTTGGATACTTCTGAAAAAACTTATATGGAAAGTGGTAGGTTAACTCAAGTATTTTGGAATTCTCTGGTAATAGTTTTAGTAGTACATTGGAATTCTCTGGTAACAATTTCAACAGTACAGACTAATTTTTCTCTATTCTCAATGAATTAAATATGCACTGGAAAAAAAATCGTTAAGAATAGTTTGATTATCGGGTAGCAATAGCATTTGAGATTAAGCATCTGTAGTAATATGGAAAACCACTCTAGATCCATTACAATATTTCACCTTTTTGAATTGGATCATAGAGACTTGAAAACATCAAAATAAACTAAAGAAAATGGTAAGTTGGCAGGATAATTGCCTATGAAAGACCACATTCCCAGGCCATTAGAGTATTAAGGGAATATTTGAACCTTTGATAAGATGATTAGGGAATTTTCCAAGCATTATTTATAGTCAGCTTCGGTTCAAAAATATCTCATCTATTAAATTATCAAATTTGAAATTTTGAAAAATGGGATGTATGGGATTAACAGGATTTTGTGTTGCGACCATGGTTTCTTTTAGCGTGGATATAAAATTTTCCTAATGTTTATAGGGTGAAAGACTGAATCATAGACTAAGGAAAGGAAAGTGATAATACCCATTTTGCCTAAATTTTTTGAATGTTGATTGTCGATCTGGTTTTCCTGCAAATTTGAATTGTAACCCAATACTTTTTACAAGTTATTTTTTGGCTTTGGTTTATGCAATAGCTTTTCAAAGAAAAATGACCACCTTTTTCAAACTTGCATGGATTAAGTATTAAAACGGATTGTCATAACCTAACACCTATCAATTTCTTATTTGATTTCAAGCTTTTTGGTATATGAATCATTAATCCTTAATCTATTGCATTTAATTACACCGAAAGGCGTATACCTTCACCTTTTAATCTAAAATTCTAATCTGATGGCTAACAATTGAAGATGTTGGCATATTCTTAGTCGTCCTCCCAAATCAATGAATGTGATTTACTCTTCATAACTTTCTTGTATATTTGAATGCATCAATTAACCTGTTTACTTTTTAACATTTACCTAATCATATTAAGAAATTATTGTACCACCATATGATTTCCACGTTTCACTGATTAAGCTTTGGAATTACCACATTTAAAATTAACTTTTAGATTTCCTCAGCTCTATGTGCGTTTCAGTTGTCTGTGTGTTTCAACTTGTTAAGGTCCTAACCCGCACATAGGTAGATCAATGTATTCAAATGTAATAAAGATCAATATTAATAAGGCCTTTCAATAAAATAGAATAAGGCGGATGTAAGAAGACCTAATAGAAGCTTTCACTTCTAGAAGGATCTTCCTCTAGATTCTTATCTTAATAGACATATTTAGTATAAATAAGGTTCAAGGATATGAAAACCCTAGCTTGGAGATTATTGTAACAGAGCATTGCTCGACTGGAAGTTGCCCCCTCGAAGAGGCCTGTGAATATTGCTTTCTAAATCAAAGTGCTATTTCAGTTGTTGTTCTCATATTATTTATGTGTTAATGTGGAGATTATGCTAGTTATATTACTGTTATTCTGCCATTTCTAGCATTTTATTTATGTTTTGCGTATTTATTATATCTGGTATCTTGCAAGTGGTATCAAAGCACTTTCCTTGGCAAAAATTGTGGATATTTTTTTTCAGGGTAGAGATGTATTCCGGTGTCTTTAAGCCATAGAGATTTTTCATTACACGCATAAACCCGTGGTTGAGGGATTCATACACACAGGAAATACAAGTGGTTCTTAAGAGCACATTTGTTGGCCACCCTTGTAACCCCTGTTGGTACCCCTTCGAGTGGTATCGCATCAGACAGCACCTGTGTACGGATCGACCTAGATTTCCCGAAGCCCTCTTTAGATAAACCTATCATCTTCGAGACTTCTATAATGTCACCGAGAACAGCACTCGGGAAGATTCTCTCTAGTACCTGGGTAGTCGGGTAGTATGGATAAGGGTACAGTCTATCCTCCTTAGTTAGTGCCCTGAGATATTGAGTCGAGTACTACTGTTGGACCCTGCACGTATATCAGAGAGCTATAGCACAGGGAAAACCCTTTTCTGTAGAACCCTTGAATACCTAACCCTTGGGGAACATAAACATAAACAAATTAAACAGGCCAGATCTATTGCCGCGCAGCTGTGTTCAGGTTGCCAAGTAAATACACATTTCTTTCTAGTTAAGAATTTGGGGATTTCAGCACTGCAGCATTCTTCAGACCGAAGTATAACCCCGCAGCTGTAAAAAAAAAAAAAAAAAGTATGGAAATTTTTTCACCATTATTTGAGACCTATTCCATTAGATTCATCTCTTCTCCCTTATCACATTCATCCATATCATTTTTCTGCAAAAATTTCTGACCCCGCCCGCTCCCTTTTCAATTCGCCCATAACCGTAGCCAAGAACTAGAGTTTTGCTTCAACACCTTGCAATCTAGTTTCCTCGAGACCCAAAAATAAGTGAAACAACTCAATGCTACTATTGCCTCCCGTGATACTTCCATCAATACCACCATAAATGCCTTCGTGCAGTCCACAATGGAGGAATTCAAACATGAACTGACCACCCAGCTTGAATCTGTCTTTGCATCACTCTGCACCAAACTAAAGATCCCTACCAATGACCTTTTTCCTGACGCACATACAAAGACTGAAGGTGAAACTTCTTCCCATTCCCATACCTTTCAGCCCCATCACTTTCAACGGGACATACGCCTTCCGCAGGTGGATGTAACCAAATTTGATGGCTCGGACCCCACTGGTTGGGTCACCCAAATGGAACATCATTTCTCTCTCTACAACATTACAGATGACTTGGAAAAACTCCGATATGGTGTCCTCCATCTAGATAAAGAACGCTGGCAATGGTGGCAATGGGGAAAAACTTCCCGTCAAGGGTTTATTGCTTGGACCCAATTTGTGACTGAGATTTATGAACGCTTTGACACTGACACCAACCATTTGGGTCATTTGAAAAAATTGAAACAATCAGGAATAGTAGAAGACTTCATAGCTGCATTTGAGCGCCTGGCTTTTCGAACAGAGGGCATGACTGATGCTTTCTTTCAAGAGTGTTTTATCAGTGGCCTTAAGGAGGAGATTCAGGCCCATGTCCTCATGGCTCGACCTGTGAGTTGGGTGGAGGCTACAAAAAAATCTAAATAAGAACAACAAATAATTTCCTCTCAAAACCGTAAGCCTTCCTTTCTCCCTCGCCCTAAACTAGTATACCCCACTACTCCCTCCACCCCATTAAAGATCCAAAAATTGACCAGAGCTGAAATGGATGAACGCCAACTCAAAGGCCTCTATTATAATTGTGATGAAAAATATTTCCTGGGCCACAAATGTAAGGAACAAAAGCTTTGTATGGCCATCTCTGAGGATATTTCGGAAGAGGATGTTGAAACTCACCTTGTGCCCAAGTCACCAGAAATCACTGACATAAACCCTCCCTCCGACCCTCTCAAAGTGGAACCGATCATTTCCCTCAATGCTCTCACCGACTTCTCTACCCCCCAAACCCTCAAGTTAATCAGTTACATCAAGCATCGAAAGGTCATCTTTCTGGTTGATAGTGGTATCATCCACAATTTTATTCATCACTGCATTGCCCAAGAAACCCATTGCTACATCCATGTCGTCAACAATTTCCAAATCATGATTGCCAATGGTGGTTCTATGAAATGTGGCGGGCACTGTGAAAATGTGTGTCTCCAAATCAATGACTACCACCTAAAATCCCATATGTTTTCTATTGACATGGGCGGTTGCGACATTGTGTTGGGTGTAGACTGGCTAAGGACTTTGGGTCCCATTCTCATGGATTTTAAGAAATTAACCATGCAATTCGACCAAGAAGGCCACCAATATAAATTCCAAGGCATCACTATTGGTTCACCTAAGGTCATCAGTTCCCATCGCATGGAAAAGCTGCTCAAAAAAGGTCATTCTGGTGAAATTGCCCAACTCCATGCCATACAAGCCACAGAGACACCCCCCGTGCCCCAAGACCTCCAAGCCCTCCTTTCTAAACATCAAACGATATTTTCCACTCCCCAAGGACTCCCTCCTTCACGCGGTGTTCATGATCATTCCATTCCCCTTGTCCCAGGAAGCCTTCCCCCCAATATCCGTCCATATCGCCACCCCTTTGCACAAAAAAATGAAATTGAGAAAATGGTCCAGGAACTCCTTACTGTAGGCATCATCTGTTCTAGTACGAGCCCTTACTCATCTCCAATCGCCATGGTACTGAAGAAAGAAGGTTCTTGGAGAATGTGTCCTAACTTCTGTGCTCTCAACAAACTGACCATCAAAGACAAATTTCCCATTCCTGTCATTGATGACCTCCTGGATGACTTGAGTGGCACCCAATTCTTTACCAAACTTGATCTTCACTCAGGCTATCACCAGATACGTATGAAAGAGGTAGACATTCCCAAGACATCCTTTCGCACTCATGAGGGCCACTATGAGTTTTTGGTCATGCCCTTTGGCTTGTGTAATGCCCTCTCCACCTTCCAAAGCCTCATGAACCATGTCTTCTGCCCTTTTCTCCGTCATTTTGTCTTAGTTTTCTTTGATGATATCCTCATCTATAGAAAAACCTGGATAGACCATCTTACTCATGTGGAACAAGTTCTCCGCCTACTCTCTAAGCACCAACTTTTCCTGAAACAGTCTAAATGTGCTTTTGATGCCTCAGAAGTAGAATACTTGGGTCATGTGGTGGGAAAGGATGGCATCAGGGTGGACCCGAAAAAGATTAAAGCTATGCAAGATTGGCCACACGCAAAGACTCTCAAAATATTGCATGGATTTTTGGGCCTAACAGGGCATTATCGCAAGTTTGTTAAGAACTATGGAAAGATTGCAGCACCTCTCATGGCTCTCCTCAAAAAGAACTCTTTCACTTGGATTCTAGCAGCTTCTCAAGGTTTTCAAACCTTGAAGACGGCCATGTGCACCACTCCGGTTCTAGCCCTTCCCGATTTCACAAAGACATTTGTGGTGGAATGTGATTCCTCCGGGAAAGGAATTGGCATTGTCCTTATGTAAGAGGGTCGACCTTTGGCCTTCACCAGCAAGAAACTATATGAAAGAATCTGGGCAAAACCATTTATGAAAAGGAAATGTTGGCGATTTTGCATGCCATTGAGTTGTGGCGTCCTTATCTCTTGGGGCAATGCTTCCAAATTTAGACCAACCATCAAAGCCTCAAGTACTTTCTGGAACAACACATTTCCTCCTAGGAGCAATAAAAATGGGTGACTAAACTATTTGGATATGATTATGAGATCATTTACAAGAAGCGCAAAGAAAATGTCGTGGTGGATGCACTGTCTCGGAAATATGAAGATGAAGGATCCATTTTTTCTCTTTCCTTCATTGTACCCGATTGGCTCCAAGTTGTGCGCCAGGAATGGCTTCAAGATCCCAAAAGTTCGCATTTGATCCAGAAATTGCAGACCAAGGCTCCGGCTCCCCCAGGGTACTCCTGGCTCTAGGATGAGCTTTGATACAAAGGCCGCTTGTATTTAAGTAAACAATCCAAGCTCAAATCCACGGTACTTTCTGAGCTTCATTCTACACCCACAGCGGCACACTCAGGGTTCACCAAAACATATGACAGGATCAAGTGTTATTTTTTCTGGGATGGTATGAAACAGGACATCTGTAAGTTTGTCGCTGAATGTGAGGTGTGTCAACGCAACAAGGGAGAAACAGTCAAATCTCCGGGCACCCTCCAACTGCTTTTGATTCCCCCTACTATTTGGAAGGATATCTCTATGGACTTTATTACAGGCTTACCCAAATTGAGGAATAAATCAGTCATAATGGTGTTGGTGGATCACCTTTCCAAGTATGCTCATTTTTTTTCTCAAATTTTCATGGACCAGGTCTTCAATCTTCATGGCATGCCGCACTCTATTGTTTTTTATCGTGACCCAACTTTCATAAGCAATTTTTGGCAAGAACTGTTTAAGCTACAAGGCACACAATTGCATCTCAGCTCAGCTTATCATCCCCAGATGGATGGTCAAATGGAAGTTGTCAACAAGTGTTTGGAAACATATCTGAGGTGCTTTGCCTCTGAAAAACAACACCAGTGGGCTCAATGGTTACCCCTAGCCGAATGGTGGTACAACACTACATACCATACATCCACTCACATGACTCCTTTTGAAGCGGTATATGGATAGAAGCCACCTTCAGTTCTCTCATACTTACCGGGTACCTCGAAGGTCCAGGCGGTTAACCAAACACTTACAGTTCGAGAGGATATTCTTCATACCCTTAAAGAGAAATTGGTCATGGCACAAAATCGCATGAAGAAGCAAGCAGATCAAGGTCGCTCTAAACGTCAATTTGCAGAAGGGGATCAGGTGTTTCTACGACTGCAACCATATAAGAAAACTTCACTCAAGTTCGAGCATTGTCAGAAGCTAGCGCCTAAATTTTATGGTCCTTACACAATTCTCAAGCGTGTGGGACAAGTCACATATCAGTTATCTCTGCCCAGTCAGTCGAAGCTACATCCTATTTTTCATGTTTCAATCTTGAAGAAGGTGATTGGAACCAGGTGCCAAATTCAAACCAACCTTCCAGAGTTAGCTGAAGAAGGATCCATTTGGCTACAACCAAAAGCAGTTTTGGACCAGCGTGAGCATCGCCTGTGTCAGAGAACCATCACAGAAGTGCTAGTACAGTGGAAAGATATGACTCCAGCAAATGCCACTTGGGAACCAGCTACCATTCTGCAGCAGTTTCCACATCTCAAGCCTTGAGGACAAGGTTGTTTTTAGGGAGGCGGACAAGTTAAGGTCCTAACCCGCACATAGGTATATCAATGTATTCGCATGTAATAAAGGTCAATATTAATAAGTCCTTTCAATAAAATAGAATAAGGCAGATGTAAGAAGATCTAATATAAGTTTCTGCTTCTAGAAGGATCTTCCTCTATATGCTTCTCTTAATAGACATATTTAGTATAAATAAGGGTCAAGGGTATGAAAACCCTAGCTTGGAGATTATTGTAACAGAGCGTTGCTCGACTGGAGGTTTCCCCCTCGAAGAGGCCTATGAACATTTCTTTCTGAATCAAAGTGTTATTTCAGTTGTTGTTCTCATATTATTTATGTGTTATTGTGGAGATTATGTCGGTTATATTATTGTTATTCTGCCATTTCTAGCATTTTATTTCTGTTCTGGGTATTTATTATATCTAGTGTCTTGCAAAGTTGTTCGGGAGGAAGCTTTGGCATCGCCTTTCGGCATTCACCAGCCACTTTGTGGCTGTGCTAGTGCTAAGTAATTCAATACAAAATAAATAAGTGGTTTGCAAAGGCTATGATGGTGGTTTTGCAACTATTCCTTTGCACTCCATAATTGATAGGAATTTTCCACATGTAAAGTAATTTAATACAAAATAGATAAGTGGTTTGCAAAGGCTATGGTGGTTTTTCAATTATTCCTTTGCACTCCATAATTGATAATAATTTTTCACATATAAAGTAATATAATACAAAATAGATAAGTGATTTGCAAAGGATATGATGGTGGTTTTGAAACTATTCTTTTGCACTCCATAGGAATTTTCCACATGTAATCTATCAGTTTCCAATTTGTACCAATTTGCAGAGCCAAAGGACAGCTTTAAAATGTTATATGTTCATGCTCTGCAATTAATCTAAATCAGTAATCTCTACAAACCTACATTGTTTGATATAGCACCAAATTACTTTGATAAAAGTTGTTAATTTATGAATTTTAAGCACATGCATGATTCATTTGAAATTTATTCAACACCTTTCAATCTATGATTGGTTATAAAATATATTTTGAACACAATTAAGCTTTCCCTTCACCTTGTTCATTTGTGACTTTCACAAACAATAATTTTTAATTGAATTTGGATATTAATCACAATAATACTTTCATTTACTTTAAATAGAAACAATTTTGTTTTGAAATAATCATTAATCAATCTTAAATTAGTCAAGGTTACAACATGGTCTCTATATTTTACCTTATAATCTCACTTAATCAAGAAGAAAGTATTATTCATTCATCTTCCTAGGGTTTTTATCCACGTCGGATTTCTCGAGGGTAACTATTGTATGCATGGTATTACATTATATGTCTTTTATATTGTGGTTTTTTTTATTTTCATAATAGTTAAAGAATATGTGTGGTGTGATTTATATTTCTAACAAATCATTGAAATTACAAAAAAAAATAGTTGTGCAATTAAGCATAGACAAATTGTCGTAGAAGTTGGTTTAAGATTTGTTATGTAGTAATTATTTAAAGTTTTTTTCTAGGAATCCAACCATTGGAATTTCCTAGGTGATTTATAGATCAAAGAGCCTTCCACAAGATATCCAAAGGATCCATGGATTATCTTGAACTTGTGGTTCAATCATAGGTTGGGCATGCTTAATTAGCATAACAAGTTCCTTTCTTAATGATGATCATATTGAGATTTTTTATGGTCAAGTTGTTCTTTGTGTTATGTTTTATTTTCTGATTTAACTAGGAAAAATTATTCAAATTCTTTGTTAAAAACCAAATACTTGAATACAAAATATCACAATAGATCCAAAGATATATGAATACAATCACAACACAAGATAGAAGAAACCACATTCTATTATTATCAAACCCTTGAGGTAGGGCAACACCATACAATGGATCCTATTATGGAAGGGATGCTCTCCTGTTCACTTGCCTCTTCGAGGGGGCTTCCTCCTATTGAGCTATCGCTCCAAACACAATACTTCTCTTCATGTCTCATTACATTGCTTGAATCCCTTTATATAGTGCTACCATCACCTAAGAACATTCTAGAGAAGGAATCTTCTAGAAGTAGAACCTTCTAGGAAGTCCTCTTACATTTATTATATCTAATTACCCATTTATTATATCTAACTACCATAGTGGGTCTTATTTAATAATATAGTGGACCTAGTCCACCTTACATTGAATGACCTCCACTATTATCACTATGGGCCCTCTGGCCCCCCCCACTACCTCTCTAGCTACCTTACATTCCATCCCCCTTATGAAAGCGTTGTCCTCAACGCTTAATGTACAACCATAATAAAGTGCTCTGATACCACTTGTTAAGAACCAAACCAATACTGAATACAAAAGCACCACAATAGATATAGAAGAACAATATTCAAAATTACAACTTTATTATAAAAACCCTTGAGGTAGGGCAGCACCATACAATGGATCCTATTATGAAAGGGATCATCTCCTGTTCACTTGCCTCTTCGAGGGGGCTTCCTCTTATTGAGCTTCAGCTCCAAATACAATATTTTTCTTCATGTCCCATTACATTGCTTGAACCCCTTTATATAGTTCTATCATCACCTAAGAACATTCTAGAGGGGGAATCTTCTAGAAGTAGAACCTTATAAGAAGTCATCTTACATTTATTATATCTAACTACCATAGTGGGCTTTATTTAATAATATAGTGGACCTAGTCCACCTTACATTGAATGACCTCCATTATTATCACTATGGGCCCTCTGGGGCCCCCCGCTACCTCTCTAGCTACCTTACATTCCATCCCCCTTATGAAAACGTTGTCCTCAACGCTTGATGTACAACCATATACCAGGGTCCCATGGATAATTGTGGACCATAATGTTGAAGAAGACTGAAGAACCAAGGTCCCATGTAGAAAGGAAAGCCACCATGCTGAAGTAGTCCAACTACCATTGTAATCCCGGGTCCCATGTCCAAGTGCTCATGTGAACTGCCCATGGAAGATTTTGGAACCCAATAACTAACTCCATATGATGCTCCAAAGATTGACACCTATCATGTGGATCCAAATAAGAAGATCCATC
>ML800995.1:449476-470212 GCA_009831015.1 Picea engelmannii
ATAGTGGACCTAGTCCACCTTACATTGAATGACCTCCACTATTATCACTATGGGCCCTCTGGGGCCCCCCACTACCTCTCTAGCTACCTTACATTCCATCCCCCTTATGAAAGCGTTGTCCTCAATGCTTGATGTACAACCATATACCAGGGTCCCATGGATAATTGTGGACCATAATGCTGAAGAAGACTAAAGAACCAAGGTCCCATGTAGAAAGGAAAGCCACCATGCTGAAGTATTCCAACTACCATTGTAATCCCGGGTCCCATGTCCAAGTGCTCATGTGAACTGCCCATGGAAGATTTTGGAACCCAATAACTAACTCCATATGATGCTCCAAAGATTGACACCTATCATGTGGATCCAAATAAGAAGATCCATCCACACAGTGGAAAAGGGTCTTAGCAGAATCTGAAAGGAATAATACCACTGTAGAATATGCAGAATAGACATTGGTAATAATCATTGGCTCTCGATTTGTCACATTGATGCTCTCTACAGAAGGTGGATTAGAGTCATCAAATAAAATATGAAAGTGGTTGTCATCCAAGAAATGACAACTATCCATATATCAATCATCACAATAATCCTCAAAATCATACCAAGAATATATTTCTTGATTATATTCATCCCCGATGATGTCTTCCATAAGAAATCTCTCATGCATGCTATCCAATGAACTACGAAGACTATTATTGAGGCCATCTGCAAGGTCATGAAATTTGTCATGCAATGTGTCACACAATGTGTCATACAATTGAGATTTGAATGATTCAAGAATTTATTTGAGGTTTTGAGAAGAAATAGCCATATGAGCACCCTATGAATCCTTCGGTCCCACAGCCATCACGAAAAAACCCAAAAAAATAAGTTACAACAGAAAATCGCGGTTTTTTCTGAAAAAAACCCTAAAAAATTGTTGAAGTTAAAATGCTCATAACTTCACTTCCCGGACTCCATTTCCGCTGATTTGTTTTTTGAAATTGGGTGAAATTGTGAGAGGAACTCAGATCTATAATTTGTTTGAGAAAATTCGGCCTCCAACTCCTACAAAAATAAAAACAAATCGCATCGCCGTCCGCGGAAAAAACCCTGAAAAATTGCAGATTTTAAAACTTCAATATCTTGACTTCCCGGACTCCGTTTTGGACGATTTTTTTTTTTAACTTGGGTGTTTTTCTGAGAGGAAATCAGAACTACAACCCGTTTCTGCAAATTTTGCACAGAAATATACTGAAAACTTCGACAAGGTCGCGGCCCTCTTTTTTTTTCCGAAAAAAAAAAATCTGCAAAAATAAAAAATATTTGCCCAAGGAAAGTGCTATGATACCACTTGTTAAGAACCAAATACCTAAATACAAAATATCACAATAGATCCAAAGATATATGAATACAATCACAACACAAGATAGAAGAAACCACATTCTATTATTATCAAACCCTTGAGGTAGGGAAACACCATACAATGGATCCTATTATGGAAGGGATCCTCTCTTGTTCACTTGCCTCTTCGAGGGGGCTTCCTCCTATTGAGATATCGCTCCAAACACAATACTTCTCTTCATGTCTCATTACATTGTTTGAATCCCTTTATATAGTGCTACCATCACCTAAGAACATTCTAGAGGAGGAATCCTCTAGAAGTAGAACCTTCTAAGAAGTCCTCTTACATTTATTATATCTAATTACCCATTTATTATATATAACTACCATAGTGGGCCTTATTTAATAATATAGTGAACCTAGTCCACCTTACATTGAATGACCTCCACTATTATCACTATGGGCCCTCTGGCCCCCCCCCACTACCTCTCTAGCTACCTTGCATTCTTCATGGGTGAATTTAGATCTTCCATTAAGGCTATAGCAATCAAAATCTCGATCCTTAAGGTGTATTATGAACATAGATCTCCATAAAAATGATGAAAGTTGCATACTCTTTAAGATAAATCACTAATCCATAGGATCTTTCTCATTAAAAACTAGATGCGCATATTAGAAATGGACAATACAAGTTACTCGATGTTGAGGCACATTTAGATATTAGTCAGCAAACCAACGCTTACCTAGCAATGTAAGGATGATTAAGGGAAGATTGAGGAATGGATTTATCCTTGACTCATATGGGGAAATAATTAAAACATTTAGTAACTATATGATAAAACCCTAATGGTTGAATGTGCTTTTAAATGCCAAGAAAGTAGACCTGGACATTTGGTTGTCCAATAAATAGGTTTATTTATTTTGTTTTTTTCTCACTGTTTGAATGTGAAAAAACATCTTGGCCTACATTTGTGTTGCTCCACCACTTAATCACATGGTTTTGTGTGAATGAGTTACGCTAAGTGCTTTGTCGATCGAGGTGACTCAACCAAATATGGAAATATGGGAAAATTACAAATGGCATGTGTTATTTTCTTTTCAATGGTGTGTGTTCTTGTGTTTATGCTTATTTTGTTTAAATTTAGAGATGAACAAAGAATTTTTTTAGTAAAAAGAATTATTTGTACTACTCCTATTTTGAATTGGAAGCTTAATGTCTCTGCTAGAATTTTGTTGTTAAGTCGATAGTTATAATATCTACTAACCACAATCTTTCTTTCATGTGTACATAGAAGCCCAATAAATAAATAGAGACAAGCACATAAAGAGATGAATTAACAAGTATGTTGGACCATCTAAAAAATAAATTGTTGTAAATAGTTGCAATGAAATAACCTATCTCTCATTTGAGATCTTAACAAGGAGTTAAGGGGTTTTCTTTTTAAATTGTTGTAAATAGTTACAATGAAGTAACTTAATTTGATATCTTAACTCCTTGTTAAGGGTTTTTTTAGTAATGAAACCAAAGAAGAGTGCGTATTTGGTTAATAAAATGTTGATCGAATACAATGCATATGTAGAAAAAATATATAGAATACAATGCATATGTAGCAAAAATATATAGTTAAATAATAACATGGATGGCCAATTCTCTAAAAATAGTACATGCACACCTCAAAAATAATATGTCAAGGAGATTCAATGATAGATCACATACAATGCAATGTTGACTCAACATTATCCAAAATCTCATGACAAGAGTATGAAGTTATAAAAAACTATCATGATGGTAGTTATTGAGAATTGTGTATTTGAAATTAGCACATGAAGTGCAACATTTTGCAAATTCATAATTAGCCAAAATTTGATAAAGAAAATCCAAAGGTTGGTGTGTTGGATATGCATTATATTCATAGTAAAATGATTGTGCATTTGGGCACAACCTATGTGGGGTTCGAGGGCATTCAACAAATTATGCAATTCACTACCAAAGAAGACATGCACTGAACAAAGTGAAAGATGTATAGGGTTTTGTTTTTTGTAGAGTAGGCTAGAGATCTTGATCATAGAATATCTACAAGAAGTTATGCGGTTAACTTGTTTGGTGGAGAAATTAGTTGGATAAGTAAGAGGGTGGGTTGTGGTTGCACTTTCAACTACATAAGCTAAGTACATGGTAATGACTCATGCAAGTAAGGAAGTTTTAGAGACTGTGTTTGGGTATTGATTTTGTACAAAAAGGTATAAGATAGATTTTGACAGTAAAGGTGAAATCTTTCTAGCAAAGAGCGCTACTTATCATGCTTAAACTAAACATATTCATGTGCAATATTAAGACAATAAAATATTGTTGGAGAAGATTATTACCTTGAAAAATGTTGCAAAGTCATTGATAACATATTTTACTACACAAAAGTCCTCTTGGTGTAAAAAATAAAAAACAATAACTACCCTTATTGTTTATAGATAGATTATGTATCATAACATAACCTAACAACTTAATATAAATAAATAAACACAAAAATAAAGTAAAGAACATAAATTTATTGGAGAGAATGTTTAACATGTTATAATGTCAAAAAGTACATCGATGAATATTAATTCGTAATGTGTATTTTACCATGAATTGTTGTTGTCATGGCGTGTTGGTCTCAATGAACTTGGTTGGGTACAATGATGGAATTTGATGGTCGTTATTATACCTGTCGAAGGCATAGGTATATAGCAATTGATATGTGTTGACCAGCTATTAGTTGAGGTTTGACTAACAAAAATTTGAGCTTTATCAAAAGTATAACATTACAAACTGATTTTATTTATTTATGTTAATTAGTTTAAAGAATTTTTCTTGATGTTTGATTGGTGGTTCAAATGACCCTGTTATTGCAGAGCGACCCAAATTTTGCACCTCAATCTTAGTTTAAAGCAAACGTTTGCCTGGTAATTTTTCCCCAACTGAGTACTGCTGGAAATTAATGCTATCATTACTTGTAAACAATAAATGTTTGTTTTTCAATACTATATTTATACAACTTCCCTGACAGGTTGTTTTTCATCATTGTTTATGCCGTGGTCATTTGTTGAGTGGCAATGTGGCGGTATCCATGTTGGACATGGGTATAACATGCAAACATTGAGCTAGGTACAGTAGAGAGGCGAGGCGGCAATATATTCAAGGAGAACGAGAAGGAGAAGCTCAGAACCATCAACAATGGTAGACATTAAAGCTGTTACATTTAGAACTTGTAAGTTCATGACTAACAAGCTTCTGGCAAGGAAGCAGTTTGTAAGTATTTTGTGTGCCCTCCATTTCTAATTTTTTTTATGAAGATATTCCTTAGATGTTGGTTTTGGGTCCATTGGATGTCTGAGTATTAAGTTTCACCATATGTTTTTTTTTCTCCTTTGGTAGGTTATCGATTTTCTTCACCCAGGAAGGCACAAGCCAGCAGAACAGTGGCAAATGCAAATTGATCAGGCTAAATGCATGTTTTTCGCATTTGGTAAAAGAGTCTCAAGGCCTCTTCATTGTAACCATTTTTGGAGTAAGTTGCAATCATGGAATTCCATGAGACCACATTTTGGTCAAGCATTTCATTCAATGCTCAGTGAGCTTCCACTAAACTGCCACATTTCGCATACATCTTAACAAGCTTGTTGCGTAAAGAGATATCAGCGTTAAACCCCGTTTGAATCATGTGGTCATGGACCAGTTTTTTGTTTGCCAGTGTTTTCTCATGGACAAAGCACTGAAGGAGATAAGAGTATGCAGAGGAATCTAGTTGGGTTTTCATCTGCAAAATGTGAAGAGCCTCTTGTAGTTGGCCATGGTTACACAATGATATCACATCTCTAGACGAAGTCTCTTTGTTAACAGTGTTGGCATGCCCTTGGGCATCAATAGCGCGTGAAGAGATCAAGGTGGACTTGTACTTGGAAGTTTGGAAAATGAAATTTAGTTGTTGTTTCTTATTCTTCTTCTTATCAATCCGAAACAAAGGTGTCTTTGTGTCTACTTACTGGTATGATTGAAAATCATGTTAATGTTGATAACCTTGTACCAAGGAATCGATCCATAAAATATGTGGCACAAGTATACAACGAGGTAAGGATTCATAACTTGAATCTGTGGCACAGGTATACAATGAGGTCAATATGCCTCTCTCCAAGTTACTGGCCATCAAACGCTGGACTTGTTTTGTAGGGAGATATGGCTCCAATCTGTCAATGGCACCAACTTCGATTTTCCCAATTACTCTTATGATTTGAAGAAAATTATGGGGATTAATCAACTCCGACTGAATAGTTTGGCGGTGGCCTCGGACCTTGGAAAGCTCATGGGATGGGTTTATGGACTGACGCACACATTTCTTCCAATGTGGGTTGTTCTTGGCATTGGAATGATTTTAGGAGTGGTGGGTTATGGCGTTCAGTGGCTAATTCTGACTGAAATCATTCATCCATTGGATTATTGGCAGGTTATGCTCTTTCCAGATTCTATTTAATTTTGTTGTACTTTATCCAGATTGAAGAATGGATTTTTATGAACTGTATAAAAGAGTTCCTGCACAGTGTACAAGACCTTCAAAGATAAAGATTCAAAGATATTACAAGTTTCTTCGCATAATAATTAGATAGTTGAAATAGAATTCTATAACACTACTTCCATGTTAGAAATTTTTGTATATTATATTTTTACAAGCGTGGTTTCAAAATATTGGCATGGATTCATGGTTGCATTGTTTTAAAATATTTTACGGTTTTACTGTGTTATAGCTTATTGGGTATTCTCTTTTATGAGATTTAATTTTTTATTTCGGACAATGCAGGTGTATATATTGTGCATTCTAGCTGGGAATAGCATATAGAAATAGTATTCAATATTATCCTGCCATTTCTGAAGGAATATTACTTCATGCGATTAGCCCATTTTGTCTTATCTTTATTTGTAACACGCAGGAAATATACTACATATCTGAGATGCCATAGCAAATTATCTTTGAATGGCAATAATTTATTCAAAATTTGTAGTGAAAGGTGGCTATCAAATTCTATTTAGTGGTCAGATGGGAGGAAGGGTGTATGTGAAAGAATGAATCTTATCATATATGTAGGTTGGCATTTCTCTAGACACACAATAAATGTATGCTTTATGTATAGCACGACAACACATGTATATTCAACCACACATGGCAAGCTAGCTATAATTTGTCATTTACCTACCTGTCTTGTTACAGATGTGGTGGGGGCTATAAAGTCTATAACAACAGAGCCAGTATATATATATATATATATATATATATATATATATATATATATATATATATATATATGTATGTATAACTTTTATTTTATTATAACTGCATAGCGGCAGGTATACGCTGCCATGAAGCCTTGTCATAGACTAAATACTTTTACTTACCCCAACATCTGGCCAAACTTAGCTTGTCTTGGCCTTAGCCAAATATCACATTGGACTTAACAAAATTGATCTATATCAAAGCTCAAAATTTAAAGTTGATTTATGAGAAATCCAAAATTGATTAAAAATAAAATAATGTTAAAATGTCTAAAATAATAATAATTTAATTTAATTTAAAAAAAAGGGTATCCATACCCATGGGAAATTAAAAACAGGAATGGTTGAAAACATGCTATTGACTCTTACAATAAGGATACACAAATATCAAAAACTTTGAGGTAAACTTCCAAAGAAACTATGGGAAACATTGAATACAGGGAAGAGTAAAGAAATGGTTTGGTTTTAAAAAATCAAAACAATTAACTACTTAAGAAACATTGAGTAACATTGGAAACAAGTAATGGTTTTCAAAAACATGAATAAAATTTTCGAAATTACAAGAATTTGATTTTTGTTAGTATGTTACTGTTTTTTGAAAGATTGGATCTTCAAAAAGTTTTTATGTGTTTTTGTTTTGTATAATAAAGATGGTCTTCTAGCTTATGAACTATCAATAGGTCATGTCAAATGGAGTGGGGTGGTTTTCTTTGAATAATGGTGATGAGTAAACTCATAACCACGAATAAAAATCATCAACTTGTATTCGCAAATATCAACTAGTAACCTCTATCCTCAGTGTTGATATACATCTTAACTTTGAATCTATCATGTGCCAAGAAGGATCAAATTCCTTGAGGTGAAAATATTTCCTCAAGTGTTTATCTCTGCACATCATAGATCCAAAGTTAAGATGGATTTTTGTTGGTTCTTTGTGTGGTGTGCGCCTGTCTGCCACTTGTCAACTCCATATTAAGTGCAGAGGAAATTACACATCTCCCTCACATTGAGCAGCACACCATTGAAATGTTTTAACCAAAATTTGCTTACTTTCAATTGCTTTATACACACAGACATCCACACACACACACATGGACATGGAAATATTTTATTTATAGTCACCAATAAAAAAAAAAATAAAAGCCTCATGAAAATATCAATGTTAAGCACTCGAGGAATTACACATCTTCGTGCACAAAAAAAATTCACTTCAAGGAACTTGATCTCTCTCTATGCATGATAGATATAGAGAGAGAGACAGAGACAGAGATACCATGTATCAACTCTATTTTGAGCATGAAAGGAATTAGACATATCCCTCATACTAACCAACACGACATTGAAAGGAAATGCCTGAAAAACAAGTCAAAATTTTGGGATCTGAAAAACAAGTCAAAATTTTGCGACTTGAAAAATTGTAGTAAAACTACCAATATGTGGAACCATGTTGAATCAATGGAATATGAGGGTGGCCATTAGTATCCAACTCAGTCATTCTTCCTCCATTAGGGAGAAATGGTCCCCATTGCATCAATTTCCTCCATCAAATAGGGGAAATTTTGTTGAATCTGACTCCTAGTGAGCCACCATCCCTAGTTAAAGAGTTGTCTTCCTTTGAAAGCCTGGTAGAGTTGGATGTATTATTATTGAGTGCCCTTCATACTAGTGTTCATGATTTGGTCAACTATTTCCTACTCAATGCAATCTGGATTGAGTTACATAGGGGCCAAGTACTTCACGACCTCTAAGGTGTCCAAGAGAGATGGAAATATGGTCAGAGAAGCTCCACATTAAATACAAGATGAAATCCAAGGAACAGTGGGATACTTAATTTAAAAGAATTCTCACGCATAACCTCGGTGATGGTGTATGGATTGTATCAAAGTGGGTAGAACTTCCAATGGGGTCTTGTGAGGTGATATTTTTGCAAATGCAACAATACTTTATCTTCCACCTGAAACGTGTGTGGAACCTGGTGTTGATCATGGCATTTCTTGTGCTTTGTATTGAATTTCTACAAAATATCATGAACCTATTGTTGTATGTGCTAGATCCAATCAACAAATTTGGATTCTCTAGCATCCTTAGTTTGAGCATGGGAGATTTATTCCTCTCTAGATGAAATTGGTAGAGCTACATCAAATGGGCCCAATGGTTGGAACCCCAAGTAGACCTGAAAAGGGTTGTGGCAAATAGAGCTATGAAGGACTCTATTGTAGCTATGTTGAGCATAAGAAAGGTTGCCATCCCATTTGCATGGATGTTTGGAGTTGTACATTCTTAGGATATGTGAAACCATCCTATTGACTACCTTTGTTTGTCCATTGGTTTGGGGGTGGAAGGTAGTCAATTTGGTTAGCTTGGTGTCCATCCAAAGTACTCAGGAACCTACTATCCCTATCTGAAATGAGGGTTTGTGGGAGCCTAAAATGAACCCAAACACACTCGATGAATAACTTAGCAGTGGCCTCTACTGTGATACTCTTCTTATAGGGTGTTAAAATGACCATCTTAGAGAACTAATCATTGACCACAAAGACATAGTCATTTTCATGCTTGCTTGAAGGAAAGTCGAACATGTAGTACATGGAGACAAATTCCCAGGGTCTATCGAGGGTAACTAGACTAGTGTACAACCCTTGTTTCTTGATAGTATGTTTTGTTATTGTTATCCCTCGAGATGTTCCAAGCTGTTTTTGAACGGTGTTGAGGTACCCCAAGGGCCAAGACTCGGGATGAATCTATATCACTTCTATATCATAACCATACATCATACAGTAACACCGAATATGAGGAATGTCTTGATGTCTGATATTTTATAAATTGGATATGATACAAGAAAAGAAATAATGGGAGGATATGCTTTACAAGAATACATATACTACAGAATGAGGAATTATAGACTAAAACTTAAACGCAGGGGATAAATCTATGGTTTCCTGCTACATTTATTAATTGATTGTGATCAAGGTATCTCTGTGGTAGAACAACTATGGTTACAAGAAACTCTTTAACTCCCCAAAGTGTCAACCTTGACAATAGGTGCCTTCGTTCTCTTTTATCCCTCTCCCTTGTGCCCTAAACTACTTCTTGAAACCACTTACAACTTCTTGAAATTGTTTCCAGCTTCTTGATTCTTCAATGGTTTATCCCTGGTTAAAATTAATTACTTTTACCTATATGAATTATATTGTGCTAAGATCGCAAGGAAATTGGAAACCTGTAGGCCAAAACATTTGTCGCACCTTGCTCATTAGAAATACATTTAATCATTTTCCTTTTTTTTGGAAGCTTAAAATCTCAACTGCACAGATCGCGCAACTTAGTAGTCATTGGATCAGTTTTGGCGAGTAATATCAGTCATTTATCGAAGGTGCACCCGTCAGAGCTATCAGGGTTTGCAAAAGTGTAAAACACAACAACAGTTGGATCAGCCTGATTGGATTTGGACCATTGTTTAGAGTTGTAATAAGATGAGATATGGGCCATTGATTAGGGTGTTGGAGTTGTTATGGGATTCATCGATCAAGCTCAGCCATAGGAAAAAATTTGGCTAAGGAAAATATATCATGCTAACGTCACCTTAGACACGTGGTTGATTTTCACTAGCCCCCAATGGCTCTAATGTGGCATAGAGGAGAGACACACGTCACCTGATTTAGATACATTTACATGTGCATACAGTGGGTTTAAAATGTCACGTGGTGGCTCAATATTGGCTCTGATAGTGCTTCATTGGCGGGCTGATGTAACACCTGGCCAAGAGGCTTTGATACCTAGAATCATATATGGACCATTGATCGGTCCCACTTGAAAAAGGTCTGAGAGAAGATAAGGACCATCCTTTATAGGTGCCCCATTGGAGTGTTCGGGTATGGTCTTCCAACATGACACCGACAAGGGATCTTTGAGGGAAAATATCAATCGTCAACCTGGATATTCTATGGGAAGTCTGACGATGAAATAGGGCCATCGATCTAGCTCAACCAAGAACCCAAAAATAAACTAAGGAAAGAAAACAATATTATAATAACATCACCCTGGACATGTGGCACCCTCTCACTGGTCTGTGTTAGTACTAATGTGGCAAACATGTGTGACACGTGTCACCTGCTTTTGATATTTTGACCTATGTATCTGGCGGGTTCCACTTGTCCATGGGGCAGCTTCTGATTCGCTCTGATAGTGCTCTGTTGGGAGGCTGGCGTGACACCTGGTCAAGAGGTATTGATACTTGGGAGCATATTTGGGTCATTGATTTTCCCCACTTTGAAAAAAGTCTTAGAAGATATCTAGACCGTCCATTGGAGATGCACATTGGAGTGGTTAGGGTCTGAACTTCAAACATGAATCTATTGAGGTAACTTTGAGATTAAATCTCAACCGTTGATCTAGAGTTGCACAGGGAGTTTTGACGATGCATGAGAGTCGTTGATTTGGCTCGACCAAGAACCCAAAAATAGATAAGGCAAATATGATCATGCTGGCATCACCATAAAATCATGGTACCTTCTTATCATTCCTCGTTGTCACTGATGTGGCAGGGAGACATGAAACATTTCACCCAGATTTGATATGCTTTGGGGCCCCTTGGGTGGGTTCCACTTTTCCATGTGGAAGCTTATGATTAGCTCTGACAGTGCTCTGTTGGCGAGTTGTGTGTAACCTTGAATCGGTGCCCTAGGGGCATGGATCAAATATGAATCATCAATATCTCTAAGTGTGATTGATGGTGTGATGCAATCTAGGTTGTTGATTAGTCCCCCTTGAAAAGAGGTCCAAGAGAAAATATGGACCATCCATCAAGGGTGCACCCTCAAAGCACTTGAGGCTTGGATCCATATGTGACTCCAATAAGGGGACTCTAAAGACTGTTGATTTAAGTTTTCCAGAGGTATTTCGATGATGTATGAGAGTCATCGATCTTCCAAGGTCCAAAAAATTGATGGCGCCTAACTTTTAGGTCACGGTCTTGTGATAAGACCCCTGGGCTATTTTCTCTTAAGCTCTTTTGGGGCATGATAAGCCCCTTTTGACCCCCGATAAGAACACAAAGGCTTGAAACTTTCCTTAGATGCAAAAAGGCATGGATTTTCTTGATGTTTCTTCTTTATTCCTTAGGAAAAATTGGAAGATTTATCTCATAGGCTCTTAAATCTCACCCTTTTGCCACTAACTCATCTGATCTTAGACTGAACACTTCATCAAACCTTAATTTAATGGTGAGAAAAAATATAGTACTAACATTTGGATCGAACATGGAAAGCATATCCCTATGGTCTATTGAGAACTATAGACCCAGTGCCTTCTTCTTTTGGGTTATGGAGTCTTCCCAAAAAGATACATCTCCTTCAAACCTAAAAAATTGATCTGATATGTGACACAAAAAAGGCTCAACAACTTATGTTGTTAGAATCATACCTACTTTTTTAAGTAATGAATGGTGAATGAAGTAAAATCAAAAATTCATGAACAGAAATGAAAAAGAATTATTTATGTACAAGATAAGAAAATATTGCAGTGATCAGTACTGCAGAAAGTGCTTGGGGATCCTCCCATTTATAGGAGCCCCAAACAATTCTCCATTCATCTGACCTAAATCATAAGTTTTGTTATCTTGGACTGCAACCATTTGGAAGGTTCCAAGCCAAATATTATCAAATTTTCCATGTTTCCCTTTAGATTCTCTTCAGGAATCTCATTTCAGGACCAAATCCCCTATCATGAAATTTCTTTACTTGGTCCTTTTATCAAATATTTATTTTATTCTTTCTTGGTGAACTTGGGACTTTATCTAAACTTGTTCTCTTACTTGTTGAACTTCAATTAGTTGATTAATTCTTCGATGCATCTCATATGATTTTTCCTCTTCATCTTGCAGTAATTTCATAACGGGGAGGCTGAGTTGAATGGGGAAAATGGCTTCCAACCCATAGATCGACTGAAAAGGGGAAGTCCCAATGGCCCTCTTAATGCTAACTCTGTCTACCCAGATGGCATATTTCAGGTGGAAATCCCATGTCTTCTTGTTTTGAGCTAACATTTTCTTGATAATATTGACAAGGTTCTTATTGGAAAATTCAACTAAACCATTTCCATGTGGATAGTAAGCAGAAGAGTGTCTCAACTCTATGTTATAGTCCTGAAAAAACTTAACCAATTTGGCAGATTTTAAGGCCTGAGAATTATCAACAATGATCTTTCTTGGGCACCCAAATCTTCCAATATATTTTCCTCTATGATCTTTATGATGATTGTATCAGTGGTTTCCCTTGTGGGTATGACCTCTACCCATTTCGTAAAACAATTTTTGGTTGTCAAAATCCATTTGTGTTGTCCACTTGAATTTGGATTAATATCACCAATGAATTCTAATCCCCACTACTGAAAATTTGTCTCAACTTTGATTGGTTTTAGTAGGAGGGGCAGCAACTTTTTATTCCCTGTAAACATTTGACATTCTGCACATGATCGAACCTAGAAATTTACATCAGAAAATAAAGAGGGCAGTAATACCAAGCTCCAAGGATCTTCTATGCAATGGCTCTCCAAGCATGGTCACCCCCACACACACCCTTATGAAAATCGATGATTATTCTCTCAACTTATTCCTCAGTGAGTAAATTTAGTAGGATTCCCCTCGGGTCCTTCCAAAACATATTTTCCCCCAAAATGCAATACTTTGCACCCTTAAGCTTAAAACATCTAGCCCTAGATTTATGCCATGTTTGTGAGAAAATAAAATTTTGCAAGTAAAAGATTATTTCTTTATACCAATCAGACTGAGATAATTTGGCACTTACCTCTAAGGATGGTTCTTTTGTTTCATCCTATTTAGACTTTGTTGCTACAATGTTTGTTGACAGTGCATTCAAGTCTAAAACTTTGCAGTTAGATTCAGCCAATAGTTTGACTAGTCCTTATCCTTTTACTAGCTTTGTGGGCTTGATCTTCACGTCATACTCTTGAATATTAGAAATCCATTTACCTCTTCTTCCCTCACTATATGATTGTCTTAGAATATCCTTTATAGTATTGGTAGGTACATAATCCAATATCTTTTAGTGCAGTCTATAATCTTGGAAATCCTTTAATGCTTTGACTAATGCACAAGCCTACTTTTCCATGCTATTATACTTCATCTCATCATTTGTCAGGGCCTTGTTGAAAATGGCTATGGGATTCTCTTGATCTTCTTCATTCTTCTAAAGAAACATAGCAACTATCATATGTGTTGATGAAAAAGAGAAAATGAGGAAATCCTTGTCATAATTAGGGTTGATCAGAATTGGAGACAATCCCAAGACTTCCTTGATCTGTTGGAAATATTATTTGGCTTCAGTTGTCCACTTGACTTCATGGTCCTTTTTCAACATGTTGGTAATATGATTCACAATTTCAACGAAATTGGAGACAAACATTATTAGAAATCCTATTTTACCTAGGAAAGATTGTACCTCTTTCTTGTTCCTAGGATGAGAAATTTGTTGGATCGCCTCTACCCTTTTCAGATCTATCTTCACCCCTTCTTTGGATACTATATGGCCAAGAAGCTTCCCTTATTCCATAGAAAAATAGTACTTTTCAAGGTTCAAGGACAGCCCAAACTTCCTACACTTCACAAATATTTGTGTTAAATGATTGATGTGATATTCATCTGTCATGGAGAAAACAATCATGTCATCAAGGTATAAGACAATGAACTTGTCTCTCTCACCCACAAAAGCAATGTCCATGGATATCTGAAAATTTTCACTTGCATTTATCAAGCCAAAAGGCATTTTATCATACATGAAATCCCCCCATGGTGTTGTGAAGGTTGTCTTCTCTCCATCATCTAGGTGCATGGTCACTTGGTTCTATCTTGAAAAACCATCCATCATGGATATCATGTTTTCCCCTGCTACTTTTTGTAGTATATGATCCATCTTGGGAAAGGGGTAGTTATCTTTTAAAGAGAATTAATTCAAGTTCCTGAAGTCCACACATAGCCTTATTTCCCCAATATTCTTTCTCATTGGAACTAAATTAGCAACCCATTCAGAGTACCTTAAGGGAATAATAATCTTGGCATATAATAATTTCCTTACCTCTTTCTCAATGGTAGGAAAAAGAAGAGAATTAACTTTCATGAGCTTCTTCTTGAAAGTATTAGTACCAAGTTTGAGGGGTATTCGATCTTCAGTGATACTGGTATAATAAGTTTTTAAATCCCCGTATCTCCATGCAAACAAATCCATGTATTATTTGAACAACTACAAATACTCTTCCCTATGATCAGCAGGAATATTTTTGGACAGCTTGATATATTTAGGATATTTTTCAGTCCCAATATTGTATTCCTCAATGCTATCATCTTTGGGGAGGACAGTTGGTTTGATAGGTACATATTTCTATAAAAACAAATTTCTAAAGGCACCATTCCTTTGGGAATGAAGTTATTCTTAAGCTGCAAGACTTTATGCTTAGCCATGTGATTGCTAAATTTAGGGATCTCTTCAGCCTCCTACTCAATCTCATGTTTGGTGTCTTCTTCTTTATCTGAATCAATATGAGTATTTGCAAACTCATCTATCACTTCCATGAATTTTTGGATCTGTTGATCATCTTCAAAAAGTTTCTAGTATTTGATGTTATCAGGAATGGAAGGTTTGTATCTCATTTTGATCTCATATTTAATTTGAGGGGTCATTGGTACTTTTAAGGTACTGGTAACTACTGCTAAGGAATTAGCTAGTTGATTGAACTCTCTCAAAATAGCATAAATATTGAAAGGTACATAAAAATTATCGATCATGTCCCATACCTAATTTTTGTCCGCCCTCATTCTTGGATGCCTTGTTTGATAGGAACCTTTTACTTGTTGCACAACTAGCTCTAAATCTCCAAATACCACCATATTGGTAATTTGCATCTTTCTTGATTCCTCTGGGCCTAAGATCAAGGCTTCATATTCAACCACATTATTTTCTTCCTCAAACTCAAGCTTGTATGACAAATGAATTTATTTTTTGGTGGGGGAGATGAGCACTACGTCAGCCCCAACCCATTCTTTTGAGTATGCACCATCAAAAAACATTTTACATATTCCATCCACTTACTCTGCAGGTCTTACAAGAGGATCTGCAAGCATTGGGTTTTCATTGTACTCTTCATTTACAGATAGGATACAATACCACAGATCTTCATCAGCATCATATATGGGATGATTCACAAGGTTTTTATGATCACTGACCACACAACCAAAATTTGTCTCTCGGTACAACCTTCTAAGCTCTCCTCAAAAAATTGGTACAGTGGCATAAGTCATATCCATCAGCATAGTTCCTCCCAATTTCCATGCCCATGTTCTGGACAGCAACATGCCATAATTGGATGGTACATCATCTACCACCACGTCCATCATAATACTCTTAATAGGCAGTTGGCCCAGGGTGACAACCATGTCTTTAATCATCCCATAACACTTCACTTTTCTGGCATCAAATGAATAGAGTTCATGATATGGCCTATTTATTTCCAACCCCAAATTTTCCATGACTATTTTGGGAATAATATTGTGTGATGCTCCAGAATCAAGCATACAATTGTGTAGCATTTTATCATGAATATTCAAGGTCACATAGAAGGGTATCAAATATTATTCTTTGTCATCAATATGAGGACCAAAAACTATGGTAGGGGACTCATCTTGTAAATTTAAAGTATCTGGAGGATTTATTGATCCCTTCCCATGTATAATTTTCTCAATTTGTTTATGGTATGAGGGGATTTTAGCCAGCTCCACCAAAGGCAGAGCAATATTTATATTTGGCAATTCATGTTCAATATTGAAAGGTGAAACTAATTCATCAATTTCTTTAGTTTCTTTAGATTTATCTTTGGAATGCTTTGGACTAGCTTTCTTATCCCGAGGTTGATTTTTTGCAACAATAGCTTTATGTCAAGGCCTGAGATCATACTTCTTATGCATCTTAGCCTGTAGTGCATCAGCAAAACTTCTATACTAAACTAAGGATAAATCTCCTTTGTTGGGTTGATTGTTATGCATCAATTTTTTAGGATTTAGAGACTCCTCGTAATCATTTTCAATTAGATGTATGGCATCATTATCATATTGAAGTAGGTGTATTTCTTCTATGTATTCATAATATCTCTCATCTACTACCTTTAAAACAGAGTTGTTATCATTGTTGTGTTTTACACGAGGATCAATGGGTTGTTCTTCATTTATTCTCTCCCTTCTTATGAGTTGTGGATTAGGAGGTCTTATGAAATGATTAGGGTTAGGATTCCTTATGCCTCCTTCTTGGGTGGATCTTTTTGTATGGATATTCTCTATCTCAAATATGGACATTTTGTTTGTCAAATTCCTTATCAATCTAGACATTTCATCTATCTTTGCTTCTTGGGGTTCTCTACTTGGATCAGAAGTACCACATTCTTCCCTGGCCTTTTTATTTTCTACCTGATCTTGTTTTTTCTTCATCTTTCCTAATGAAATATTTTTTCCTTCTATGTCTATTGCATCCTCTTGCATTAATATAAGTGTCATGGATCTTCTTTCTCTCAAATTAATGGAAAAATCAACATTAAATGCCCTAGCGTATGTCACACTTAGCTATTGATTGTGATTGCTTTGTATCTGCAAGGATCTTGTTATAGAGATTATTAAACCTCCTGTTGAAATCATCAACAATTTCATTGGTTGTTTTCTTGAGTGAGCCAAATTCGTTCAAGTAGTATAATATATCCCTTTTATCACCCACATTGTCTCATAAAGGTAGCTTCTAGAGATGACCAACTATCAATTGAAGCAACATGCATTTCTCTGAACCATTTTCTAACATCTCCCCCTATAGTTTGGAAAAATAGAATCATGAATACATCGTCATCCTCTACCAACCGGTCATCTGTAAAGTCACAAAAATCACTCATATTCTCTTCAGTTGATTGTGTGTTTTATATCCATCAAATTTTGGTATATATCTCATGTAATTCTCAACGAGGTCATGGGTAATTTGGGATATATTCAATGGGGAAAATATGGAAGTGACCTAAGGATTTATAGGTGGTGGGGGAGGAGGTTGATTTCCACCAGGACTTCCTCCACCTAATCCATCCATGAGATTTTGTAAAATTATGTTATGGGCTTCAAATGACAGAGGAGGGACATGAATTTTGAAGAAGGGTCAATGAGAAGAACTGATATATGGGATAAATTCTAAGGGATAATTTTGAAGATCTATCAAAGGTTCTGGTGTATATTTTAAAGAAGAAAATGAATCTTCATATATATCAGTCATATTTATGGATTTATCACTTTGATGAACAGTAGAAGGAAATATTTCTAGATAAGGGTTACCTGGAAAAGAAAAGAACTACCATTCTCTGACATTTATCTAGGTGAAAATATTTTATGGATCTAAATATATCGGAACTTGATTAGAATCAGGGTGGCTTCTAGTATGTCTTGTTGTAGAGGCCATATTTTCCTTCTGTGGAGTTGTCAGGTGAAAGATTAACATCCAAGTGCATGAGGCATGTTCACCATCAAGTCTCATAACTTACAATGTCGTATCCCCAGAGAATATTTATTCAACTTACATCCTTGTAAACGGATCCATTTTAGATGTTATCCCTCGAGATGTTCCAGGTTTTTTTGGAACAATGTTGAGGCACCCCAGGTGCCAAGACTTGGGATGAATCTTAAGGAGAAATTTACAATAAAATAATTGTGCAATATTTGGGAATTTTTTCCCTCTCTCTATTTCTCTTTTGAGATTATAGGACCTCAAACAGTATCAACTTAGATTACAAATGCTCTCAACTATCATAGGCATATGTCTAGAAATATTCCATATAATCAAGCTTAAAACAGAGATGAAATGGTGGATTAGAGGAAATAATAAAATAGACATACAGGACACTGCTTAGAATGAATCCTGCAGACTAAGTGAAATGAATAGCATGTTGAGAAATTAAGGGTTCAACGGCTCTAACAAGTGTAAACAAATCAATAAAAATATGCTTCAAACAATTAACACCTTCATACACTCAAATACATGGAGGTACCCTTTGCATATCATTTAAATGCACAAATAAATGAAAAGAAATGGCCATACATCCAGAAGAAATCACTTCTATAGCATAACCATGCATCATAAAGTAACATTGAATATGAGGAATGGCATGTTGTATGAGATTTTATAAATCATAATGGATACAAGAAAATCAAGAATGGGAGGATATTCCTTACAAGAACACATATACAATTGAATGAGGAATTATAGCCTGAAACTTAAATGTAGGGGATAAATCTCTAGTTGTTTGTTGCGTTTATCAATTAAATGTGCTCAAGGTATCTATGTGGTTGAATAGATTTGGTTACAAGAAACTATTTAACTCCCCAAAGTGTCAACCTTGACAATGGGCACCTGCATTTTCTTTTATTCCTCTCACTCGTGCCCTAAACTACTTCTTGAAACCACTTCTAGCTTCTTGATTCTTGGATGGTTTCTCCCCTGGTCAAAATTAATTAATTTTACCTATATAAATTTTGTTGTGTTGAGATCGTGGGGTAGTTAGAAACCTGCAAGACAAAATATTTTTCATGCCCTGCTCACTAGAAATCTTTGTAATCATTTTCCTTTTGGCTGGAAGCTCAAAATATCAACTACACATATTGCATGACTCAGTATCCATCAAATGGGTTTCAACAAGTAATCTCAGTCATCTATTATAGTCGCACCCATCAAGATATCGGGGTTTGAAAAAGCATAAAACACCGTAACTGTCGAATAAACTTGATTGGATCTAGACCGTTGATCGAAGTTGTAATAAGATGAGATATGGGTTGTTGATCGGGGTGTTGGAGATGAACTAGGAGGTGTCGATCAAGCACAGCCATGGGAAAAAAATTGGCTAAGTAAAATATATTGTGTTAACATCACCTTCGACACATGGTGGATTTTCACTAGCCCACAATGGCTCTGACGTGGCAAGTAGGTGGGACACATGTCACCTAGTTTGAAGGAATTTACCTATGCACCCAGTGGGTTCCACATGTCCACGTGGCAGCTCCATATTGGCTCTAACAGCTCTTCACTAGTGATCTGTATTATTTTTAGAATGACATGAAGATAGAAATATAGCAGATATATAACAATAAAATACGCAGAGATATTTCCAGAAACACATAAATATAGTGAAACCCAACTTCTATTACTGAATAAGAGAGAAAAAAAATGTAGAACACAAACTAGCATAATGGGGTAGCTTATCTCAAAAAATAAATAAATGGAGGCTACGCTTCATTCGCAACAAGATTTACATCACAATCCATTGCATGCTTAAAGGGCCTCCTTCACCTCAATTATATATGAGAGAGTGTTGGCACAGGGGCAGCCCCGGGGTTCAACGCTAAAACAGTGCACCAAAAAAACCCTAACTACCGGCCCTTTCGGCAACACATGTGAAGCAGATGAAGTCTCACTCGAGGTAGAGGCAGGGGTGGTTGCAGGACTCAGATGTCTACAACCTTAGCTTGGACACTGATATGTGATTAAAACACCTCAACAAAGCACTTAGCGGTTACAATTCATCAGTATTTAACGAGTATCTACTTTGTATATAAAACCCTAATAACAAAGCAACACAGTATTCACACAGATCCAATATAATCAAGCACTAAGCACATCAACATGGATCAGATCTAGCATTCATTCACATTATTCAACACTAAGCTATCATATTAGATACTTCTAAGCATATATCAGTGCACTAAGCATTTAATCACATAAACAAGAGGGAAACCATAAAGCACAAAGCAACCATAACACATGATATACATGGTGCACCCCCACCCTGGGGCTACGTCCACCAACTCTTCTTCTCTTTTATTATCTTCAGTCAATCAGCTACATCCACAGAGCCTTGAGATCTTACTCCGCAGAGGACAGGAGATCTATGCACTTCGCTAGATCCTCCTTCCCCGAGTTACAACACAAATCCTTTCACAGTCACTTGCACTTAGATTTGAAAGTCTCACACAGTATGCACAAAGAAATTACAATTACCACTTGCACTTAGCACCTAGCATCACGTAGATGCAT
>ML800995.1:470312-499176 GCA_009831015.1 Picea engelmannii
TACTGGGTTTCCCTGTGATACCTCTTAACTCAATTTCTTTTCCTTCCAATGAAAATTTCATGAAAAGTTCTTGAAAATTAAAATCCACTGTTCCTAATGATTGTAACCATTGGATTCCTAGTACAACATCTGCACCACCCATGATACAGAAATCATTGGACTATTCATTACATATTCCCCCATAGTAAGATTGATCTTATTGCATTTTCCTTAGCAATTGATGGTTCCTCCATCTGCAATCATTACTTGAAACTATGGCGTTGGATATACAAAGCAATTGAGAGCTTTGGCTAATTTATAGTGAATGAAATTATGTGTACTACCAGAATCAATTAGGACTATTGCCTTTTTGTTTTTGATGTATCCTTCGATCTTGAGGGTTTGAGGAATGCTAATTCCAACCAATGCATTACACGATATTGTGGGAGTCAACTCTTCAGATGAAATTGATTCTACGTTTTCATCTTGAGATGGTTCTTGTTCTTGTTCTTCTTCCTCTTCACAATCTATGTAGAATAATTTCTTCTCACCACACTTATGTCCCTTACTATACTTGTTGTCACAATTAAAGCATAAACCTTTTGCTTTTCTTTCCTCTAATTGTTGAGGTGTCAACCTTGTAGGTTGAGGTGTTTTAGAAGAAGGAGCATTGTTGTCTCTATAGATGTTAGGATTGGTCCTTCTAGTAGCCATAGCCATATTTTTACTTTCAACATTTCTTGCCACCTTAAATTCATTCTCCAATGATTTGGGTTCCCAAAGGTGAACCACATGTTGAATGTTATCCTTTAAAGTTCCTATGAATACATCAATCAAGTGCTCATTTGGAATATCGGTTACCTTTATATTCAATCTTTGGAAGTTCTCAATGTGCTTGGTAACTGAACCCTTTTGCTTGATATTTATCAATTGTCTAAAGAAGGTATTGCTCCTTGTATCCTCATAGTGTGCTATCATTTCTTCCATGAAAATTTTCCAAGTGACGAGTGATTTGCGAGAACAAATCCATCGATACCATACAAATTGAATAGGTTCTAAATATAAAGAATCAATTCATACCTTTTGTGTATGTGGCACATTATGGAGATCAAAGAATTTCTCCATCTGAAGTATCCATGTGATTGGGTCCTTGCCATCAAACATCCTCATATCAATCTTAGGAATGTGGTTGGTCTCCAAACCAAAGTTGGAGTTTCTCCATTCTTGATTCACCTTCCTTGTGTCCTCATCATGAATCTCATGGGATGCATTTTCACTTTCATGTGTCTTCTCTGTTACAAAATTTTTCAATACTTCCATGATCTCCCCTTTTAAACCCTGCATCATCTCTTGTAGTTCATCTTTTGTTACTATCTTATTTTGTAAATCATTTATGTCCCTATGCATTTCTTCACCTTCATAAAGAGTCCAATTAGGATTTTTTGGAGGCTTATTTGGTGTAGAATTTCCCTTTTTGGGTGGCATGTTGGCCAAGTATCACTTTTGAACCTTGATTTTGTGGTGGTTCTGCTAGACAATATTTCTTCTGTTGTATCTCCCAAGTTTTGAATCTTCTGGGTATGAAACTTTCTTTTATGTAGTTCTCTGATATTTCTTCTCTGCAATTCCACAGGTCTGATCAAAATTGGATGTGCCAAGTGGAATTTACAATAACTTCCCCACAACTTACTGAGTTTTGGCCTTTCTAGGAGATCTCACTTGTATAGCGTGCCCCGCACAACTTGATTGCAATAAAATTCTGAAAATCGCACCAGAAATACTACTGACTGTCCTCGATCCAATGAAACTAGTACCACTCAATTTGGATACTCTAGGAAGAAGTTATGATTGTTTTACCTGGAACACCTTCTCGAGACTAGTCAGATACCCTATCTTACACAGGGTGTATCTACAAATTTAAGATGACCCAAAAGATGAAAGTTTTACCACAGATACCTTACTAATTTCTTTGAGTAGACTCCATATTTTAGGGTCTAAAACGTTACAAATTTTTTTTTATAGTGAAAATTCTGCAATGACTCAGTTTAGGATGATTCCATAACTCTATCTTGTACAGGTTGTATCTCCGAAAGTATAAGGCCTCAGGAGCTAAATTATGAACCCAATGTACCTTGATCCGTCTACTAAATATCCTCCAAGCCATTCCTTCTGAAACATTGTAGAAAAATAGTTATAGCGAAAATTCCAAGGTGTCTCAGATGTAGCAGAGAAACGCCAAGACCTTGAGCTCTGATACCATATGTTAAGAACCAAATATCAATATAGCATAGAAAAACCTCAGAAAAAGTACTCAACGCCTTTAAAAAGAGATAATTTTAGATAATAAGACTCTTCGATGGGGCAACCTCCTTTTACCCCACTTAAATGTTCAAGTACAAGATGTTTCAAAATGAAAATGTCTCCTTGGTATATATAGGAGACTAGGAGGTATAATTACAACTAATGGCCTAAAGCCGACATAAATAAAATAACATTACTAATATAATATGGCCCAATTAAGGGGTAATGAACCAATATTAGGGCTTAACACTATGATCTGAGCGTATCCCTTAATGAACTTCCTGTAGTATCCAATATGTCCCAGCGTAGTGCACAATTGTTTGACTAAAGTAAGAGGGGGTAGATCGACTATAATGGAAATCTTGGATGGATCTACCAACAATCCTTGCTTACATGCAATATGGCCCAACAACACGTCGAAGGGTGAAAATAATATGCACTTTTTCATGTTTAAGGCAATCTAACATTGCCTGCACTTATCCAACATTAGTCTTAAACATCGAATATGATTTTGCAAAATGATGAAAACAGTCAAATCATTGAAGTATGCTTCCAAAAATTTATGTAAAAACTCCTTAAATGCTTCGACCACCACCGTAGAAAATATGGTTGGTGCAATATTCAATCCAAATGGCATCACTGTACACTGGTAGGATCCCCATTCTGTTGAAAATGTGGTATTATGACGATCTTCCTTGGCAATTCAGATCCGATGGTATCCTGAAAATCCACCTATAAAAGAATATACCTCCTATCCTCCTACATTGTCTAACACTTCGTCAGTGAATGGTGTAGGGAATGGGTCATGCAAATAGGCATCATTCACCTTCCTAAGATCTACATAGATCCTGATTTCTCCTGTCTTCTTATCTTGTACCACCATAGGGATAATCCATTCTGATTCTTCAACAGGTTCTACGATTCCTGCTTCCAACATTCGGTCAAGCTCGATCTTCACTTTCTCCTTATATTTAGGGTTCAATCTGTAGGGTCTCTATTTGACTGGCCTTGCACCTGGTTTCAAAGGGATCCTCATCTCTCCCATAGGCCCTTTAATTCCCTTCATATCAGTGAACTTGGTTGGAAACAAGTCCTGATATTCATGCAGTAATTCTGTGATCTTGTTAGTAGTTGCACCATCCCAATAGTCTCCAACATTTGCAAGATTTGGTGTTTGTTCTGTTCCAATGTTGAATTTTTTTATTTTGATTGGCTATCCAACAAAAGGTAGTTCGACTCTTGGTCCTTCTACATCTCTTTGGCCTTCTGTTTCTGTGATGTTCACATTCTTAGGATCATTGTCTTCAACAACATTGATATATTAATAGAGTTGCAACTTCTGAAGAGGCATAGTCCATTCATCCTCTTCTTGATCCAAAGGGAGTCTAGGTGCCTCCTCGAACACTTTTGTCTTACAACATATAATGCCTAATCTACTGTAGGATATTGGCTTTCAAACAAAAAGGTAGTTACAAAGTTCTGGGTCATACCTTCCCAATCTGCAGTGATGAGGCGCAGTTCTGCTTGAAGATACCAGTTGATGGGAGTTGTATCTAGTGTGTTAATGAATTTGTGCACCCAATGATCTTGAGGAATGTTTCTCCAGGTTTCCTCACAACTTCCCACATGGTCCTTCGGAAAAATTTGACCCGTGTACCTATCTTCGCATCCTTCTACTTGTTCTGAAAATCGCGCTGTCATCAAAGTGCGACTTTGTACCTAGTCTATAATATTGTTTTTGTGTGTCCCCCACCATCTTGATGGACTTGATTTCAGGGCCTCATTCATTGCCAACAATCTTTGTGGTAGTGGTACAATTTCTTCAAAGTCCAACAAGAATAATTCTAAATGATTCAGACCATCAAAAGTGTGCAAGTTACTTACTGTTGTGCCAATCCATTAGAATTCCTTGGTTAATCTAGCACATCTCCTTGTAGATAATTCGTACATTTTGTTCTTCCAGTTATCTAGGGCTTCTTCTGAATCCGATGAGCATGTGCTTTCACTTTGCCAGCTCAAATTCCCATCTACTGTAGGATTAATGTAGTCCTACTGTCTGGCTGTCAATTTGTATATGTTTTCTATTTCATATGTGCGGTCTTCTTCTCTGATGGGTTCTATGTATCTTTGACCTTCATCAGGATCCAAAGGTGCAATGACCCTAAGGTCATCTCTTTCAAACGTCATTCTTATTTTCTTTAAATCAACC
The DNA here is from genome assembly GCA_009831015.1 of Picea engelmannii. Lineage (NCBI taxonomy): Eukaryota > Viridiplantae > Streptophyta > Pinopsida > Pinales > Pinaceae > Picea > Picea engelmannii. Next base: position 474,802 of record ML800995.1, read on the forward strand.
ACATTGGAATTATTGAAAGCCGAATCAATTCCTAACAATGCAGGGTAAGGACAACTATCATCAACTATCTAAATCACCTCAAAGTCTACAAACGTCCTTACTCCATCGATGTCCACAAGGGCATGCTCCAGTCTTCCAAAGAGGCTTACAACTTGCTGATTAGCCATCCTAAGCCAGATAGGGGAATAGATCAACTTCGGTTTTCCCATCAGTGCCCAGGTCTTCTTCATCATAACATTGACCTCCAACCCTAAGTCGAGGACCACATAGTCTATATCGTACTCTCCAATCTGAGCATTAAGGTGTAGTTCTTTATTTGTCCTTATCTTCTTGGATATTTGATGTACTACTTTATTAACAAAGGATCTACCCTTCCTATCTCATACTCTCTGACCAAATTTTGTATTTCTTGTATGGATTTTTCATCTTTAATCAACTTAATACACATATACAAGAAACTGACAAGTTTACTCACCTCTTTTTCTTCTCCGGGTGAAGTAGACTGATCAAATGCCAGAGGAATTCCATATTCTCTTACTTCTAGTTGAACCTTTGATGAAGAAGCCTAATCTCTTCCAAATTCCTTTCTTGCTTCCTCAAATATCTGCTTCTCTTTCCTTGGGTCAAATTCTTGTGTATTCTCTACAACTTTCCTAACTCCTAATTCTTCTGTAGTCTTTCCTTGGATCACTCTGTCTTCTCTTGTGACAATGCCTCCTTGTGTGATAACAACGACTCTGGGATCTACTCCGTGAGGTTCTTCTTTGATTAGTTGTATTTGCTGATTTCCTCCTCGTTTCTCCTAAAGTTTAGCCAACAATGTTGGACATTCCTCAATAACATGCTTGAATGAATTGCAGCAACTGCAAGTGGTACAAGGTTTCTGACAGTCCCTTGCCAAGTATCCTGGCTGTGCACAGTTATAACAAATGATCTGTCCTCAACCTCGACCCATACCTCCTCCTCTTCCTCTTCCTCAGAATCCATCCCGAGGATTGAGGTTTCCTCTCCCAGGGGAATTATACTACGCAGTGCTTCCTTATTGTTGTATTTCACCTTGAATTTTGTATATATCCCTTGATATTTCATGCATGAGGTCGTAAGCCCTACAATCCTTGTCATCGTGTCCTACTAACTTACAGAACGTGCATTATAGATTTGTGGGTGTCTGGACATATTTTTGCAGATAACAACATTCACCAGGGCGATGTTGATTTCTACATACCTCACACCAGTGTAGGGTAACTTGCTTCAAAGGGATCGTAGCTCCAGAGGCTGAGTATTCCTGAAATAAGGGACAATGTTCCTTGTCATGGCCTTCTCATTTAAATATGATACATGAGATGTCTTCTCTTTTATCTTTTCCCTTGTCTTTCTTCATATCTTCGACCTGTAGAGACAAACTAGTTAGTTGACTCAAGATTTGACTCATACCTGAGCTAGATTCTCCCATAGGGGTTGATTATAATTTCATGGTGATCTCCAGTGCTTTAGCCTGTGAAGTAATCTTTTGTTGCATAAGAGTAAATATGATGTGTGGCAAGAGGGCAACAATGAAACATTCCTTGTTCTGCTCATCTGGGATCTGAAAACTCAAATGGCTTGTCAAGGTCTTAAATCTCTGATCAAACTCCCACACAGGTTCAACTATTCTTTGATTTATTTATTTTAGTTCTAAAATGTATAGTGACTTTGATTTAGGTTTCTTTAATTCGACAGTTAGCGTAGATTTAATGGCATTCAACGGTTTAGGTGTAGCCCCATGTAAAAATTTCATGTACTATCTCAGTGCACGATCTCTTAGGGTAGTGCTGAACTGATCCTGTTTGACAACTTCGTCGGTGACATTATTAATACTCCACACATCTTCACATAGAAACCAGTGCTAATCAGGGTCTTCAGATCCATCTCCTCTAAAGGTGGCTAACCTCATCTCATCTGCTATAGATCTTCGTAGGTTTCCTGATTGAGTATGTGGTGGATTTCTAGTGATAGTGCTCCGAGCGTTTTGATGACTTAGGTTACTTTGGTTACTTAACATTGCTGAAGTAACAGAAAGAATAATAGTACTTACTTAAACAGTCGGTGCAGTTCTTGAAGTTTCTGTCTCTTCTCGGCGAGGTTCCTCTGTCCTAACAGATTCCGAATGCTCTTCATCTGTCAGATCTGCCTCTTCTCCATTGTAGAAACCATCATCCCCGTATTTCTACTTAAACAGGTTTGCAAGAGGAACTTCTCTGAACCCTCTCCCACTGCGTGTATGTCCAGCCTCTATGTCACTGTCGCTATCCAAGTTCTTGAAAATTATCCTTTTCCAATCTGACCAACTACTGTATCTTCAAGATGTTCTTCTCATGTAATAACATCTTGATCTTCAACTTTAGAAAATGTAAAAATTTTCCTCTAGGTCCCTTAAAGAAATATCTCTCTGCTTGGCTATACGATTCCACTCTGTCAACAACAAACTCAATGATATACCCTCCAATGGTGCTATCAAACCAGTGATCTACTGCTCTTGACATGACCTTATCAACTCTTTTGACCTTCTTGATCAACGATGACGTCCAAACCACATGTGGTTTGAGTTTGACTTTGAACTGGGTATTTTCTAACCTAGCTAGCCACTCATATAGCCCCTGATGGATTCCTCCAAAGAAAATATCATGTATATCAGTAAATATATATCTTCCCAACCAATCCTCTGTACTAAGATTAGGGTTCTTATTTCAGGCTTCAGTGAAGTCCTTTTCTTGATCTTCTATCCACTTCTCAATCTCTGTCTTCGATGGAAACCACCTTGACATTCCCTCAAGAAGATTCCTGTCCCAACAATAGAACCATTTGTTGGCACAGGGGTAGACCCAGGGTTTAGGCTCCAAGAGTGCACCAAGAAGCCCTAACTATTGGCCCTTTTGGAAACACCTGCGAAGCAGATGCAATCTCACCCGAAGTAGCTATGGGGGGTTGTAAGACAGGGATGTCTACAACCAAAGGGAATGCCAAGTGGATCTATTACAAGAACAACATAACATATATGTATCAAATCATAGCTCAGATCTAATCTGCACAACTATCTATCAAATCTAACACAATAAAACAATAACAACATATCAATTGACAGAGAGCACAACATCAATCACACACAACACAAGATATACGTGGTTCACCCTCTCTCTAGGGATACATCCACAAAACTGTTCTTTATGATATATTAGGATGAGAGCATATAGTTCTTATCTGTGCTCTTAGCTAGTAGATCTTCTCTTCTTCTCTCTCTTTCTCTCCCCTCCTTGCACACCCAGCTGCAGGGTTGATATTCGTACCTAGTTGAATATATTACAATACCAGAAGGCTCTCACACTCAACACTTCTTTCTCACACAATAGTACTCACTTAATCATACAATAACAATGAACTCTCAACCAACTTAGCACCAACCCAACCCTGGTACTTTAGACCCTATATTTATACATTACAATCTCTCACCAACATCCTTAGGTCGAGACCTAAGTGTCAAAACCCTAGATACCAAAACCCTAGGTGTCTAAATCCCTAGGTCAACTTGACCCCCGTTTTCACGGCTTCTCCAACTTGTCTTTCCTTTCTTCTCACGCGGTGCTCCAAAGCATCCAACGATGGTTTTTTCCGCTTGCTGATTTGTCCACAATCCTTCCTCCTTGCTTATTTGTCATCCTCGATCTCCTCGTCCAACGACTTTCTTTCTCTTACATCGCTCCATCTTTTCTTCTCTTTTTCTCACTTAGACCCAGTATAATTCACTGTGTCTTCCATGCAGTTCACATTTTGCCTTTTGTCCCTTAATCTTGACTTGATTCCATAACCAAGGGCCAACAACTCTATTATTAGGGTTTTATCTGTGAAGTAGATACTGGTTAAATACTGATGAACTGTAACTGCTAAGTGCTTTGTTAAGGTGTTGTAATCACAGATCGGTGTCCCAACTAAGGTTTTAGACATATGAGTCCTACAACCACCCCTGCCTCTACCTCGGGTGAGACTTCAGCTGCTTTGCAGGTGTTTCCGAAAGGGGCAGTAGTTAGGGTTTTGTTGGTGCACTGTTGTAGCGTTGAACCCTGGGTCTGCACTTGTGCCAACAAATGGTTCAGTTGCTGGGACCTGAAACTGTGATTGCTTAGAACTGAAGAAAATAAAGATCCGTGCGTAGATATGTTTCTTTAGTGTGCAATAGTCTACTTAACTTGTGAAGCTCTGTGCTAAGAAGAAAAGTCAGATCTGAAGAAAAGAGGTAAGATCTGAAGGATTTGTGCTTTGTTAAAGGTAAGAACAATGAAAAGTTTTAATTGAAACAAGGAAAGATAAGTGGAAATTTTTTTTTCAAAAGTATGGATCTAGGTATGTTTGATAAATTTTGTCCTAACTTGAAAAGTATGGCACAACTAGATGAATGAAGGTTTGATACGAGTAGATCTGATAGAAATAATGAAAGATATGTTATTCCTATGCATAGAAAGAATGTTTGGCCTAACAAATGAATGCAAGAACCTAGAAATAATTTTTTGCAGGTTAGCTACCATGATCTTAGTGCGCAGTACAGGAAAGGTTGGGGATCATTTCAAAGAAAGAGAATATTAACTCTTTGTTATAATTGCAGAAGATCGGGACATATTGTTAAGGAATTCACTGGTAGAAGACCTAGTTGTCTTTGTTGTCAAGCTATGGATCATGAAGTTTTGGATTTACCTAGAATGATTTCTAAGGTTGAAAGAATGAATATGAGACAAGAAAACCTCGAGGAAGATCAAGAAACTAAGAACACAAACGAACCCCGAAAAGAATCAAAGACTATATTACTGCAACTGAAAGAAACCCTGAATGATAACCGAACTATCAACTTATCATAGATCTTCAAAGAAAAAGAGTGCATAGAAACAAGAATAGGAGACTTTGACATAGATTGTTTTTTGGATGAGGAAACACGGACGAATATTATGACAAAAAGAACCTGGGAAATTTTGGGAAAGCCTACTATGATTCCTTCATTAAGAGGAATAGGATTATTTAGAGAAAAGATGATAACCCTATGTGGAAGACTCACCCATATAGTTATGAGTGCTCATGGAACTATGACAGAGGAATATTTTGAGGTTGTTAAATTTATTGAGAACAACACCCCATTTTCTATGTTATTAGGAAAACCCTAGATTGAGAGAAATCAGACTAGAAGAAAAGAAGAGGAAGTCTTAGAACAAAATAAGCAAGAATTAAAAGATTTCATGACTAGGAGGATACCACACTTGATTGAAGAACAAGAGAACAGATCGAAGCTATTTAAAACCAAAAACTTAGATGTCGAATTTGAATGAACACAATAAGATTCATAGAAGAACGGAGCACCTACCCCACACAGAGAAGAAGTATTGCCCTTGAACCTTGCGAAAGAATATCAACAACAAAAAGTTACTATACCAAAAGGAGATAAGAATCATAATGGAAAGAGGAATACTAAGACAAATATCGCCGGGAAGAAGGCTAGAAAACTTAGTAAGAAGAGAGAAAAGATAGAAAAGTTATAGAAGGTCTCAGAAGGGACTTTGCAGAGGGAAGGTTTGAAAAAATGGAACTTCGTTTGGATATTAGAACAACACAACATGGCACTTCGCCATGGAAGAGCGATATAGCTATTGAAAGCATTATAACCATTAGCCCGATGCCCCGAATGGTTAGAACATCAGTTATGACCAGAAATCCCACCATCGGACCGTTGGGACAGTGGCCCTAAAGCAAGCAAAAGAAGAAATGGTAGAGCAGCGTTGGGTTGCACAAAAGGAGAAAGAAGACATTCAAGCCAAGTTTGAAGAAGAGAGAGCACAGGCCAAGCAAGAAAAAGAACAGTTTGTCACATAACAACTGGGAGTCAAAGAAGCAGTCGACAGATCACTTCGCTTTGTGACAGGATTAGAGCCAAAGGCAGAAGACCAAGAGGAGCATCAAATAGCGTAGTTCGCAGAAGCTATCCAGTAGCTAAAACAAAGAATAACAGACTTAGAGCTCCAAAGAGTTCCCAACACTCCATCAGATGTACGAGATAAAAGAGAAGAAACTGCTCAAAGCACAATTGAAAGAATTAAGGCCCTCACTATGGAATGTAAACAACTAAGTATTCACAGTGCCTAGAATTATGAACGAATCAAAAAGGATTCTGAATTAAAGGCACTGGAGTCACAGCTCCAGGAGGAAAAACAACAAGAAGAAATAGTACAGGCACAATTGAAGCACCTGTTAGCAGTCGAGAGGATGAAGAGATCCCAAGAACAATGTAATGCCCAACAAAAGGTCCACACCATTTAAAGCAGAGTAATGGAAGTGTCTCAGAGACTCCAACCAATTCAGGACGAGGCTTGCCAACTATTCGTAGTGATTGAAGGCTGAGGAACAAAACTGGATCAAGTTGTCACTACAACTGAACAACGCTTAGAGGGACCTGTCAACGAAGAAGTAATCCAATAGTTCACTGAACAAGAGGCCATGGCACAGCCACAGGTCGAAGTTGTTCGAGCCAAGATTAAGGCTTTTGAAGTAGAGCTACCCAAACTAGAGTGACTAGGGATGAGTCACAGGTGAGTGTTGGGGGCCTGTTGGCCCTTGACCAAGTTTTGAGGATCTTTGGTCAGGTTTGACCTACTTTTGGGACTTTGACAGGCTGTCGAAGACTGTGTGCAATTCGAAGCAGAGATCACGGGATATCGACCCCTTTTAAGGGATTTTTGGGTTTTGGGCTTATGTAACGGGTATGGGGATGTCGACCCATGGATTTACCCATGTTTATGCCTCTTTTGTAATGTATAAATAAAAAATAGGCGATGTAAGTAAGTTTGTGTGTATGTATGTATGCTAAGTACAGATGCATCTACGTGATGCTAGGTGCTAAGTGCAAGTGGTAATTGTAATTTCTTTGTGCATACTGTGTGAGACTTTCAAATCTAAGTGCAAGTGACTGTGAAAGGATTTGTGTTGTAACTCGGGGAAGGAGGATCTAGCGAAGTGCATAGATCTCCTGTCCTCTGCGGAGTAAGATCTCAAGGCTCTGTGGATGTAGCTGATTGACTGAAGATAATAAAAGAGAAGAAGAGTTGGTGGACGTAGCCCCAGGGTGGGGGTGCACCATGTATATCATGTGTTATGGTTGCTTTGTGCTTTATGGTTTCCCTCTTGTTTATGTGATTAAATGCTTAGTGCACTGATATATGCTTAGAAGTATCTAATATGATAGCTTAGTGTTGAATAATGTGAATGAATGCTAGATCTGATCCATGTTGATGTGCTTAGTGCTTGATTATATTGGATCTGTGTGAATACTGTGTTGCTTTGTTATTAGGGTTTTATATACAAAGTAGATACTCGTTAAATACTGATGAATTGTAACCGCTAAGTGCTTTGTTGAGGTGTTTTAATCACATATCAGTGTCCAAGCTAAGGTTGTAGACATCTGAGTCCTGCAACCACCCCTGCCTCTACCTCGAGTGAGACTTCATCTGCTTCACATGTGTTGCCGAAAGGGCCGGTAGTTAGGGTTTTTTTGGTGCACTGTTTTAGCGTTGAACCCCGGGGCTGCCCCTGTGCCAACACTCTCTCATATATAATTGAGGTGAAGGAGGCCCTTTAAGCATGCAATGGATTGTGATGTAAATCTTGTTGCGAATGAAGCGTAGCCTCCATTTATTTATTTTTTGAGATAAGCTACCCCATTATGCTAGTTTGTGTTCTACATTTTTTTTCTCTCTTATTCAGTAATAGAAGTTGGGTTTCACTATATTTATGTGTTTCTGGAAATATCTCTGCGTATTTTATTGTTATATATCTGCTATATTTCTATCTTCATGTCATTCTAAAAATAATACAGATCACTAGTGAAGAGCTGTTAGAGCCAATATGGAGCTGCCACGTGGACATGTGGAACCCACTGGGTGCATAGGTAAATTCCTTCAAACTAGGTGACATGTGTCCCACCTACTTGCCACGTCAGAGCCATTGTGGGCTAGTGAAAATCCACCATGTGTCGAAGGTGATGTTAACACAATATATTTTACTTAGCCAATTTTTTTCCCATGGCTGTGCTTGATCGACACCTCCTAGTTCATCTCCAACACCCCGATCAACAACCCATATCTCATCTTATTACAACTTCGATCAACGGTCTAGATCCAATCAAGTTTATTCGACAGTTACGGTGTTTTATGCTTTTTCAAACCCCGATATCTTGATGGGTGCGACTATAATAGATGACTGAGATTACTTGTTGAAACCCATTTGATGGATACTGAGTCATGCAATATGTGTAGTTGATATTTTGAGCTTCCAGCCAAAAGGAAAATGATTACAAAGATTTCTAGTGAGCAGGGCATGAAAAATATTTTGTCTTGCAGGTTTCTAACTACCCCACGATCTCAACACAACAAAATTTATATAGGTAAAATTAATTAATTTTGACCAGGGGAGAAACCATCCAAGAATCAAGAAGCTAGAAGTGGTTTCAAGAAGTAGTTTAGGGCACGAGTGAGAGGAATAAAAGAAAATGCAGGTGCCCATTGTCAAGGTTGACACTTTGGGGAGTTAAATAGTTTCTTGTAACCAAATCTATTCAACCACATAGATACCTTGAGCACATTTAATTGATAAACGCAACAAACAACTAGAGATTTATCCCCTACATTTAAGTTTCAGGCTATAATTCCTCATTCAATTGTATATGTGTTCTTGTAAGGAATATCCTCCCATTCTTGATTTTCTTGTATCCATTATGATTTATAAAATCTCATACAACATGCCATTCCTCATATTCAATGTTACTTTATGATGCATGGTTATGCTATAGAAGTGATTTCTTCTGGATGTATGGCCATTTCTTTTCATTTATTTGTGCATTTAAATGATATGCAAAGGGTACCTCCATGTATTTGAGTGTATGAAGGTGTTAATTGTTTGAAGCATATTTTTATTGATTTGTTTACACTTGTTAGAGCCGTTGAACCCTTAATTTCTCAACATGCTATTCATTTCACTTAGTCTGCAGGATTCATTCTAAGCAGTGTCCTGTATGTCTATTTTATTATTTCCTCTAATCCACCATTTCATCTCTGTTTTAAGCTTGATTATATGGAATATTTCTAGACATATGCCTATGATAGTTGAGAGCATTTGTAATCTAAGTTGATACTGTTTGAGGTCCTATAATCTCAAAAGAGAAATAGAGAGAGGGAAAAAATTCCCAAATATTGCACAATTATTTTATTGTAAATTTCTCCTTAAGATTCATCCCAAGTCTTGGCACCTGGGGTGCCTCAACATTGTTCCAAAAAAACCTGGAACATCTCGAGGGATAACATCTAAAATGGATCCGTTTACAAGGATGTAAGTTGAATAAATATTCTCTGGGGATACGACATTGTAAGTTATGAGACTTGATGGTGAACATGCCTCATGCACTTGGATGTTAATCTTTCACCTGACAACTCCACAGAAGGAAAATATGGCCTCTACAACAAGACATACTAGAAGCCACCCTGATTCTAATCAAGTTCCGATATATTTAGATCCATAAAATATTTTCACCTAGATAAATGTCAGAGAATGGTAGTTCTTTTCTTTTCCAGGTAACCCTTATCTAGAAATATTTCCTTCTACTGTTCATCAAAGTGATAAATCCATAAATATGACTGATATATATGAAGATTCATTTTCTTCTTTAAAATATACACCAGAACCTTTGATAGATCTTCAAAATTATCCCTTAGAATTTATCCCATATATCAGTTCTTCTCATTGACCCTTCTTCAAAATTCATGTCCCTCCTCTGTCATTTGAAGCCCATAACATAATTTTACAAAATCTCATGGATGGATTAGGTGGAGGAAGTCCTGGTGGAAATCAACCTCCTCCCCCACCACCTATAAATCCTTAGGTCACTTCCATATTTTCCCCATTGAATATATCCCAAATTACCCATGACCTCGTTGAGAATTACATGAGATATATACCAAAATTTGATGGATATAAAACACACAATCAACTGAAGAGAATATGAGTGATTTTTGTGACTTTACAGATGACCGGTTGGTAGAGGATGACGATGTATTCATGATTCTATTTTTCCAAACTATAGGGGGAGATGTTAGAAAATGGTTCAGAGAAATGCATGTTGCTTCAATTGATAGTTGGTCATCTCTAGAAGCTACCTTTATGAGACAATGTGGGTGATAAAAGGGATATATTATACTACTTGAACGAATTTGGCTCACTCAAGAAAACAACCAATGAAATTGTTGATGATTTCAACAGGAGGTTTAATAATCTCTATAACAAGATCCTTGCAGATACAAAGCAATCACAATCAATAGCTAAGTGTGACATACGCTAGGGCATTTAATGTTGATTTTTCCATTAATTTGAGAGAAAGAAGATCCATGACACTTATATTAATGCAAGAGGATGCAATAGACATAGAAGGAAAAAATATTTCATTAGGAAAGATGAAGAAAAAACAAGATCAGGTAGAAAATAAAAAGGCCAGGGAAGAATGTGGTACTTCTGATCCAAGTAGAGAACCCCAAGAAGCAAAGATAGATGAAATGTCTAGATTGATAAGGAATTTGACAAACAAAATGTCCATATTTGAGATAGAGAATATCCATACAAAAAGATCCACCCAAGAAGGAGGCATAAGGAATCCTAACCCTAATCATTTCATAAGACCTCCTAATCCACAACTCATAAGAAGGGAGAGAATAAATGAAGAACAACCCATTGATCCTCGTGTAAAACACAACAATGATAACAACTCTGTTTTAAAGGTAGTAGATGAGAGATATTATGAATACATAGAAGAAATACACCTACTTCAATATGATAATGATGCCATACATCTAATTGAAAATGATTACGAGGAGTCTCTAAATCCTAAAAAATTGATGCATAACAATCAACCCAACAAAGGAGATTTATCCTTAGTTTAGTATAGAAGTTTTGCTGATGCACTACAGGCTAAGATGCATAAGAAGTATGATCTCAGGCCTTGACATAAAGCTATTGTTGCAAAAAATCAACCTCGGGATAAGAAAGCTAGTCCAAAGCATTCCAAAGATAAATCTAAAGAAACTAAAGAAATTGATGAATTAGTTTCACCTTTCAATATTGAACATGAATTGCCAAATATAAATATTGCTCTGCCTTTGGTGGAGCTGGCTAAAATCCCCTCATACCATAAACAAATTGAGAAAATTATACATGGGAAGGGATCAATAAATCCTCCAGATACTTTAAATTTACAAGATGAGTCCCCTACCATAGTTTTTGGTCCTCATATTGATGACAAAGAATAATATTTGATACCCTTCTATGTGACCTTGAATATTCATGATAAAATGCTACACAATTGTATGCTTGATTCTGGAGCATCACACAATATTATTCCCAAAATAGTCATGGAAAATTTGGGGTTGGAAATAAATAGGCCATATCATGAACTCTATTCATTTGATGCCAGAAAAGTGAAGTGTTATGGGATGATTAAAGACATGGTTGTCACCCTGGGCCAACTGCCTATTAAGAGTATTATGATGGACGTGGTGGTAGATGATGTACCATCCAATTATGGCATGTTGCTGTCCAGAACATGGGCATGGAAATTGGGAGGAACTATGCTGATGGATATGACTTATGCCACTGTACCAATTTTTTGAGGAGAGCTTAGAAGGTTGTACCGAGAGACAAATTTTGGTTGTGTGGTCAGTGATCATAAAAACCTTGTGAATCATCCCATATATGATGCTGATGAAGATCTGTGGTATTGTATCCTATCTGTAAATGAAGAGTACAATGAAAACCCAATGCTTGCAGATCCTCTTGTAAGACCTGCAGAGTAAGTGGATGGAATATGTAAAATGTTTTTTGATGGTGCATACTCAAAAGAATGGGTTGGGGCTGACGTAGTGCTCATCTCCCCCACCAAAAAATAAATTCATTTGTCATACAAGCTTGAGTTTGAGGAAGAAAATAATGTGGTTGAATATGAAGCCTTGATCTTAGGCCCAGAGGAATCAAGAAAGATGCAAATTACCAATATGGTGGTATTTGGAGATTTAGAGCTAGTTGTGCAACAAGTAAAAGGTTCCTATCAAACAAGGCATCCAAGAATGAGGGCGGACAAAAATTAGGTATGGGACATGATCGATAATTTTTATGTACCTTTCAATATTTATGCTATTTTGAGAGAGTTCAATCAACTAGCTAATTCCTTAGCAGTAGTTACCAGTACCTTAAAAGTACCAATGACCCCTCAAATTAAATATGAGATCAAAATGAGATACAAACCTTCCATTCCTGATAACATCAAATACTAGAAACTTTTTGAAGATGATCAACAGATCCAAAAATTCATGGAAGTGATAGATGAGTTTGCAAATACTCATATTGATTCAGATAAAGAAGAAGACACCAAACATGAGATTGAGTAGGAGGCTGAAGAGATCCCTAAATTTAGCAATCACATGGCTAAGCATAAAGTCTTGCAGCTTAAGAATAACTTCATTCCCAAAGGAATGGTGCCTTTAGAAATTTGTTTTTATAGAAATATGTACCTATCAAACCAACTGTCCTCCCCAAAGATGATAGCATTGAGGAATACAATATTGGGACTGAAAAATATCCTAAATATATCAAGCTGTCCAAAAATATTCCTGCTGATCATAGGGAAGAGTATTTGTAGTTGTTCAAATAATACATGGATTTGTTTGCATGGAGATACGGGGATTTAAAAACTTATTATACCAGTATCACTGAAGATCGAATACCCCTCAAACTTGGTACTAATACTTTCAAGAAGAAGCTCATGAAAGTTAATTCTCTTCTTTTTCCTACCATTGAGAAAGAGGTAAGGAAATTATTATATGCCAAGATTATTATTCCCTTAAGGTACTCTGAATGGGTTGCTAATTTAGTTCCAATGAGAAAGAATATTGGGGAAATAAGGCTATGTGTGGACTTCAGGAACTTGAATTAATTCTCTTTAAAAGATAACTACCCCTTTCCCAAGATGGATCATATACTACAAAAAGTAGCAGGGGAAAACATGATATCCATGATGGATGGTTTTTCAAGATAGAACCAAGTGACCATGCACCTAGATGATGGAGAGAAGACAACCTTCACAACACCATGGGGGGATTTCATGTATGATAAAATGCCTTTTGGCTTGATAAATGCAAGTGAAAATTTTCAGATATCCATGGACATTGCTTTTGTGGGTGAGAGAGACAAGTTCATTGTCTTATACCTTGATGACATGATTGTTTTCTCCATGACAGATGAATATCACATCAATCATTTAACACAAATATTTGTGAAGTGTAGGAAGTTTGGGCTGTCCTTGAACCTTGAAAAGTACTATTTTTCTATGGAATAAGGGAAGCTTCTTGGCCATATAGTATCCAAAGAAGGGGTGAAGATAGATCTGAAAAGGGTAGAGGCGATCCAACAAATTTCTCATCCTAGGAACAAGAAAGAGGTACAATCTTTCCTAGGTAAAATAGGATTTCTAATAATGTTTGTCTCCAATTTCGTTGAAATTGTGAATCATATTACCAACATGTTGAAAAAGGACCATGAAGTCAAGTGGACAACTGAAGCCAAATAATATTTCCAACAGATCAAGGAAGTCTTGGGATTGTCTCCAATTCTGATCAACCCTAATTATGACAAGGATTTCCTCATTTTCTCTTTTTCATCAACACATATGATAGTTGCTATGTTTCTTTAGAAGAATGAAGAAGATCAAGAGAATCCCATAGCCATTTTCAACAAGGCCCTGACAAATGATGAGATGAAGTATAATAGCATGGAAAAGTAGGCTTGTGCATTAGTCAAAGCATTAAAGGATTTCCAAGATTATAGACTGCACTAAAAGATATTGGATTATGTACCTACCAATACTATAAAGGATATTCTAAGACAATCATATAGTGAGGGAAGAAGAGGTAAATGGATTTCTAATATTCAAGAGTATGACGTGAAGATCAAGCCCACAAAGCTAGTAAAAGGATAAGGACTAGTCAAACTATTGGCTGAATCTAACTGCAAAGTTTTAGACTTGAATGCACTGTCAACAAACATTGTAGCAACAAAGTCTAAATAGGATGAAACAAAAGAACCATCCTTAGAGGTAAGTGCCAAATTATCTCAGTCTGATTGGTATAAAGAAATAATCTTTTACTTGCAAAATTTTATTTTCTCACAAACATGGCATAAATCTAGGGCTAGATGTTTTAAGCTTAAGGGTGCAAAGTATTGCATTTTGGGGGAAAATATGTTTTGGAAGGACCCGAGGGGAATCCTACTAAATTTACTCACTGAGGAATAAGTTGAGAGAATAATCATCGATTTTCATAAGGGTGTGTGTGGGGGTGACCATGCTTGGAGAGCCATTGCATAGAAGATCCTTGGAGCTTGGTATTACTGCCCTCTTTATTTTCTGATGTAAATTTCTAGGTTCGATCATGTGCAGAATGTCAAATGTTTACAGGGAATAAAAAGTTGCTGCCCCTCCTACTAAAACCAATCAAAGTTGAGACAAATTTTCAGTAGTGGGGATTAGAATTCATTGGTGATATTAATCCAAATTCAAGTGGACAACACAAATGGATTTTGACAACCAAAAATTGTTTTACGAAATGGGTAGAGGTCATACCCACAAGGGAAACCACTGATACAATCATCATAAAGATCATAGAGGAAAATATATTGGAAGATTTGGGTGCCCAAGAAAGATCATTGTTGATAATTCTCAGGCCTTAAAATCTGCCAAATTGGTTAAGTTTTTTCAGGACTATAACATAGAGTTGAGACACTCTTCTGCTTACTATCCACATGGAAATGGTTTAGTTGAATTTTCCAATAAGAACCTTGTCAATATTATCAAGAAAATGTTAGCTCAAAACAAGAAGACATGGGATTTCCACCTGAAATATGCCATCTGGGTAGACAGAGTTAGCATTAAGAGGGCCATTGGGACTTCCCCTTTTCAGTCGATCTATGGGTTGGAAGCCATTTTCCCCATTCAACTCAGCCTCCCCGTTATGAAATTACTGCAAGATGAAGAGGAAAAATCATATGAGATGCATCGAAGAATTAATCAACTAATTGAAGTTCAACAAGTAAGAGAACAAGTTTAGATAAAGTCCCAAGTTCACCAAGAAAGAATAAAATAAATATTTGATAAAAGGACCAAGTAAAGAAATTTCATGATAGGGGATTTGGTCCTGAAATGAGATTCCTGAAGAGAATCTAAAGGGAAACATGGAAAATTTGATAATATTTGGCTTGGAACCTTCCAAATGGTTGCAGTCCAAGATAACAAAACTTATGATTTAGGTCAGATGAATGGAGAATTGTTTGGGGCTCCTATAAATGGGAGGATCCCCAAGCACTTTCTGCAGTACTGATCACTGCAATATTTTCTTATCTTGTACATAAATAATTCTTTTTCATTTCTGTTCATGAATTTTTGATTTTACTTCATTCACCATTCATTACTTAAAAAAGTAGGTATGATTCTAACAACATAAGTTGTTGAGCCTTTTTTGTGTCACATATCAGATCAATTTTTTAGGTTTGAAGGAGATGTATCTTTTTGGGAAGACTCCATAACCCAAAAGAAGAAGGCACTGGGTCTATAGTTCTCAATAGACCATAGGGATATGCTTTCCATGTTCGATCCAAATGTTAGTACTATATTTTTTCTCACCATTAAATTAAGGTTTGATGAAGTGTTCAGTCTAAGATCAGATGAGTTAGTGGCAAAAGGGTGAGATTTAAGAGCCTATGAGATAAATCTTCCAATTTTTCCTAAGGAATAAAGAAGAAACATCAAGAAAATCCATGCCTTTTTGCATCTAAGGAAAGTTTCAAGCCTTTGTGTTCTTATCGGGGGTCAAAAGGGGCTTATCATGCCCCAAAAGAGCTTAAGAGAAAATAGCCCAGGGGTCTTATCACAAGACCGTGACCTAAAAGTTAGGCGCCATCAATTTTTTGGACCTTGGAAGATCGATGACTCTCATACATCATCGAAATACCTCTGGAAAACTTAAATCAACAGTCTTTAGAGTCCCCTTATTGGAGTCACATATGGATCCAAGCCTCAAGTGCTTTGAGGGTGCACCCTTGATGGATGGTCCATATTTTCTCTTGGACCTCTTTTCAAGGGGGACTAATCAACAACCTAGATTGCATCACACCATCAATCACACTTAGAGATATTGATGATTCATATTTGATCCATGCCCCTAGGGCACCGATTCAAGGTTACACACAACTCGCCAACAGAGCACTGTCAGAGCTAATCATAAGCTTCCACATGGAAAAGTGGAACCCACCCAAGGGGCCCCAAAGCATATCAAATCTGGGTGAAATGTTTCATGTCTCCCTGCCACATCAGTGACAACGAGGAATGATAAGAAGGTACCATGATTTTATGGTGATGCCAGCATGATCATATTTGCCTTATCTATTTTTGGGTTCTTGGTCGAGCCAAATCAACGACTCTCATGCATCGTCAAAACTCCCTGTGCAACTCTAGATCAACGGTTGAGATTTAATCTCAAAGTTACCTCAATAGATTCATGTTTGAAGTTCAGACCCTAACCACTCCAATGTGCATCTCCAATGGACGGTCTAGATATCTTCTAAGACTTTTTTCAAAGTGGGGAAAATCAATGACCCAAATATGCTCCCAAGTATCAATACCTCTTGACCAGGTGTCACGCCAGCCTCCCAACAGAGCACTATCAGAGCGAATCAGAAGCTGCCCCATGGACAAGTGGAACCCGCCAGATACATAGGTCAAAATATCAAAAGCAGGTGACACGTGTCACACATGTTTGCCACATTAGTACTAACACAGACCAGTGAGAGGGTGCCACATGTCCAGGGTGATGTTATTATAATATTGTTTTCTTTCCTTAGTTTATTTTTGGGTTCTTGGTTGAGCTAGATCGATGGCCCTATTTCATCGTCAGACTTCCCATAGAATATCCAGGTTGACGATTGATATTTTCCCTCAAAGATCCCTTGTCGGTGTCATGTTGGAAGACCATACCCGAACACTCCAATGGGGCACCTATAAAGGATGGTCCTTATCTTCTCTCAGACCTTTTTCAAGTGGGACCGATCAATGGTCCATATATGATTCTAGGTATCAAAGCCTCTTGGCCAGGTGTTACATCAGCCCGCCAATGAAGCACTATCAGAGCCAATATTGAGCCACCACGTGACATTTTAAACCCACTGTATGCACATGTAAATGTATCTAAATCAGGTGACGTGTGTCTCTCCTCTATGCCACATTAGAGCCATTGGGGGCTAGTGAAAATCAACCACGTGTCTAAGGTGACGTTAGCATGATATATTTTCCTTAGCCAAATTTTTTCCTATGGCTGAGCTTGATCGATGAATCCCATAACAACTCCAACACCCTAATCAATGGCCCATATCTCATCTTATTACAACTCTAAACAATGGTCCAAATCCAATCAGGCTGATCCAACTGTTGTTGTGTTTTACACTTTTGCAAACCCTGATAGCTCTGACGGGTGCACCTTCGATAAATGACTGATATTACTCGCCAAAACTGATCCAATGACTACTAAGTTGCGCGATCTGTGCAGTTGAGATTTTAAGCTTCCAAAAAAAAGGAAAATGATTAAATGTATTTCTAATGAGCAAGGTGCGACAAATGTTTTGGCCTACAGGTTTCCAATTTCCTTGCGATCTTAGCACAATATAATTCATATAGGTAAAAGTAATTAATTTTAACCAGGGATAAACCATTGAAGAATCAAGAAGCTGGAAACAATTTCAAGAAGTTGTAAGTGGTTTCAAGAAGTAGTTTAGGGCACAAGGGAGAGGGATAAAAGAGAACGAAGGCACCTATTGTCAAGGTTGACACTTTGGGGAGTTAAAGAGTTTCTTGTAACCATAGTTGTTCTACCACAGAGATACCTTGATCACAATCAATTAATAAATGTAGCAGGAAACCATAGATTTATCCCCTGCGTTTAAGTTTTAGTCTATAATTCCTCATTCTGTAGTATATGTATTCTTGTAAAGCATATCCTCCCATTATTTCTTTTCTTGTATCATATCCAATTTATAAAATATCAGACATCAAGACATTCCTCATATTCGGTGTTACTGTATGATGTATGGTTATGATATAGAAGTGATATAGATTCATCCCGAGTCTTGGCCCTTGGGGTACCTCAACACCGTTCAAAAACAGCTTGGAACATCTCGAGGGATAACAATAACAAAACATACTATCAAGAAACAAGGGTTGTACACTAGTCTAGTTACCCTCGATAGACCCTGGGAATTTGTCTCCATGTACTACATGTTCGACTTTCCTTCAAGCAAGCATGAAAATGACTATGTCTTTGTGGTCAATGATTAGTTCTCTAAGATGGTCATTTTAACACCCTATAAGAAGAGTATCACAGTAGAGGCCACTGCTAAGTTATTCATCGAGTGTGTTTGGGTTCATTTTAGGCTCCCACAAACCCTCATTTCAGATAGGGATAGTAGGTTCCTGAGTACTTTGGATGGACACCAAGCTAACCAAATTGACTACCTTCCACCCCCAAACCAATGGACAAACAAAGGTAGTCAATAGGATGGTTTCACATATCCTAAGAATGTACAACTCCAAACATCCATGCAAATGGGATGGCAACCTTTCTTATGCTCAACATAGCTACAATAGAGTCCTTCATAGCTCTATTTGCCACAACCCTTTTCAGGTCTACTTGGGGTTCCAACCATTGGGCCCATTTGATGTAGCTCTACCAATTTCATCTAGAGAGGAATAAATCTCCCATGCTCAAACTAAGGATGCTAGAGAATCCAAATTTGTTGATTGGATCTAGCACATACAACAATAGGTTCATGATATTTTGTAGAAATTCAATACAAAGCACAAGAAATGCCATGATCAACACCAGGTTCCACACACGTTTCAGGTGGAAGATAAAGTATTGTTGCATTTGCAAAAATATCACCTCACAAGACCCCATTGGAAGTTCTACCCACTTTGATACAATCCATACACCATCACCGAGGTTATGCGTGAGAATTCTTTTAAATTAAGTATCCCACTGTTCCTTGGATTTCATCTTGTATTTAATGTGGAGCTTCTCTGACCATATTTCCATCTCTCTTGGACACCTTAGAGGTCGTGAAGTACTTGGCCCCTATGTAACTCAATCCAGATTGCATTGAGTAGGAAATA
Organism: Picea engelmannii; assembly: GCA_009831015.1. Classification (NCBI taxonomy): domain Eukaryota; kingdom Viridiplantae; phylum Streptophyta; class Pinopsida; order Pinales; family Pinaceae; genus Picea; species Picea engelmannii. The sequence continues at coordinate 494,114 of ML800995.1, forward strand.
GTTGACCAAATCATGAACACTAGTATGAAGGGCACTCAATAATAATACATCCAACTCTACCAGGCTTTCAAAGGAAGACAACTCTTTAACTAGGGATGGTGGCTCACTAGGAGTCAGATTCAACAAAATTTCCCCTATTTGATGGAGGAAATTGATGCAATGGGGACCATTTCTCCCTAATGGAGGAAGAATGACTGAGTTGGATACTAATGGCCACCCTCATATTCCATTGATTCAACATGGTTCCACATATTGGTAGTTTTACTACAATTTTTCAAGTCGCAAAATTTTGACTTGTTTTTCAGATCCCAAAATTTTGACTTGTTTTTCAGGCATTTCCTTTCAATGTCGTGTTGGTTAGTATGAGGGATATGTCTAATTCCTTTCATGCTCAAAATAGAGTTGATACATGGTATCTCTGTCTCTGTCTCTCTCTCTATATCTATCATGCATAGAGAGAGATCAAGTTCCTTGAAGTGAATTTTTTTTGTGCACGAAGATGTGTAATTCCTCGAGTGCTTAACATTGATATTTTCATGAGGCTTTTATTTTTTTTTTTATTGGTGACTATAAATAAAATATTTCCATGTCCATGTGTGTGTGTGTGGATGTCTGTGTGTATAAAGCAATTGAAAGTAAGCAAATTTTGGTTAAAACATTTCAATGGTGTGCTGCTCAATGTGAGGGAGATGTGTAATTTCCTCTGCACTTAATATGGAGTTGACAAGTGGCAGACAGGCGCACACCACACAAAGAACCAACAAAAATCCATCTTAACTTTGGATCTATGATGTGCAGAGATAAACACTTGAGGAAATATTTTCACCTCAAGGAATTTGATCCTTCTTGGCACATGATAGATTCAAAGTTAAGATGTATATCAACACTGAGGATAGAGGTTACTAGTTGATATTTGCGAATACAAGTTGATGATTTTTATTCGTGGTTATGAGTTTACTCATCACCATTATTCAAAGAAAACCACCCCACTCCATTTGACATGACCTATTGATAGTTCATAAGCTAGAAGACCATCTTTATTATACAAAACAAAAACACATAAAAACTTTTTGAAGATCCAATCTTTCAAAAAACAGTAACATACTAACAAAAATCAAATTCTTGTAATTTCGAAAATTTTATTCATGTTTTTGAAAACCATTACTTGTTTCCAATGTTACTCAATGTTTCTTAAGTAGTTAATTGTTTTGATTTTTTAAAACCAAACCATTTCTTTACTCTTCCCTGTATTCAATGTTTCCCATAGTTTCTTTGGAAGTTTACCTCAAAGTTTTTGATATTTGTGTATCCTTATTGTAAGAGTCAATAGCATGTTTTCAACCATTCCTGTTTTTAATTTCCCATGGGTATGGATACCCTTTTTTTTAAATTAAATTAAATTATTATTATTTTAGACATTTTAACATTATTTTATTTTTAATCAATTTTGGATTTCTCATAAATCAACTTTAAATTTTGAGCTTTGATATAGATCAATTTTGTTAAGTCCAATGTGATATTTGGCTAAGGCCAAGACAAGCTAAGTTTGGCCAGATGTTGGGGTAAGTAAAAGTATTTAGTCTATGACAAGGCTTCATGGCAGCGTATACCTGCCGCTATGCAGTTATAATAAAATAAAAGTTATACATACATATATATATATATATATATATATATATATATATATATATATATATATATATATATACTGGCTCTGTTGTTATAGACTTTATAGCCCCCACCACATCTGTAACAAGACAGGTAGGTAAATGACAAATTATAGCTAGCTTGCCATGTGTGGTTGAATATACATGTGTTGTCGTGCTATACATAAAGCATACATTTATTGTGTGTCTAGAGAAATGCCAACCTACATATATGATAAGATTCATTCTTTCACATACACCCTTCCTCCCATCTGACCACTAAATAGAATTTGATAGCCACCTTTCACTACAAATTTTGAATAAATTATTGCCATTCAAAGATAATTTGCTATGGCATCTCAGATATGTAGTATATTTCCTGCGTGTTACAAATAAAGATAAGACAAAATGGGCTAATCGCATGAAGTAATATTCCTTCAGAAATGGCAGGATAATATTGAATACTATTTCTATATGCTATTCCCAGCTAGAATGCACAATATATACACCTGCATTGTCCGAAATAAAAAATTAAATCTCATAAAAGAGAATACCCAATAAGCTATAACACAGTAAAACCGTAAAATATTTTAAAACAATGCAACCATGAATCCATGCCAATATTTTGAAACCACGCTTGTAAAAATATAATATACAAAAATTTCTAACATGGAAGTAGTGTTATAGAATTCTATTTCAACTATCTAATTATTATGCGAAGAAACTTGTAATATCTTTGAATCTTTATCTTTGAAGGTCTTGTACACTGTGCAGGAACTCTTTTATACAGTTCATAAAAATCCATTCTTCAATCTGGATAAAGTACAACAAAATTAAATAGAATCTGGAAAGAGCATAACCTGCCAATAATCCAATGGATGAATGATTTCAGTCAGAATTAGCCACTGAACGCCATAACCCACCACTCCTAAAATCATTCCAATGCCAAGAACAACCCACATTGGAAGAAATGTGTGCGTCAGTCCATAAACCCATCCCATGAGCTTTCCAAGGTCCGAGGCCACCGCCAAACTATTCAGTCGGAGTTGATTAATCCCCATAATTTTCTTCAAATCATAAGAGTAATTGGGAAAATCGAAGTTGGTGCCATTGACAGATTGGAGCCATATCTCCCTACAAAACAAGTCCAGCGTTTGATGGCCAGTAACTTGGAGAGAGGCATATTGACCTCATTGTATACCTGTGCCACAGATTCAAGTTATGAATCCTTACCTCGTTGTATACTTGTGCCACATATTTTATGGATCGATTCCTTGGTACAAGGTTATCAACATTAACATGATTTTCAATCATACCAGTAAGTAGACACAAAGACACCTTTGTTTCGGATTGATAAGAAGAAGAATAAGAAACAACAACTAAATTTCATTTTCCAAACTTCCAAGTACAAGTCCACCTTGATCTCTTCACGCGCTATTGATGCCCAAGGGCATGCCAACACTGTTAACAAAGAGACTTCGTCTAGAGATGTGATATCATTGTGTAACCATGGCCAACTACAAGAGGCTCTTCACATTTTGCAGATGAAAACCCAACTAGATTCCTCTGCATACTCTTATCTCCTTCAGTGCTTTGTCCATGAGAAAACACTGGCAAACAAAAAACTGGTCCATGACCACATGATTCAAACGGGGTTTAACGCTGATATCTCTTTACGCAACAAGCTTGTTAAGATGTATGCGAAATGTGGCAGTTTAGTGGAAGCTCACTGAGCATTGAATGAAATGCTTGACCAAAATGTGGTCTCATGGAATTCCATGATTGCAACTTACTCCAAAAATGGTTACAATGAAGAGGCCTTGAGACTCTTTTACCAAATGCGAAAAACATGCATTTAGCCTGATCAATTTGCATTTGCCACTGTTCTGCTGGCTTGTGCCTTCCTGGGTGAAGAAAATCGATAACCTACCAAAGGAGAAAAAAAAACATATGGTGAAACTTAATACTCAGACATCCAATGGACCCAAAACCAACATCTAAGGAATATCTTCATAAAAAAAATTAGAAATGGAGGGCACACAAAATACTTACAAACTGCTTCCTTGCCAGAAGCTTGTTAGTCATGAACTTACAAGTTCTAAATGTAACAGCTTTAATGTCTACCATTGTTGATGGTTCTGAGCTTCTCCTTCTCGTTCTCCTTGAATATATTGCCGCCTCGCCTCTCTACTGTACCTAGCTCAATGTTTGCATGTTATACCCATGTCCAACATGGATACCGCCACATTGCCACTCAACAAATGACCACGGCATAAACAATGATGAAAAACAACCTGTCAGGGAAGTTGTATAAATATAGTATTGAAAAACAAACATTTATTGTTTACAAGTAATGATAGCATTAATTTCCAGCAGTACTCAGTTGGGGAAAAATTACCAGGCAAACGTTTGCTTTAAACTAAGATTGAGGTGCAAAATTTGGGTCGCTCTGCAATAACAGGGTCATTTGAACCACCAATCAAACATCAAGAAAAATTCTTTAAACTAATTAACATAAATAAATAAAATCAGTTTGTAATGTTATACTTTTGATAAAGCTCAAATTTTTGTTAGTCAAACCTCAACTAATAGCTGGTCAACACATATCAATTGCTATATACCTATGCCTTCGACAGGTATAATAACGACCATCAAATTCCATCATTGTACCCAACCAAGTTCATTGAGACCAACACGCCATGACAACAACAATTCATGGTAAAATACACATTACGAATTAATATTCATCGATGTACTTTTTGACATTATAACATGTTAAACATTCTCTCCAATAAATTTATGTTCTTTACTTTATTTTTGTGTTTATTTATTTATATTAAGTTGTTAGGTTATGTTATGATACATAATCTATCTATAAACAATAAGGGTAGTTATTGTTTTTTATTTTTTACACCAAGAGGACTTTTGTGTAGTAAAATATGTTATCAATGACTTTGCAACATTTTTCAAGGTAATAATCTTCTCCAACAATATTTTATTGTCTTAATATTGCACATGAATATGTTTAGTTTAAGCATGATAAGTAGCGCTCTTTGCTAGAAAGATTTCACCTTTACTGTCAAAATCTATCTTATACCTTTTTGTACAAAATCAATACCCAAACACAGTCTCTAAAACTTCCTTACTTGCATGAGTCATTACCATGTACTTAGCTTATGTAGTTGAAAGTGCAACCACAACCCACCCTCTTACTTATCCAACTAATTTCTCCACCAAACAAGTTAACCGCATAACTTCTTGTAGATATTCTATGATCAAGATCTCTAGCCTACTCTACAAAAAACAAAACCCTATACATCTTTCACTTTGTTCAGTGCATGTCTTCTTTGGTAGTGAATTGCATAATTTGTTGAATGCCCTCGAACCCCACATAGGTTGTGCCCAAATGCACAATCA
>ML800996.1:23090-54461 GCA_009831015.1 Picea engelmannii
TGTCGGGAACATATCGTGACCGTCGGATTTCCTAACTACAAATGCATACTAATGCATACTAAAGAAACACACTTTTACCTAACGACATATTAGACCAAGTAGATCTTAACTAACTCCTAAGTGTCTAAATATCCTAACATGACATACACATGCAGCTTACAAAGTATTTTGGTTGTCACTGGTTCCAACCTCATACTTTGGGGGGGCATTCTATTGCCCATGATTTTGGTCGTCATGATGATGTATTGATGATGGTGTACTCAGGCTCTTCATAAGAAATTTCTCCTGAGAAAAGTTACTTTCATCTCTTCCCAGAAAACTCGTTTTTGAAGAAGGTTCACAGGCTGCTAATATATTTGGGTGCGAGAATGACCCATTCTCGCAGGCTGCTTTAAGCCAGAGTGTAAACTTCTTGCACTTTGTTGAATAGCCAGGGTGCGAACTCTTCCTAAAGCATGGAAAAAGATGAATTCTCGATGTTTCTAGAAGGGAATCTTCTAGAAGAATGGGTTGGCATTCAAATGGTTATCCTTGTACTGGATTCCCTAATATTGTGGGATCATTCTTATCCAAGTAACTATCTCATTCTCTCCTATATATTGAGGGAATTCTCATGGAAAAGGTTAAGCAAGATTCATTGGAGAATTGGTGAAAGAATTGTGTGAAGGACTTAGCCTGAACAACAGCTTGGAGACTCTAGCAAGTCTATCAAGAGGATTTGATCTTCTTCATGCAAGGATTGAGAAAGTGTGTGTGTTGGAGCCAAGAGCCATCGAAAGGAAGCTTGCGACATCAAGGTGATCAAGTTGTAATATTTACTTTCAATCAATATGATACAGTGGCATGTCCCTTTCCCATAAAGTTATTCTCACTTTATTGTGTAATTCCTTGATCATACACATAAGTTGATTGTTGAATATATTTTGCTATCTTCACTTTGGTTGGTTTGTGTTGTCTTGGTCTTGACCTCACAAGAGCACCGGAGCGAAGCGGGAGCAACAGAGACCCTAGGAAGTGATATAAAGGTATGTTACTTGCTCCTTCCTACTAGCTAATTCAATGGTCAAAACTTAGGGAAAGAGTCATGTCATGTCCTGTTTTGTTCTAGATCCAGGTGGATCTAGGGAGACCTGTTAGTGTCCTCACCTACCGATTAGTCTGATAACAAGGTGACATATTCATCTTTCTATTTAGACTTTGGATCATCTTTTCCTTTTCATCCAAAGACGCTTTCAACCCCTGGGGACCTTCAGACTTTAGTTTTTTCACCTATGTCATCTAGGCTTTGCTGGACACTTTTTCCTGTTTTAGTTGTCCATCTAGTTTTGATGTGTATGTCGTTAACCTTGAAACTTTTAATCCCAAGCTCAGATAATCAGAATATAACATGTCACTAACATTCCTATGAAATTTTACCTTGTCGGGGGCAACAATGTTTTCATAGTGCATTTTGATCTCAAAGACCTTATCATCATCAGCCACTGCAATGTTAAATGTCTTTTTCTCCACATCCCTGAATGAGAGTAAGGAAGCCTTATGCTGAGAAGTCCTTTCTACTTCATTTAAAATATATCGTATTTAACTATTTTCCATACTTCCTTTCATAGCATAATGATTCATTAAATCACCCTTGGACTATACACTTCCCCAAGTGTCTAGCCAAATATGTATTTCTTGTTGCTGAAGAGCTTTGTGTTGCTTTTGTTTTGTGGCCTATTTTATGTACTAGTTTCTTGGTTATTGGTTGTAGCATCTACCATTTCCATGCATGTTTTCCCTTTGATCTCTTCCTCTTCCAGATCAACCACTTGAGATGATGATGTGATTTTCATCCTTTTGAGAGTGTCTTGCTGGCTATTGGTGTGTAGTGCTTCTGAACTTCTCCTCTTATTGTAAACGCTCATTTTAGGAGCTTTGATAACCAACTTAGGGGAAGGTTTCCATGATGGGCTCAGTTGAGGAGCTGGTTCTATTTGTTTTGTTTGATCTTGTTGTATGGTGACCTCCATTTCCACACAGGTCTCTAGATTGGTCAACTCATCAAATCCTTCAACATGTTCATGTTCATAGGGACCTTGTCAACTGGCCAATCTTCTCTTTGATATGATTTGATGGGGATCATATATTCTCCCTTGCAACTATGTGAAACCAAATTCGCTGAGCTTGGATTTAATCTGGGGAAAGAAGGACTTACTCTTCACCACGAAGGGACCTACCACAAAAGGAAATTTTAGATTAGAAACCTTGTGTTCTTTCAAAAAATGTTCAGTCTCTAAGATAATTCTTTGTCTTATAAATTCCAAAGAGAAGATCCTGGGCGTCAGAAAAACCGGTAAAAGATAAGGTCCTTCCTAGTATCCATATACCCAAATCACAGTAGATTGTGTGAACAACACCCAATCTCCTACCAAGCTTTCTAGATTTGGCTAGTGAGCTTTTCATCTCTTCTAGAACTCTCAGTAGATATGAGCCAAAAATGAGATTATATACCCTGGACACAATCTTGTTGATGAAGATGAGCATGGTGATCCTTTTTCACTCGGTCAAAATAAAAGTCATCTTAGGAAATTCGGTTTTGTTGAAATCCAGAAACATGCTCAACAAGTGAGTGTAGTATTTGAAGTGTCTCAACGATCTGAAGTTGACTAGGTGTTGATGTATATTCTATGCAAAAAATTTGTGAAAATTGACACGGACTGACTGACCAGACAGAAAACAAACCAACAGGAAACCTAACATGACTTCTACCACAAACTTGTCATTGTCTAACCCTAAAATTTGACTTAGCAGGGAGCAAGTCCACTAGACTTTGAAAATCATGATTCTTACACTGGCAGGTAACGACAGACTCTCTGAATGATGTTCAGGCTTGACTATAGTCTACAGAAATAAGGTTTTAACTTCGGGCAGACACTCTCTATAAATTGTGATCATTCTTTGTTCCTCAATGGGCTCTAACACTGTGGAGGAGGTGTCTGGTACACTAAGAGCATGATGGAGTGATGGACTGTCTACTTTACATATAACTTCAGATCCTAATTTATTTAAAATGACTCTTTCTCCCTGAGAATATCCCTCTGCACACCAGCCTACAAATTCGGGGAATGGAAAGACTGTTTCTATGACATAAGGGATGATGGAGGCTTGAGCTGCTTTGAGGAAAGGTATGCGCACTCCAACATTGTCCAACAAATTCAATCTAGACATGGAAACGGGTGAGATTGTTATCTCTGTGTCGAAAACGTCAAAATATTTGTTAATTAGAGCTTCCTCCCTGGAGTATATCTCTTGTTCATTCATGGATAAAATGACAGGATTAGCAGCCATAGTGAAGAATATCTATCAAGAAGAAAAAAACACAAGTCTGGTTCAGTTCTGAGCTTTGAAATTTGACTAGAAGCTTTGCGCCAATTTTTCGAACATTCGAAGGCTTCGAATTATCATATAATAATGTCAGGGGTTCCTCCTTTTATAGGTATCTATTGGCATCGGGGGTTGGAGAAGATGGTTTCAAGTGAACCTCTTTTCTCCCCGATGTATCTCTGAGGGCACCTCACATCCATGATTTAAACCATGGTATTTTTCCCTGGCCCTCCCTCTATCTATTAATATTCGTATTATTTCAAATACCGATATAAACTTCAACCATTGATCTGGGCTACTTAAGGATATATGGTCCACATTGGCCTAGCGGCTTTGGCATCGGGGGGTTGGAGGAAGTGGTATTGGTCAGACTGCTTTTTCCCCCGATGTACCTCTACGGGCACCATGCTTCTCGTAATGAAATCACAATTGTTTTCTCTAGCCTGCCCTTAATCACTTAACATTCACATTAGTTCAATCTCTGATACGCACCTCAACCGTTGATATGGGTCACTTTCAGGATCGACAGTCCACCGAGTCTTTCTCTTTACATATCTGCTATTTTTTTTGTATGTCACCAGATATAGCGAGGCCCTCTGATCTATCATACCTCTATGGTGATATAACCCTTCACTAATATCTTCAAGCTCAGATGCCAACCAAAAATCATTATGGTGATAACAAGAGGGAGGGAGGAAGGGGTAGAGAGAGAGTGATGTTGAGTGTGAGAAGAAGGGGGTAGATATATATAAAGAGATATATAGGGGGGAGTATAGGAGAGAGGGAGGGGGATATAGTGAGAGTGAGACTAACAACAAGGAGAGAGATAAAGAGGTGGTATGTGTAGGAGAAAAAGAGAGGAGAGATATCGGGAGGGAGGGGGAGAGATAGACAAAGGAGGGGGGTAGAGAGAGAATGTGTGAGTGTGAGAGGGAGGGAGTGGGAGACAAAGAGAGTAGGTAGAGAGAGATAATGAGAAAAAGGGGGGGAGAGATAGTGGGGAGGTGTAGATGTATGAGAGAGAGAGATAGAGGAGAGAGTGGTAAGGAGGGAAAGAGAGAGAGGGGGGGAGGGAGGAGGGGGTGGAGAGAGCGTGAGACTGATTGTGAGAGGAATAGGGGAGATAGAGGGAAGGGGGGTAGAGGGATATAAAGAGATAAATGGGGTGATATTAGAGGTGAGAGAGGGAGGGAGGAAGGGGTGGAGAGAGAGTGAGACTAATTGTGAGATGAAGGTGGGAGATAGAAGGAAGGGGGGTAGAGATATATAAAGAGAGAAACAAGGGGAGAGTAGAGGAGAAAAAGGGAGGGGGATACAATGAGAGTGAGACTAACAACAATGAGAGATTGAAAGAGGGGGCATATGTAGGAGAGAAAGAGAGGTGAGATAGTGGGAAGGAGGGGAGAGATAGAAGGAGGATGGGGATAGAGAGATAATGTGTGAGTGTGAGAGGGGATAGAGAAATAAAAGGAGGGAGGGAGATATCTAGGAATACCAGAAGAGAGGTCGAAAGTGAGATGGAGACAGATAAAGAGGGAGGTAGAATGAGAAACACATCAATAGGGGTAGAGAGAGATAGTTAAAGTGATACTAACAACAAGGGAGAGAGAGATAGAGGGATTATATGGGGAGGGAGAGACAAAGGGGAAGAGGGAGAGGAGAGAGAGAGAGAGAGAGAGAGAAAGGAGGAGGGAAGAAGAGGGGAGGGAGAGAGACAGGGGAACAAGGGAGGGAAAGAGAGGGAGCGAGGAGGGAGAGAAATAGATGGATGGAGAGAGTTTAAAAGGAGGGATATAGAGAGGGAGTGTATGCAAGAGTGTGAGGCATGGTGAGGCAAAGTCTAGGTCTAGGTCATGGTCTAGGTCTAGTTCTAGGTCTAGGTCTAGGTCTAGGTTTTGACATGTCTTTCTAGGTCTAGGTCAAGGGAATTTCTTTCCTTACCATGCCTCTCCTTGCAATGTACCAGTCTTTCTAGAGTGCAAGAGTGCGAGAGGGAGAGAGAGAAGAAGACAAAGAGGGGAGGTAGAGAGTGAGTGTGTTAGAGTGTGGGAAGGAGATAGAGGAATACATAGAGGGGGTAAACAAAGTGTGTATGCGATATTTTGGGATGGAGAGAGAGGTAGACAAAGAGGAGAGGTAGAGAGAGGTAGAAAAATGATGGAGGTAGAGAGTGAGTGTGTTAGAGTGTGGGAGGGAGAGAGAGGAAGACATAGATGGGGGATAGAAAGTGTGTGTGTGAGAGTGTGGGAGGGAGAGAGAGGAAGACATAGAGGAGGGTTATAAATTCAAGGAGGGAGAGAGAGGAAGAAAAAGAGGGGAGGTAGAGAGTGAGTGTGTTAGAGTGTCTTATGTATAGCCTATGACGTCATTCTAAAACCAACTTTTGTAGAGAAGGAAACCGGACACTTTTCTCATGAGAAAGATATTTCTGGGAGCCTAAACACATGCTTATAGAAACATCACCAGGGTGACCAAAATAATGTGTAACAGAATGTCCCCCAAAGTATGAGGCTAGAACTCGTGACAGTCAAATTACTTTGTAAAATGTGTGTGTGTCGCGAACAAGGAGCGCACCAATCGGGAACCTGAAAACAACCAAGCATCTGCACAATATTATAAAATTTCTGAGGTAGGAATTCCCATGTTCAGACTACAAATGAGTGAAATCATAAATTTCAGTCATGGCCACCAATCATACATCGTGGATCCATGTCATCAAGATTCTACATAGCTACCAGGAATACACTGTGGATATATGTTCTAGAAAACTCAAAATCGGACATAGCCACGAGACATACAAAGCGGATCTATGTGTCAATACAAATTAGAAGTACTTCATCGCAGCCTGGGCCAAAAAGGTGAGATCCAAGGTATTCAATCCCATTGTCTGTAAGTACGAATCTAACCATGCGATTGCAGGTGCTGGAGTCGAACATGGTAGAAACCACTTGATTACCGGACATTGATGAAAACCATTAACAAGTGTGAGGGAAATCACCATTAATGTCAATGACTCCCAAGGTACCTCAGTACAATCCATCGAATGTGAATAAATGAGTTGAAGTTGAACACTCAATGGAATCTCTCAATCAGGGACCAAAGATGTGAATCCACTGTTGAAAGCAAAGAAACCTGCCATTGAGGCATGCAAGTTCTAAGGTACTAACTAATTTCTAAGTCTTGTTCCCAGATGATGAGTTGAATTTGACAGGAAAAGACTCATCACAAGAGGGCCTTGATGTATCCCCCATCAATGACATGAAATAAGTAACATATTTAAGGTAGATCAAAGTGTGAATATGATTTGAAACTGAAACAGCAAAGTCCGACATGGTAGCAGTTGATAACTGCAAATGGACAACTCGATAGAAGGATTGTGTAAGTTTGAACTTCCCTTGAACATATGAACGACACGACAATGGTCTTCGAAGAGTTGACTCAGAGACGACCCAAGATACGAACTAGCAGAAGGGCAGATGAGAGACAAATGGATTTCCTAACCCGGATATAATGATAAAGGGGGTGTCATGTTCAAGAGAGACTATTACTGCCATTAACACAAATACAGAGACACATTTCTTTCCAAAATTTCCCCCCACCATTTCTGGTGAGTACCTCTTTATTTTTACGCAAACTTGAGGAGGATAACATATGCTTGTTGTTGTAAGGTCATCCTTTAGATGAGTCCCTCGGAGTATGTTTAATGAACCCTAAGAAGGAGTGGTTTGGCCCCATATGGTTCTTTTGATGTTTGTTTAACGAGCCCAAAGAGAGAAAACTCAGAGGTTTTTCATGTTTAGAGAGTCTGAAAAACACTTAAAGAGGACTCTCTCAGTTCCTTTTTTGTAAATTAGTTTAATGAGACTGAAAAAGTGATAAACTATTGCCCATCAAATGTTTTCTTCAAATATTTTTACGAGCGTGAAAATAACAAGGTCACTCGGCAATCTTTTCGTTTTTATGGAGTGTAAAATAAGCTTAAAGGATAATCCATGAGTTTTTTTTTTTGTGTTACCATGAAGAGCACGAAAAGAAGACAAAAGTATACTTGGTTTCATTCTCATTGATTTACAAGCGCGAGAACGAACAAAGACTGAGCTTGAGGTTTTTTCTGAAAAACCTAAAAAGTATTTGTACATGTGACAAACGTAAAAAACAAATTAAGAAAAGTATATGTATTTCATCGTTTAGGCTCCAAGATCATTCATCTACGAAAAAAATTACAACACTCACAATACCATAAGAACATTAGGTTTTAGATAAAATGAATAAAATGAATAAAATAATATAAATTATCAATGAAAAAGTAAAAAGTGCATAAATATAGGTCAAAAAGCGTTTTTACCATTTCATTGTCATTTTACCCAAAACTTGTCCAAAAAAACCCCTTTTTACCTCAACCTTCCTCTATAAATTGTGGGAGGCATGAGAAACCATTCGACGAACAAATTTCACTAAAGAGATAATCTTCTCATCCTCTTTCTTTTCCATGGATCAATTTTCTTTTTCACTGGTTAAAAAATAGTTTTTGGGTTGGATTTTTGGTCGGTAGGTGTGCATAGGGGCTGCCACAGGTGGTGTATATCGAGACATGCGGAAACCATAGGTTTCCACAGGAATTCTTTGGTTCACCTATGGAATTTCCACACTGTGTATAAAACCCCACTTGCGGCGGGCAAAACTCAAAATTTCTTTATGTGCATTTAACCAACAAAAATTTCCAAGTGAAATAAAAGTGTTGACTCCTCCCTATGGTTCCCATGTAGGTTTTCAACTATCAAAATGTTGGATTTGAGGGAGAGGGAACATGAGGACGATGATTATGTCACCAGGAATGACTCGGGCACAGTTAATTCCCTCCGACAATGTGCGCTCCTGAAGTTCTTCAAGATCCAGGGCATGAGGGCCCAACTGAGGTTGCTTGAGTACTTAGTCCACATGTGGGATATGGATAAGCATGTTTTTCATGTGGGATCCCACATACTCTCTCTAGATATCGAAGATATCTATTTTTTGATGGGATTATCACGTTGTGGATCCCATGTGACTTTGATAGGTGGCAAAGGAGGCGGTTTACCGATGAGTGAGTATGTTTGTCGGTATTGTGATCCCGATGCTGAGAGACATAAGGGCAAAGTTGCCATTAGGAGTCTTCAGGATTTACCCCTACAAAATATCATGTTCACTATCTTACATATGGTGGGGAGTGCATCTCTTCACATGGCACTCCATAGTTACTTCCAGTATGCAGTGGAGTGCATGGAGCCCTGGGTATTTAACTGGTGTGACGAGGTTCTTCGCAGTATGAAGAAACAACTGACAAAGTGAAAGAAAGGTGACCTGAAGAAATTCAGGTACAAATCCATTTTAGTGTCCTTCTTCCTCGTGAGGGTTCCTCATTTGTGCTTACAGGAAGAGTGGGGCTTGTCGGCCCTACATGATCCAAGGATGAAAATATGGTGTGACCTCATGGCTCGACACGTGGCGGGCCCTATTGTCAAATATAACGACGTGTTCTTTGATTGTTTGAGGCCTCAGCTACTGATGTTAGATGACTATGCGTATGCAAGTTTGGATATAAGAGGTGACCCAGACTTAGTTCTACCCTAGGATTATCAATGGGGGAACTTAGGTAAGAAGCAGATTTTTTGTTTTTATCATGTTTTTGCAAATTTTGAAATACGATTTTTTTTTTTATGTTTTTAATCCAATGACTAATCAAAATATCTTTTGACAACGCAGATGTAGGACCACACCGGACTCTAGGTACATCCCCCATATAGATATGATGGGAAGAAGTCGAGGTTGCAGGATCGGATGTTGGTGATTACGAGGTGATCGAGCAGAACCTAGAGGGGTTGACAGTGAATGTCCTGAATATCTCTATCGATGATATCCCAAGATGATATCAATGCCATACTATAGGCGTATCTGGTTCTCTTAGTCAACTACTCCATAGGGTGGCACGGGAATTTGTGTGTTATCATGAGAAGCATCCTTGATGCTATTTTGTATATGAAGCCATGTGCTTCACATTTTGAAATTTTGGTCTTCAAACAAAAACACTTTTTTGTAAAAACTTTTATCGTTATATATACATGAGGCTTCTACCAGCTTACTTGATTTATATACAAAATGTGATTGGATTTATAAATGTCTCAAATGTTTTTCTAACACATAATTAGCTAATGCATCTATTAATGTATTTAGACATCTAGGAATGTGTTGATATTCAATGTAATCAAAATGACGTTCCAAGAGGAGAATTCGTAAATATACCCTTAACAATGTAGGACTTCGGATAGCATAGAAATTACTCAACTATAGTACCACTAACTGAAAATCAAGTCATACAACAAGATGAAAGATCCCAAGTGAAACAACATCGGTCAACAATTCGATGACTACACTGTACTCCGCAATATTGTTACTTGCACGACCGAGGCAAACACCATGTAGACTAATTAATTCATTCATGGGTGCGTAGATTTCCCAACCAGCAGATGTTAGGTTCTGGGTACTATGACTAGCGGCATCATGGAAGCCAATGTGGGGTAGTGAAGACACCGACATCTGGAAACCAAGCACAACGTAAGGTAAGAATTTGGGGGTTGAAACCAAATAACGAAAAGTAGCACACAAGGGTATGATACAATAAAATTAAAGAACTCATTCAAAGACAATCTAAGCATAGTACTTCTTCAAGTAAATCCCATTTATGGGTTCACTCAAAGGAATGCCATCATAATCCACTAACTCATAAGCTCCCTTCTCCAACACTCATTTGAAAATATAAGGGCCTCGCCACATAGCCTCGAATTCTCCAGCCCCTAGTAAATCACGATCTTGTTCATAGAGGAGAACTAGATCACCTTCAGAGAAAACATGTGGCTTGACATGCTTGTCATATTGGGCTTTGATGCTTTTTTTCTGAGCTTTAATAACCAATGTGGCATCACGATGGGTTTCATCTAATTACATCAGGTACAATAGATGTTCCTCTTCAGCAGATGTGTTGGGAAGAAGTTCAATGGATAGCTTCAAAGATGGTATATCACATTGAATCAGGAGGAAAAATTTGATACCATACACTAATTAGAAAGGCGTAAATCCCATGGCAGACTTCACGGATGTACAATAGGCCCATAATGTTGAAAACAACATCGTGTGCCAACTTGTCTTGTGAATTCCCATTATTCGTCGAAGCATAGTAATAAGAACTTTGTTTATTGCTTCAACCTAGCCATTGGCCTATGGATAATAGGGGGTTGAGTTTTCATGTTGAAGACCCAACTTTTAAGTAAGCTCGGACATCATGAAATTTCGAAAATGGCTACCTCGATCAGTGACGATATCTTGTTGGATTCCAAATCGAGTGATGATATGATTGAATATGAACAGGGCTACAGTTTTTCGAGTATTATCGAATGTAGGCATCGCCTCGGCCCATTTTGTGAAATAATCCATGGCTACTATGATGTATCCATGCCCCCCAACCGATTGAGGGTTACATGTCATGAAGTTAATGCCCCATTTTGTGAAAGGACCAACGGAAACTACAGGGTGTAAAGGAGTGGGATGAGATCTTATCTTGTTATTATATGTTTGACAAGAATGACACTTTTGGACTATAGTAATATAGTCTTTAAAAAAATAAGGCCAGAAGTACCATGCTCATAAGATATTTTGGGCAGTGGCATACCCAGCCATATGACCACCACATGCTCCAGAGTGGCATTCATTCAAATCTTTCTCAGCCTCATCGTAGGTGAGACATCGTCGAAAAATTGAGTCAACACCATGGCGATAAAGAGTGTCACCAAGAATTATGTATTGACGGGCTTGATACTGTATACAATGACGGTCCATACTAGAAATTTTGGGCTAGAAAGTTTGAGTCTGGAGATAAATGATGATATCTACATACCAAATGTCATCAAAACTTATCAGAAAAAAGGATTCATCAGGTAAGGAGTCCTCTGCCACATTTTTTGTATCAGTTGAGGGAAGGTCACATATCGATTCAGAAAATACAAAATATTTTTTAGACTTAGCACGTTCAAACTCTAAGTCGAACTCCTGGAGAATCACTATCCATTTGGAGTACTTTCCCCCTAGAAATTGGCGCGTAAGGATATGCTACATAGGGTTGCAATTGGAAATGATAGTGGTCTTATGTAATAAGATATAATGAAGAAAACGTTGGACAGCTTGAACAACTACCAAGGCCAATTTCTACACATGTAGGTATTTTTCTTGGATATTCGTGAGACTCCGCCTAAAATAATAAATTACATGTTCGTCGTGAGAATCATCTTCTTGGATTAAAACTATGGCAATGGTAGAGTCCGAAGTGATGAGGTAAAGGAAATAGTCTCGACTATAATCGGGTGGGAAAAGTAGTGGTGCACGGGTTAGGGAAAGTTCTAAAGATTCAAAGGCTTTATTGGTGGTATCGTCCCATACAAATTCATAACCTTTCTTCAACAGTCGAGTAAAACCTTTTGTTAAATCAGCGTAATCTGGGATGAATTGACGCAAAACATTTGCCTTTCCTTGCAAACTTTGAAGTTGGTGTAGTGTGCAAAGAGGAGGTAGATTAAGGATAGCCTCAAACTTCAAAGGGTCTACCCTAATGCCATGAAGTGACACAATAAAACCCAGAAGTCGGTCGAACTCCACACAAAAAACACATTTGTGTGGGTTTAAATGTATGCGATAGTAACGACGGTGAATGAAAATGGCTCGGAGATGGGCCGATTGATCTTGGCAACGCATGGAATGGGTCAATAGATCATCAAGATACGGCTATACGATGTGCTTAATATCATGAAAATCATAAGACATGGCGTGTTGAAAATTCACACCAATGTTATTTAAACCTAAAGGCAGTTTCCAGTAGGAAAAAGTACCCCAAGGACAAATGAAAGTAGTCTTGTTCTGATCCACGGGAAAAATATTAATCTAATTATAGCCTGAGAAATTGTCCATTAAGGAGAATATTTCACTCCCGGCATAATCGTCGACGATTTGGTCAATGAAGGGGATTGGATAATTGTCCTTAGGAAAATATTTATTGATATCTCTATAATATACACAGTCACGGATCATGCCTTGTTTCTTGTTGATTGGAACTAGATTGGAGACCCAGTCAGTTAAAGCCATAGGATAAATAAATCCGGCCTTGAGAATTTTTTCAACTTCTAGCTTGATAGGAGTGGCTTTACAAGGGTGGACTGGGCGAATCTTTTGTCGAACAGGTTTAGCATCTAGGTAGGTCTTAATTTCATGAACAATGATATCGGGGTCAATACCCGACATCTATTCATAGCTCCAAGCGTAATCCTGACGAAATTCTTGAAAAATGGCTTTATAAGTGACAACTTCATCATCGGAACATGCGGCTCTGATGTGAACATTGTCGACAACTTTAGGTTTAATGGATATGTCAAGAGGAATAGTGGGTGATATATTACTTAGGTTCCCTTCATATAGAATGTTATGGGATGACTTGCGAACAGAGGAAATGACAACAACGGTCGAAGGAGTTGAAATCCATTGATAACTCTCTATGGTGTGCTACTCTAGAAAGAGAATGGAATGATGATGTCCATCATCCCATAGGGTGTCTTCCATGGACATAACTGTCATGATCATCTCATCCGTAGGAAATATCACATGAAATGGATTGGGAGATGAATCACCAAGAGAGGGAGTAGAAGGGGTTGTCAATTGAATAGATTGATAAGCAGATTCAACTGGACTTAAAGGCATTTGTTCACCATAACAAAGATAATCACCAGGATCGGGTACTATCCACAGGCCATGAGACGCATGGGTTTCGTGGACAAAAGTGTAAATCATGTTGATTGAGGGGACAAAATCAGGTGGAACATCGGGTGGTGGTATTGGGAAAGTACCCATCAAAGTGGAATCTTTCAAGAGACCCACACCGACATTGTCGTACCCAGGATGTGTCTTCGAGATAAAGGGTATGTTTCTAGTACGGGAATCAAAATTGAAAAAGGCCAGTTGATAAACCGTAACGACTTTTCCTTGATGTGGGAAACGTAACACACCAAAAAGGGTTGACACGACGACATGCATGGATTCAATCCAGCTACGGCCAAGTAAGAGGTTATAGTCGAGAGGTGCGTCAAATACCTCGACCTTGACGTTGATCGATTTTCCTTCCAACGTAATAAACAACGAAGGAAGAACATCGTAGGGTTTAAAACCAAAACCATTGAAAGCTTTAAGTGTATTGTGTGATTCGGTCAGGGGAGGAGAGACAATGGCTTTCCAACAAGTAACTGACATAACACACGTTGAGGCACCCTCATCAATAATGGTTCTACATATATTCTTGTTCTCGACAACAACTTGAATCTGAAATTCTAATTGAGGAGGTAGCCTTAGAATGTGGTCTTCCAAGTCAAATATTATCATATTCGTATCGGTGGGATCAATTCCACCATTGTCCTTTAACATTGCCTTCCATTGAGTGGGACAAATTTGAAGGACTTCGAGAGCCAACATTATACAGGGTGCTTGTGAAAGGTCTTCTACAATGTTGTAGTTTTGAGCAGCACACACATGTGGATTAAAGGCAGACTTCCAAACAACGCCCTTTGGGAGAGGGCGGAGAAATGTATCGGGGCCTGATCATTCGAAATGAAGAGGACCGTTGGGAGGTGAAGTTGAAGGAGGCAGTTGAACCAACGAAGGCGGTAAATCATCAACTTTCTCCTTTGAAGGAGAATAATCTTTGGCCCGAGTGGTGATTGCAATGTCGTTCTTGCTAGAATTACTAGTACACATAAGGACATATGAAGTGGTGGAAGGAGAAGTTTGGTCATGAATGACCAATTGGGCTTGTTGTTGAGAAGGGAAAGGTTGTGACAAAATGACAAGTGTGGGAGGATTTCTGGTCCCTTGAAGGAACTTAGTGACCTCAGTGCGTCTTGGACAATCTTTCGTGTAGTGATCATCACCACAGATAAGGCAAGGATATGAAGGTTTACACTTATCCTCATCATCAAAAGACTGTGTCTTGGGTTTATCAGATTGCAGATTATTATTTCTATCCTCCTTATTCTTACCCTTTCCTTTTTTAGATTTATTGTTTCTGGTAGAGACGGATTGAACAGAGTTAACCTCAAAAATTTTGTTGGTGGAAGGAGTAGGAGTCGGAGCACTTTGAACATTAGAAGCAATATATTTGGGATTGGTGTGAGTGGCCGATGTGGATTTACCATCAGTGTGGAAAGTGCCAATCACACCATCAGTAGCATGAGAAGCTACTGGGGTTGTTGAGGTAGTGTTGGTAAAAGGGCGAGGAACATCAGGGAGTAAGTCGTAAAGAGTGCCCATTTGTGAATAAACAAGATCTAGGTACTGAGCATGACTAATCGCCTGCTCTTCAGTGACAACTCCACCCATGGAAATATCACGAGAGATTTTATTGATGAATGATTTGGTGAACCATTCAGCCAATAATTGATCAGGAAGGTTGAGTTTGATCAAGCATCTCCTCCGTCTCCACTCATGAATGTGATCATAAATGTGAGTGGCAGAGGATTGCTTAAAGGAACTTAAAATATTGGTTCCTATCTCATAGCGGATGGGAAATTGGTAATGTGTGAGAAAATCCATGGAGAGGGTATTGAAGTCGTTAAAGAAGCCTCGCGGTAATTCTATATACCACTTTGTAGCCTAACATGTGAGAGTCATTGGAAAAGTTGTAACCGAATGGAGTCATCCATCAAAGAGTTGAATGAGCACCAAAGGTGAAAATTCATAACATGTTTGTTTGGGTCTTCTCCCGGTTTAACGTCAAATTTGGGAATGGAGGATGGTAACTTGGATGGTATAATGGACCAATGGGGAGAATGGAAGAGAGGATAATTCAAGATTCTAGACAAGTCGGGTAAATCCAAAGTGGCTAAAAAGGGCAACTGTCGATTCACTTGAGGGCACTGGTGACTTTGGGGAGGAAGTCCCATCGGTAAACCAATAGGACCATAAGAAGTCTGCATGTAATTCAAAGTTCCTGATAGATTCAAACATGGATGTGGAGGCATGTAGCCCATGGGGTTGGGTTGGTTGGAAATGTTCCCTTGAAAAGGGACACTAGAGTGAACGTGTGGGCCCCAAGTGGGATTTAAAGAACTGGGATATGGCTGGCCAGAGTGAGGGGGTACAAAAGAGGTGACTTGAGGCTGTTGCTCCCTAGATGATTGTGGATTTTTTTGGGAAATAAGGTTCCAAAGTTGTTCTAGTGATCTTGATGTGTTTTTTCCGTAAAGTGGGTTGTAGAGTCCAACCTGACGTAGTCCTCCAAGTGGAGGATACCCCCCAACATGAGATTTCCCTCCAATGGGAATCTAGTAACCAGAAGTGAATGGATGATGGGTGCCTCCAAATTGATTGGATCCACTAGGGCCAGATCCCCTAGGAAAAGGTGGATAATACCCTTCGAAGAGGACCTGGGACGATGAAGGAACAAAACCGACAGCAACATTGTACCTAGGTGGAACAAAAAGTCCAAAAACTCCAGATGGAACCTAGGTAGGGATGGCAGTGGAAGGATTCAAAGAGTGATACCTAGGAGGGAGTAATGAGATAGGTATATATGAGAGTGGTGTGCCAATGGGAGCTTGGCTAACCACCACATTCCCGGTAGGAATAGTTGTAATGTGTGGGACCATATTAAAATGGGCCATCTGGAGAGAAAAAATCAAGCTAGGTCCAACTGACTATGTGTATGGAACGACGGTGATGTTGCTAGTTGTACAAGAAAAATGGTCTAAAGGTATTGTGTAGGCAACATACGTTTCGATAAGTTGGGAGACGACAGGTGTATCAAAACCTACCCCTAAGTTGTAAAGGCCCTGCACCATGCGAGGCGGAATTCTAAATATGTCGGTAGTCCAAAGGGGATTCTCGGCTCCAAGTCCTATATGGGGTCTGGTCGGCATTCCAGAAGTGTCAAAAACAAGTTCTCTTGATGAATTCAGCTGGAGAATATGTCTCTCGTATCTAGGAGAAATGTGAAACTCCTCTAGAGAATCGGAAATAATTCAGAAACTTTCTAAAGAGGTGGAACCTTCCTCTAGTGAGGTTACAGTGTCCTGGACCTCGCTCTATTAAGGAGAGCCCTCTGGTGGATTAGGAGGAAAAGGGAGATACCCTTCCAGATCTTATGGGGGTAGTCCTTGCATCCTACATGAACGGTGTGTAGGGTTGATGTTGGCCGAACCAAAAATTTTACGGAAAAAATCTATGGCCAACTACAGAAACAAACAACATTCACTAATAAAATCTAGAAATCAAACCAAGAAAACAAGCCTTCTTATTTCAAAGTCACTAGTTGGTGATGGATGATGCAATGTTTCAGTTCAATGAACTCCAATTACAAGAGGGAGAAATTATTTCTTTGGAAAACACAAAAGCTACAAAATATAATTCCTTTTTCTTGAATGAACATAATTTCCAACAATCATAAGCAATGAAATTTTCCAATTTGTTCTCTTGTAAAAAAAAAAAAGAATGCAAAAAAATTTCTTATGAATGATTACTACAAAGAATATATGACTTTAATTCTTCCTTTCCAAAACCAAGTCATGGATATAATGAAGAAAGGAAAAGTAATCAAAGAAAATCGATACACTCAACAAATACCCAAATCAAACTTTCAATGAAGATAAAAATGAAGATGACAAGAAAGTGTTTTGCTAAATGAAAATGAAAATAATTTTCCAATCAACAAGCAATATGGAAAATCTAAAACAATCCAAAACTTTAAATCAAATCAAAGGATTTTATCAATCAAGCACTTAGATCTCAAAATCGGATATTATATCCTCGTTGATAAAAATAAAGAAGCAAAAAATTCTAAAATGATGAAGAAGGGTTTTCAATCCCTGAAAACCAATCAAAAAAAAGTCTTACACTTAGAAAACAATCAAGTACAAGCACTAAAAGTTCTTCCTAGGTTATCAAAGAAAAACTGATTAGCAAAAGAAAAAATGACCCAATCCAAAAAACATTACAGGAAATGTCGCAGCCCAGAAGTAGGGTACAATGCGGGAATTAAAGGTTTCTGCAGGCTAGCTATGGGGTAGGTTGTGTAAATTTCGTGTTGGTCCAAATAGTTAGGGTGTCGGTATCTAAGGTTTTTGCAGGCTTGTTGGCAGCCCAACGTATTTTTAATTTTTATATCAATTAAATGATCTATGTAGCTACCTAACCAGGGTCATACATTTTCTTGTCCTTCATAAGCAATTTTCGTCATGACAATTCTAAGTTGTCACTTTTCCCTATTGTTTTTTCATGCTTCACCATGACTAAAAGCATGAAAATGAAGCATTAAAACTTACAACTGTGTTACCATTCTATTCAAAAAATTTACGAAAGGAAAAATGTCTCTACAGTTTATTAATGAAGCCTTGTTCCTTGCTATGAAGACTATTCTCTTTGTTTCGATTCCTTGAATACCAAACATTCTTGGGGGTTGTAAGTTATATCAACAAAAAAAAAATTTGATTTGAGCATTGATATGGTTTTTTGTGTGATTCTTGGTCATATGTTTTCTCATTACTAGGCTTTGATTTACAAGTTTCACTCTACCAAACCTTATGATCGAACCCACTATGTTCCACACTTATTATCATTTTAATGCTCTGGTCGTGGCTGTACTTTATGAGAGGTAGCAATACGATTACAGTCAGATCATCATTTCAAAACTTGGTCTCGGGCTCTACAACACCCCTTGCACTCATTTCAAAAAAATGACTGTCTTTTCATTATGTATTTTCTCCCCAAATGCTATAGACTATTGGTGTTTCTTGGGCTCGGAGTATGGCTCTCGTATGTTCTCACAAACCCCCCCTATGCACTGTGTTTGATTGATTGCCCGTGATTCAATATGGATCCTGTTGTTAGATTCCAACCTAATGGCACTCAAACTTTACTCTTATATGACGATGCCAAAGAGGATCTTGAGAGTAATGGTTGGCTCGTTTTCCTTAGAAAATTCTAGGGTTTCAATCTACAAACTGCTCAAGAATTCTCTCTCTCCTTCGATGGGTGTAGAGCTAAGGTGGGTGATGTTCAACTCGAGGTTACAAAGGATTTATTGAGCCAAGCTACAAGACTCCCTGTGAGTGGTCAAAGGTGGTTCAAAAATGCAAAAGTAGAAGAGGTTCCTTGGAGTCTTCTCTTTACATCTCGGAAGATAAAAGGATGTGACAAAGGTATGCCCATCTCCTTACTGAAAGCTCAATGGCATGATCTGCTTGTTGTGTTGAAACAGTTTGTCACCTCTGAAGGACGTTTTGGTCTTGTGTTTCTTTATCATTTGCGTCTGCTCATGATTTTTATGGGGTTTACTTTAAACATGCCTTATTATTTATTGAGGAGCCTTTACAAAATGGCCAAAAGGTATATAAAGAAATGATTAGATTCAAGCCTCTTCCATCACAGCTTAATAAAAATTTTACTTGCACATCAATTAGACTTGCAGAATGATAATTGGGATTCGTTTTTAATTAGAAATAGTTTCTCTAACCCCAATTTTGAAGATATCGACAAGTCTGTGATTGAAGAAACCTTAGTCTACCCTACAGCGCCCCTCTCATCTACCTAGGCCTGTGTCTCAGCCTCCTACAACAAATCCTTACTCGATCCAAAGTTTATTGAGAAAGCTCATGAGCAAGTTACATGGCCTAACAACTCTGCTAAATTTTCAATCGAACCTATAGGCAATATGTCTAAAGACAATGTTGATTTGAGTTTCAAAAATAAGAGAGCTGGAAGGTTAATTTCGAGGAGGCTCAGGAATAAGTCGAACCCTCATGCGAGCTTGATCAAGATGATCAAGATCCATGAGAGTTCGGACTCCGAAATCGATAGGTTCCTCGTTGAACAAGACCCTATTTTGTTCCAACCACACCTCGATCGGCCTTACAACGTTTTGGACAATCTACCTCCATGTATGAAACATAATGAAGATTTTCCTGGTATTAAATTGGGTAATAAATCTGCAGTCCATGTTAGCAATACCCCGGTTCACAATTGTGATTATTCCCAAGGGACCGTCGCATAGTCGAAGTGTAAAGTTTTCCTATCATGGATTGATAGATACTACACCAATATACCTATCCTGCAGTCACAGGTTAAAGCTCTCACTGATCATATCGGTGCCTTAACAGATGAAAAACATAGGCTCAAGTCTGTCATTCAAAGAAAAGGGAAACGTATGAAGACTACAGGGAATGTAACATTTAAAAAAGTTGAGGCTGCAACATCGATAGTAAATTCTAAGATCATCTAATACAATTTGATTTACAGTTAGAGGTATGATTCCTTTTATCTTAAAATAGGGTTATTTACTTTCAATAAATTGGATTTCATTTACTAAAATAACTAGCTACAGAATCAGCAGATTCTGTAGCCAGTTATGTTAATTCGAAATTTGCAAATTAATGGTTAAATATGTGTCTAAATCTCTCTATTTTTCCTTTTGTTTTTAGGATATTCAGGAGTTCATGGTTACCAATTGATCTGAAGCATCTTTTATACTTGCTAGCCATATCTATGATGCATTTTTGTACAATAGAAATGAACTTTTTTGAGCTTTAAAGGATTTAGTATGATCTGGGTGGTTATATCCCCCTTTTATTTTTGTAATCAATATCTGATCTCAGAAGAGGAAACAGTTACCTTTCTGAAGGCTTTAAAAACCCATTATTTTTTGTAACCATGACATCTTTTTTATCGAACTAATAAGTAGGTGTGGACACTAACAGATCTCCCTAGATCCATCTGGATCTAGAACAAAACAGGACAGGACATGACTCTTTCCCTAAGTTTTGACCATTGAATTAACTAGTAGGAAGGAACAAGTAACATACCTTTATATCGCTTCCTAGGGTCTTTTTTTCTCCCACTTCGCTCCGGTGCTCTCATGAGGTCAAGACCAAGACAACACAAACCAACCAAAGTGAAGATAACACAATATATTCAACAGTCGACTTATGTGTATGATCAAGGAATTACACAATAAAGTGAGAATAGCTTTATGGAAAAGGGACATGCCACTGTATCATATTAATTGAAAGTAAAGATTACAACCTGATAGCCTTGATGTCGCAAGATTCCTTTCGATGGCTCTTGGCTCCAAGACACACACACTTTCTCAATCCTTGCATGAAGAAGATCAAATCCTCTTGGTAGACTTGCTAGAGTCTCCAAGTTGTTGTTCAAGCTAAGTCCTTCACACAATTCTTTCACCAATTCTCCAATGAATCTTGCTTAACCTTTTTGACGTATACCGCACCCTCTGCCTCGACAGAGACCTCTGTGTTGACCTCTCAGTATTAAGGATCGTTCTAAATTACCCTCGAGCTGGAGTGGCTTCTTTGATTCTCCTCTGGAATCCTTATTAAGATTTGACCCACAGGTTTGTCCTGCTCGTTACAGCCCTTAGGTCTGAGTGCTTCTCCGTTCTCAACAGAAAATAACAATTGGGTTTCAGGGTTTTCCAACCCCCGATGTCACCAACACTTGCTTCCTCGAATCCCTGATCTCCGATATCTCGATGCGCTTCCTTTTTTCTTCAACCCCTCCTGGCTATGCTCCCAGTCCACACGGCCCCACCTTATATGGCCACAATCCTATATATTATCAATATTTGGGGTTTCGAGTGTCAATATGTATTGGGCCTCTTGTCCACGGGATCCCCGATTTTTCGACTCTCGATTTCCCAACAATTGACTTTTACTTTCGGAGAATTTCCTAAAGGCTTCGATCTCGGTCACGCATCCTCAAGGATGGAGGGTCCTCGCTGCTCCTTGCTATTTCGCGATTCGTGATTTCAAATGATTTGGTTGCCTTGTCTTCAGAATTCGTGAAACGCTGAATCCTAATATGTCGATTTGGCTTCCCTGTCGAGATTTCCCCCAATAGCCTCGATTGTCACCACGCATCCTCTAGATATGAACAACCCAGATTTTCTCTCGGGTTCTCTACGACTTCAAATTCTCGATGCCTCATTCTGACGAGATGATGTCAGTTGGGTCCCACATGGAACTCTCTTTCCTTTCGGAAAATCGGGCTTCGCGATTCCAAGTTGCAAGTCCTCCTTGTCTCCCTGACTCATGAAATGTTGATTCCTAACTTCCCTCGAATTTCTGACACGTGTCCCAAGTGGATGGAAGGTTTAGATCAACCTTCAGGTTTCGCCAATTATATAAACCCAAACCACTTACCTAGGTGAGTCCCGATGACCAAAAATGTCGATGGGTCTTTCGATCTCGTCCACGTGTCCCAATGGATGGACGGTCCTAATTCAACCTCAGGATTTCGAGACTTTCGATGCCTCAATGACACAAGTTCTTTGTCAACTTAAAACTCCAGTCATCGAAATGTCGACGGGCTCTCAATGATTGCCACCTGTCTCCTCAATATGGACGGCTCAGATTGATCCCAAAATTTTCACTATGAAAATTCCCGATCACTTGTCCTCGTGATTCCCGATTTCGCGAATGCCGAAATTCCAGTGGCCACGCCTCTCATTGGAACTTTCCTCCTCCCGTTTTTGAAGCTTAAAATCTGTGCAACTCCTGGTCAATCCAACAACTAACGGGTGTTTGAATGAGACCTGATAGTCCACAATCTCCTGAGATTGAACTCTGGACGCAGTCGTAAGCCCCTCGCTTGTCTGGCAGATCCGACGGCTGGCGGGATTTCACAAATCCTTCCCACAACTCCTGACCATCGATTCCTTCCTCTTGATGATTTCTATGAAGGAAAACCAAAAAATCCTCCCGGACTTATCCGCTTGTGCTACAAACTTACGATGCCTTCAATGTTTTCAAAGGATTTACTCCTCCTAAGCTTCTTCACAACTTCGAGCCTCAAAGAGGGTCTTTGCACGCACTCCTTGAGGAAACTCTCAGACACTTCCAAGTGTTGAATACCTTCGACTCTATGCACTCCTGCAACAATAGTCCCTCACACCTTACTTAGGTTCGCAACCCTGAGGCTTTACTTTACCTGTGCACTCCTTGCACGGCTCCTGTGCCCAACTGCACTTCTGCGGAAATGAGAACAAATGCTACCTATCTGAACCCTCTGTCAATGCACTCCTTATGGACACTTCGACTGCACTCCTTGCAGGAATTCTTGCTCAGATAGAGAAACAATTGAAACTCATTCCCTCTTCCTTTCAGACTTCACTTAGAACATGAAATCATATACACAGCATATCAAAGAAAATGTATAATAGGAAGAAAACACTCATAAACATAACATCAATACACAGAGAACAACACAAACCATGAATTTGAATCAAAGCTTTCTATTAATCCAAATGTCTGTACATGGGTGTTCTTACATAGCTCTCTGCTTCTCTTCTATGCTCCAATGCTTCTAACTATGTTACAATACACAATGAGGGTGTCTATATCCCATTTCCCTCTTTCTCTCTCAAACAGTCTAATCTAGAATTAAATTCTATCTACCTACATTAACTATCTTAAATGCCTTCTACCTACTAAGGATGAGAGAGTATGGCTCAAGGTCCAATTACATTACACAAGTACGCTTCATCTTAATGGCTCATTTAAGATTACGCAACAATTTCAAGGTGTTTTCAAAATTTGTGCTAGCGCTTGTCCAGCTGTCGAATTGTCTCCGCACTATCTCACTTGATGTGGGAGATGCTCCTGCATCATACTCCCTCACTTGAAAATTTTCATGGGCTCCTATCCATGAGATCCTACACGATCTTTCCATGCTTCAGAATCTCTATTTCATTATCCCAGCTGGCATCTTCAACTAGATGGCCTTTCCACTTGACCAAGTATTTAAAGTATTGTTTTCTTCTGGTCTTCTTGCCAATTCTCTTGTCCAGTATGTACTCCATCTGCGGTTTCTCTGCAATTGGCATATTCTTTTTCCACTGAACCTCTGACTGTTCATCACTTGTTCCTACTTCCTTAACTTTGTATGGGTACAAATCTGAGACATTGAATATCGGAGAAATTCCGATCCCATCGAGTAATTCAATCTCATAAGCATTTTCTCCAATTTTCTTCAAGACCTTGCATGGTCTGATTTTCTTCATCTTCAATTTATTATATGTTCCTCTCGGGAACCTTTCCTTTCTCAAATGTGCGAAAATCAAGTCACCAACCTCAAATTGAAGTTGTCTTCTGTGTTGATCTGCTCTCCGCTTGTATTCTTGGCTTGAATTCTGCAATCGCTCCTTCACCTGGCTATGAAGTTCCTTCATCGCCTCTGTGAAACCTTCTGCACTAGCACTCCTAGTCGCAGTCTATTCTGAATCCCTCAATTCAAAAATTACCCTCGGCTGCATGACATAAACAACCTAAAATGGACTCTGGCCTGTGCTCCGATTCACTGAGTCATTGTACACAAATTCGGCCTGCGGCAATATACTATCCCACTAACTGTGGTATTTTGTCACCAGGCTCCTCAGCAAGTCTCCCAGGCTTCTGTTTACCGCTTTTGTCTGCCCATCCATCTGCAAATGATAAGCTGAACTAAATAACAAGTTAGTTCCCAGCTTCTCCGATAAGGTTCTCCAGAAATGCCCTATGAACTTTGTATCTCTATCCGAAACTATGCTCCTTGGCAAGCCGTGAAGTCGAATGACTTCTTTGAAAAACAGGTTCATGATGTGAGTCGCATCACTAGTTTTATAACATGGGATGAAGTGTTCCATCTTGGAAAATCTATCCACCACCACAAAGATCGAATCAAATCCTCTTTGCATCCTTGGAAACCCCAATATGAAATCCATGCTAATTTCAGCCCACGACTTCTCAGGTATGTGTAATGGTTGATAAAAACCTGCATTCTGCTTCCTTCCCTTCGAATGCTGGAAAATTCTACATCTTTCCACAAATATCTTGGCATCTGCTCGCATTCCCAGCCAAAAATATGACTCATTCAATTGTGCGAACGTCTTGTCATGACCAAAATGTCCTGCCAATCCTCCACTGTGTTTCTCCTTCAACAAGTTCTCCCTCATGGAGAATTTTGGAATACACATTTGATTGCCTCTGAATAGTAATCCTTCCTGGATCATATACTCTATCCATGGGCTTCTGTCTCTGAGAATTGGATTCTCAGTTGCTTCATACTCCTCCTTAAAATCTTGATCATCTGCGTACATGTTCCTGAGATCATCAAAACCCAATGTTTTGACTCTGAACTCCTACAACAACAAACACTTCCTACTCAAAGCATCAACAACTTTGTTAGCAGTACCTGAAATATGTTTAATTACAAAAGTGAAATTTTGCATGTATTCCACCCATTTAACATGTTTCTGATTCAACTTTTCTTGTTGAGTCACAAACTGCAGTGCATGATTGTCACTGTACAAGACAAACTCTTTTGGTATCAAGTAATGCCTCGATTTCTTTAGTGCCTGTATGATAGCGTAAAATTACTTATCATAAGTAGAGTACTTCAACTTCACTTCATTCAGATTCTCGCTAAAATAAGCTATCAGCCTATCTTCTTGACTCAAGACTACCCCAATTGCAAACCCACTTGCATCACATTTCACTTGAAATGTCTTTTGAAAATCAGGCAACACCAGAATTGGTTGTTCCTTGATCTTCCTTTTCAACAAATTGAAACTTTTCTCAGCCTCTTTAGTCTAGTGAAAAGAATTATGTCTTTTCTTCACTGTATCCATCATCACTGCACTAATTCCACTGAAATTCCTGATGAACTTCCAGTAGAAACTAGCCAATCCATGAAAACTTCTCACCTCAAATATATTCTTTGGCGATGGCCAATTTTTTATCACTTCCACCTTATCTGGATCCATCCTCGACTCATTTGAAAAAATAACAAACCCCAAGTAAATGAGCTTTGTCTTCATGAATAAGGACTTCTTCATGTTTATCAATAGCTTCTCCTGCTACAATTTCTGCATTATTGTAACCAAATGCTTCAAATGCTCTCTTGTTGTTTTACTGAAAACCAGTATGTCATCCAAATACACAATGACAAATTTCCTGATGAACTCCTTCAGGACTTCATTCATCAACCTCATAAAGGCACTCGACGCATTTGTTAAGCCAAACGACATAAAAATCCATTCATACAACCCTTTGTTGGTTTTGAAGGTTGTTTTCCATTCATCACCTTCCCTCATACGAATCTGGTGATATCCACTCTTCAGATCAATCTTCGAAAAAAAAAATTGCCCCACTTAAACAGTCCATCAGGTCATCCATCCTTGGCAATGGAAATCTATACCTGATGGTTATCTTATTAATGGCTCTTGAATCAATGCACATCCTCTAGCCTCTGTCTTTCTTCGGGCTAAGTATTGTTGGAACAGCATACGGACTCAAGCTTTCCCTGACCAAACCTTTGTCCAACAACTCCTGGACTTGCCACTTAACCTCTTCATTTTCTTGTGGCATCAATTTGTACGCGGTGGAAAACTAGCTCCTGGTATGAGATCAATGTGATGACTCACACTTCTGATCAGTGGCAACGAACGAGGTAATTCGTCCACTACAATGTCAGCAAACTCTTCCAGCAATTCCTAAACCTCTTCTGGTAAATCATCCACTTTTATGCTACTCAGAACAATTCTAGGCTTTCTAACCACAATGAACTGTGGATCTTCCTTCTTATTAACCTCTATAAGAAGTTCTTTCCCACTCATGAGAAGTATTGTGCTTCTTACTTCTGGTTTCACTTCCTTATCCTTGATTGGAAGCAACATGTGTGTCCTCCCATTCTTCTCCAGGGTATATGTGTTCATCCTCCCATCATGAATCACATTTCTGTCATATTTCTATGGTCTACCCAGCAATAGATGACAAACATCCATAGGAATGACATCACATAATATCTTATCATTATACCTTCCTATCTTAAATTCAACCAAACACGGTTTAGTGACATTTACCTGATGTCCTTTTTGTAGCCATGAAACTTTATATGGACTTGGATGTTCAATCGTTTCCAGCTCCAGCTTTTCTACCATCTCTGTAGAAACAAGATTATCTGTGCTTCCACTATCCACAATGACCTTGCATACCCTGTCCTTGTTTTTGCAAGCAGTCCGAAAAAGACTGTTTCTTTGCACTGAACTCTCCACCTCCTTCTTGGGTGTTAAAAGGACTTTTCGCATCATCAACAATATTCCACCTTCAGCGTCTTCTGCCTAAACATATCGCCTCTGTGCCTTGGTGATGTGAGCTTCTCCAGTTTCTTTCTTTTTCTCTGGACACTCATAAGACTTGTGCCCATTATTCCCACATGTGAAGCATGTTATTACTCCACCTCTTCCTCTTCCTCTTCCTCTAGTATGAGGAAAATTATTATTATCAGCATACCCTCCTCTCTGCTCAGTATGATGTCCTCTCTATTCAGCATATTGTTGCCCTCGATGTGAGGTTCCACCTCTCTCTGTCCATGTCTGAGGTTTTTTCCAGTCCTCCTTGGGCTTCTGATATTTGTCCCGAGCAACTGATTTGCCTCTGGGATGACTCCTGCCTCAGCCCCTCTGACTCTTTTTTTGGCTCAACTTCTCTTCTGCTTTCAGAGCCATTTGATAAGAATCTTCCACCGTCCGGATGGTTACCATGCTCATCTCATCCTAAATTTCATACCTCGGGCCATTCATGTACCTGGCTACCTTTTCATCATTGCTTTCACGATAACCTGCCCTAATATTCAACCTGTAAAATTCTTTTGTATATTCCTTTACTGTCATCAACTTCTGTCTCAGGTTCTGCATCCTCTTGAACAGAATAATTTGATAATCCCTAGAGATGAATTTTTCCTTCATCTTTGCAATCATCATGTCCCAGCTCTTAATTTTTTTCTTGTCTTGGCAACGCTTATCCGCTTGTAGTTCATCCCACCACAATGCGGCATGTCCTTTTAATCTCGTGACAGCATGCTTGACCTTCTTGTCTTCTTCGACATCTTCATAGTCAAAGTAGGTGTCTAGAGCTCTAATCCAATCTAGAAGCTCTTCTACATCCAGATTTCCCTCATAAACTGGAATGTCCATCTTCGCCTTTGCACCCATTCTTGCAACAGATTTAAGT
The DNA here is from genome assembly GCA_009831015.1 of Picea engelmannii. Taxonomy (NCBI): domain Eukaryota; kingdom Viridiplantae; phylum Streptophyta; class Pinopsida; order Pinales; family Pinaceae; genus Picea; species Picea engelmannii. The sequence goes on from ML800996.1 coordinate 50,573, forward strand.
AAGTGTTCATTTGCTGCATCTTTTGTTGTGATTTCTTCTTCTCCATGTCCAGCATCATCTTCATTTTCGGACTCACTGATATCTCCTACATCAGCTGTGCGCCTTTCTTATATCTCCATGTCCACAAGTCTAGCGCGTATGTTATGCAGATCTCTTTCTACTTCTGGATTCTGCACCGGTATACCCCTTCCTCTGGACGTCTCCCTTTCCTCCTCTAGATCGGGTGATTGTCTATCTCTTCTCCTCGGTGGCATGGTGAATCTTCCTTCTCCCTGCTACAAAAAGAAAAGAATCTTTTCTAAGCTCTGATACCACTTGACGCAGAACGCACCCTCTGCCTCGACAGAGACCTCTGCACTGACCTCCTGGTCTTAAGGATCGTTCTAAATTACCCTCAAGCTGGAGTGGCTCCTTTGATTCTCCCTTGGAATCCTTATTAAGATTTGACCCACAGGTCTGTCCTGCTCATTACAGCCCTTAGGCCTGAGTGCTTCTCCATTCTCAACAGAAAATAACAATCGGCTTTCGGGGTTTTCCAATCCCCGATGTCACCAACACTTGCTTCCTCGAATCCCTGATCTCCGATATCTCGATGCGCTTCCTTTTTGCTTCAGCCCCTCCTAGCTATGCTCACAGTCCACACAGCCCTGCCTTATATGGCCACAATCCTATCTCTTATTGGGATTCGGGGTTTTGAGTGTCAATATGTATTGGGCCTGTTGTCCACGGGATCCCCGATTTCCCGACTCTCGATTTCCTGACAATTGACTTTTCCTTTCGGGGAATTTCCTGAAGGCTTCGATCTCGGCCACGCGTCCTCAAGGATGGATAGTCCTCGATGCTCCTCGCTATTTCGTGATTCAAGATTTCAAATGCTCTGGTTGCCTTGTCTTCGGGATTCGCGAAACGCCGAATCCTGATATGTCGATTTGGCTTCCCTGTCGAGATTTCCCCCGATAGCCTCGATTGTCGCCATGCATCCTCTAGAGATGAACGGCCTGGATTTTCTCTCAGGGTCTCTGTGACTTCAAATTATCGATGCCTCGTTCTAATGAGATGACGTCAGTTGGGTCCCACCCGGAACTGTCTTTCCTTTCGGAAAATCAGGCTTCGCGATTCCAAGTTGCAAGTCCTCCTTGTCTCCCTGACTCAGGAAATGTTGATTCCTGACTTCCCTTAGATTTCTGACATGCGTCCCAAGTGGATGGACAGTTCAGATCAACCTTTAGGTTTCACCAATTATATAAACCCAAACCAATTACATAGGTGAGTCTCGATGACCGAAAATGCCAATGGGGCTTCCGATCCCGTCCACGTGTCCCAACAGATGGAAGGTCCTAATTCAACCTCAATATTTCGAGACTTTCGATGCCCCGATGACACAAGTTCTTTGTCAACTTAAAACTTCAGTCACTGAAATGCCGATGGGCTCTCAATGATTGCCACCTGTCTCCTCAATATGGATGGCTCAAATTGATCCCAGAACTTTCACTATGAAAATTCTCGATCACTTGTCCTCGTGATTCCCGATTTTGTGAATGTCGAAATTCCGGTGGCCACACTTCTCGTCAGAACTTTCCTCCTCCCATTCGTGAAGCTTAAACTTCGTGCAACTCCTGGTCAATCCAATGGCTGATGGGTGTTTGAATGAGACCTGACGGTCCACAATCTCCTGAGCTTGAACTTCGAACGCAACCGTAACCCCCTCGCTTTTCTGGAAAATCTGACGACTGGCGGGATTTCGCAAATCCTTCCCACAACTCCTGACTGTCGATTCCTTCCCCTTGATGATTTCTATGAAGGAAAACCAAAAACTCCTCCTCGGACTTATCCTCTTGCGCTACAAACTTACGATTCCTTCAATGTTTTCAAAGGCTTTACTCCTCCTAAGCTTCTTCACAACTTCGAGCCTCAAAGAGGGTCTTTGCATGCACTCCTTGCGGAAACTCTCAGACACTTCCAAGTGTTGAATACCTTCGACTCTATGCACTCCTGCAGCAGCAGTCTCTCACACCTTACTCAGGTTCACAACCCTAAGGATTTACTTTGCCTGCCCACTCCTTGCATGGCTCCTGTGCCCAACTGCACTTCTGCGGAAATGAGAACAAATGCTACCTACATGAACCCTCTGTCAACACACTCCTTGTGGACACTTCGACCGCACTCCTTGAAGGAATTCTTGCTCATATAGAGAAACAATTGAAACTCATTCCCTCTTCCTTTCAGACTTCACTTAGAACATGAAATCATATACACAGCATATCAAAGAAAATGTATAATAGGAAGAAAACACTCATAAACATAACATCAATACACAGAGAACAACACAAACCATGAATTTGAATCAAAGCTTTCTATTAATCCAAATGTCTGTACATGGGTGTTCTTACATAGCTCTCTGCTTCTCTTCTATGCTCCAATTCTTCTAACTATGTTACAATACACAATGAGGGTGTCTATATCCCGTTTCCCTCTTTCTCTCTCAAACAATCTAATCTAGAATTAAATTCTATCTACCTACATTAACTATCTTAAATGCCTTCTACCTACTAAGGATGAGAGAGTATGGCTCAAGGTCCAATTACATTACACAAGTACGCTTCATCTTAATGGCTCATTTAAGATTGCACAACAATTTCAAGGTGTTTTCAAAATTTGTGCTAGCGCTTGTCCAGCTGTCGAATTGTCTCCGCGCTATCTCACTTGATGTGGGAGATGCTCCTGCATCACTTTTCCATGAGAATTCCCTCAATATATAGGAGAGAATGAGATAGTTACTTGGATAAGAATGATCCCAAAATATCAGGGAATCCAGTACAAAGATAATCGTTTGAATGCCAACCCATTCTTCTAGAAGATTTTCTTCTAGAAGCATCGAGAATTCATCTTTTTCCATGCTTTAGGAATATTTATCACCCTAACTATTCAACACAGTGTGAAAAGTTCGCACCCTAGCTTAAAGCAGCCTGCAAGAATGGGTCATTCTCGCACCCAAATGCACTAGCAGCCCGCGAACCTTCTTCAAAAATGAGTTTTCTGGGAAGAGATGAAAGTAACTTTTCTCAAGAGAAATTTCTTATGAAGAGCCTGAGCACATCATCATCAATACATCATCATGACGACCAAAATCATGGATAACAATCTTGGCCTGGGGCTAGTTGTGGACTGCTTATACTCGAATTTGGACATAACATATTTTTACATTTCTGCTTTAGCTATTTGTAAATATTGTTGTTTTCCATGATTTGTTTATCTTGATAATTTGATGACTGTCGATAGCTTTCCTCTTCACAGATTATTATGTCGTTAAGATAATTTCTTCCATACGGTTCACAATTTTATGCTTCAGTTATATGAAAATAGTGAATGATCATTCAATTCGGATCATAAGTTTTACCTTAATCTCGTTGAGTGATTAAAAGTGGGTCATTACTATCCGATTTGTCTTATGTGTAATTACTTGCAGTCTCATATATCAAAGTTATTATTTTGCATCCTATCATTTTATCATTTAAATATAGCAGTCAATAAATTGTCTGGCATTTATTCCAAACAGCGCGAAAGTACACTGCAGATTTATCTCAGGATAGACTGAATGGATGATTCATGATTATCCAAATGTTAGATGCATACTCTTCAAGTGATAAATAGGTTAGTTTGTTCCTTTTATTTGCTTGTTTAATATAGAAACTCTTACATATGGTTGGTTTTCACTGTTTACATATTTTGTTTCAATAGTAGCTTGATTTTGATTTTATAGATGCAATAGAGATAAAAGAAAACCAAAAAGAAATAGTTCAGTTTTCTTTATTTATCTACTTTCATCAAAAGAAGAGTTATTTTTACATTTGATTTTAATGAGTTCAGATTAAAACTCATAAATTGTATA
>ML800996.1:54604-65287 GCA_009831015.1 Picea engelmannii
ATATATCAATGATTAGGAATTAGTGAGTTATTTTGTTTCTCTTATTTATTTATTTGTTTCTTTTAGGACTCTAGATTGGCCAATGGAGCAATTAAACCTGTCAGAGTGAGTCAATCCAAATGGCTTGGGTTAATTAGACAACCCCAGACCGGATTCACTCTTCTAGTTGACGAGCGGTCATTTTTGTCCGTCGACAAGTGGCGCTAGAAGGAGGGCTGAACATTATTGATGTCACATGGAGGTCGCAAGACTCCTCCCCCACCTACCCGCTCACCTATAGTAACAAGAAGTCGTTCTGACGACAACATTGTCTCTCAAACAACCACCACATCAAACGAAAATCCATGGATTACCGTTGAACCAGTAACACCAAACCCACAGGGGCCGATGTACAAGAAATTGTTCGTCAATCCCTTCTAAGTACACACGGTGCTTTGGCCTATATCAGACAACCAGGTCAGCCATTAAATCAACCATTATACTTCTCTGATATTATGGAGCAACTTGAAGGCATTGGTCTTACCCTAAACCCTGCGGATCCAGATCACATCCTCACCTCTGCAGTGGGAGGATTTGGTATCCCACCATCACCACCCCCTTCATATCCTTCTTCTTCAAGAGAAGAATCATCAGACAAAGGCAATTCTTCATATTAGCCTCCGACACCACCCACGCCTATGGAAAATCCAAATAATCCCACTAGACCTTGGCTCGATCAATATGCAGTGGCCATACTTGGACCCCATCATCCTTTGACTAAACATCCGGAGAAATGGCTCCCTAAATTTGACCCAGATTCCAAGCAGATCATTGAGGATCATATAAAAAAATTCATGCTAGCCATTAGACTCCGAAGCATAGAACAAGAAGACGTAGTATGTAGACTTTTTTCGTATACATTTGAAGGCATTGCCTCTACCTGGTACTTTGCCCAACAACCCCACACCATTGTATCTTGGGATAGATTCGAATCTTGTTTCCTTGAGAAATTCGGAGATGACAAATCTCTCGAAGTCTTAGTCATGGAACTCTCTAGTTTAAATATGAACCCCAAGGAAAAAATAAAAGACTTTAATCAAAGGTTTCTAACATTAAATAATCGAATCCCCACAGATTCAATGCCTGCTGAAAATCTTATCGTTGCATACTACATGAAATCCCTACACCAAAACATAGCAATCTGGGTGAAAAGGTCTAAGAAAGCAACATTATTGGAAGCCTCTGAGGAGGTGAGACAAATTGAGAAAGATATTCTCAGCCTAAAGGACAATCTCTGTAACGAGGAAGAGATTACCTCATCTTCCAAGAAGAAAATAGAAATTCTTCCCAGACCTCCCCAAACCAAAACTCAATCAAATGGTTCAGATCTAAAAAGTTTACACAAGGTCATTCATAATTTTTCAAATCAAGTTATAGATTTAAGGAGATCAGCCGAAGAAGCTTCTTTAAGCAGAGGGCCTTACAAACCCCCTTTCAGAAATCCTTTTCCCACAAACCAGCCTAACTCAAATTCTGAAGGCCTAAATCTAGAAAGCTTACAATTTGCTATCCAGACAATTCTAGAAGCACATGATAACTTGATTCCTCCCAAGATTCCTGAAGACATGGCTAAACAAGAAATAGTGGAAGAGGACGAATCCTCTCCCAACATTTTCAGGAATTTTTCGGATAGTATCTTTTAAGCCAATTTCAAAAAAGTGCATCCTTACAATACCAGAAGTAAAACAGTGAATAAATCCTCTTCTGAAATTGGAACTAATGCACCTCAAAAATAGTCTAAACCAATTGAAACTAAACAGAATTCATCAACTCCAAGTTTAGAGTATGATTTGATTGAGGATCTCAAAAAAATTAGAGCTAATATTTATGTTTATGAATTATTGAAATTTTCATTTCTTCTGCAAAAGATGCTACAGAATATTGCAGAAAACAGCAAAAAAAACAATTTGAACAACAACAAATTTGCAGAAAACAGCCCCAAAACACCTCAAAAGGTCTCCATTAAAACAACACTAGAGTCCTCTGATAAAAGAGACCTTGTTGTAAAAAGTGTAAAAAATGTATATAAAATAGTTCCAGGGGCTGCGACTAAAAAACAACAAACTTCTACTGCTAATACTCACAGAAATGTCCCACCCTTTTTGTTGACTTTTGAAATTTTCAATAGGAATGTACATAATTGTATGGTATATTTAGGTGCATCGTCAAATGTAATGCCTTGGTATGGCTACCAAAAAATCAATGCTGAAGTTCAACCTTCCAATCTGAAAATTATTCAGCTTGATCGGACCAGTGTTAAAGTAATAGGTGAATTAAAAAATGTACTTATCAGATTATCATCAAATCCTAAATTCCATCAGATTATTGATATTATTGTCATTGATATCCCTGAAGTATATGCCTTATTGTTAAGTAGGGATTGGTCCGAAGAGCTACATGGTTATTTTGCGACAGATTGGTCTCACTTGTGGCTGCCAGAAAATGGAAAGCCTAACAGAATCAAGATCAATTGTGAGCCTTATCTCAAGCTTACAGTAACTGATTTAAATGATCCTAATGAACCATTCACTGCTTCCACCAATTCACCTGAAATGCAGGGGATGGACACTTTTTTAGGCAATTTCATGGTTGAAACTTCTACCATTACTGACCCAAAACAACAATCTGAACTCATGAAATGTACACAATCAACAGCCCTCTCTAAGATGTCATATATAGCTGATAAAAATCATATCTGGTCTCTTTATTTCAATGGATCTAAATCTAAGGAAGGATATGGAACAGGATGTGTGCTCATTGATCCAGCAGGTAACAAAACTTTGATCACTTGTTGGTTAGAATTTGAATGCATAAATAATACAGTGTTTGGTGATTTAGAAATTGTGGTCAGACAGGTAATAAATTCTATTCATTGCCTATCTCCACACCTGAAAAGCTATCAAACTGAGGTATGGAATTTAATGAACAAATTTTATGCATTTAACATTAATTCTATTCCAAGATTGAATAATTATGAGATTGATTTGTTAGCTAATGTCGCCTCTAAACTTTTTCTTGTAGAAGGCCTTTCTCCAAATGCGTTTTCCATCGAGTTGTTGTTTAGACCATCCATCCCGGACAACATCACTAATTGGAGAGTTTTCAATGAAAATCAATAAATCATCAGTTTTTTGCACATGGAAGATACTTTCCAAGGTGAAATTATCGATGAAGGTACCCATGAGGAAGACCTTTGCAATTTTACGGTAATATCAGACCCAAGATCTCCAGAATCAACATCAGATCTGGAAAATTCTATACCAAAATCTATGGTAAGATTAGAAAAGTTTTATGATTTGCATGATAAATTCAGAAAATCAGTGAATTATAAAATGAATAGTTCTTCTTTGACCCATGAAAAGGTAAACCTAGGAACTAAAGATAACCCACAATGCATCAATTTGGAAATGGGATGTTCTGAGCAAGAAAAATCATCATTTATTAAGTTTTTTAAGGAATTTAAGGATGTCTTTGCTTGGACTTATGACGACCTAAAAACCTTTGATCCTAACATCATACAACACATTATTCCCATGAAACTCCAGACTCATCCTTTTCAACAAAAGCTAAGAAAAATGCACCCAAAACTTGAATCGACGATCAAGAAAGAACTAAACAAACTTTTGAATGCTAAGATAATCTTCCCGGTAAGACATACACAGTGGGTCTCTAATCTTGTTCCTGTAAGGAAGAAAAGTGGTGAAATCTGACTATGTGTCGATTTCCAAAATTTAAACTGAGCATCTAATAAAGACAACTACCTGGTTCCTCCCATGGAACAAATTCTCCAACAAGTATCTGATTCTGAAAGGTTATCACTGCTGGATGGTTTTTCAGGGTATAACCAAGTCCTTATGCCCCCCCCAGACCAGCTAAAAGCCACTTTTCATACTCCATGGGGTACCTATGCTTATAGAAAGATGCCCTTCGGTCTTATAAATGTTGGTGCCACTTTTCAAAGAGCAATGGATATCACTTTCTGGTGTCTTATCAATCAATCTATAGTAGTCTATCTAGATGATGTTACTGTCTTCTCAAAAAATAAAGGAGATCATTTAACTCATCTAAGATATTTTCTACAACGATGTCGTAAGTACGACATCTCTTTAAATCCCAAAAAATCTATCTTTGTAGTAGAAAAAGGCAAGTTTTTTGGATTCATTGTATCAAATGAAGGAATGGTCATTGACCCTGAAATGACCCAAATCATTTCAAAACTACCTCCCCCCCCATCTTCCAAAAATTCTATGCAATATTTTTTAGGTCAGATAAATATTTTTAGAAGGTTTGTCCCCAGCTTTTCAAAAATGGTCAGACCATTACAAAAATTAATAAAAAGGGATGTACAGTACCATTGGGGACCTCTAGAAAGTCAAGCTTTTGACTCAATAAAAAAGGCTATAGTAGAGGCTCCATCCCTAATGAGCCCTGACTTTTCGCGAGATTTCACTCTCTACACGTTTGCCTCTGATCGGTCGTATGTCACTGTCCTAACCCAAAAGAATGTTGAAAACAATGAAGTTCCTATTTCCTTTATGAGCTCAGCCTTTAAGGGAGCAAAACTTAATTACCCAGTAGTAGATCAGTAGGCTTATGTTGTTTTTAAAGAAGTAAAACACTTTCGATGTTATCTACTGAAATCTAGGGAGAAAATCATTGTCCCTTACCCCACTGTCAAAACTTTGTTAGTACAGAAAGAACTGGGTGAAAAAAGGGAAAATTGGGTCCTATCCTTACAAGAATATGACCTTGAAATCACTCTAGCACAAATTGTTAGAGGCCAAGGTTAATGTAAATTGGTCGTTGATTCAGTTGTAGAACAGCAGAATAAAACTGATATGTTAATTCAAGATCAGCGTAATCAAAATCAAATCTATTGTGTACAAAATCCTACTAGTCCTTGGTATGATGATATAAAATTTTATCTAATTCATGGATCAGCTCATCGTCACTTTGATCCAAAAAAGAAGAGAGCATTGAGATTAAAATTTGCTTCTTTTTAGCTGGTGAATGGTGTATAGTTTCACCAAAATTTTGATGGAATACTTATGCATTGCCTGGAAAAAGATGAAGCAGATAAAGTCTTATTGGAATTACATGCAGGAGAAGTTGGTGGGCATTTCGATGGAGACACCACTGCCCACAAAGTATTAGGGGAAGGATATTATTGGCCTACTCTTTTCAAAGATGCCCATGCGTTATGCCGTAAGTGTGTAATCTGTCAAAAGGATTCTGGACGAGTATAGAAGTCAGCATTCCCGTTGTAACCTGTCTCGGTAGATTCCCATTTTCAGCAATGGGGACTTGACATTATAGGCTCAATTAACCCCACCTCCTCGCAGTAGCATAAATACATCATAACAGTGACAGACTATTTCACTAGATGGTCTGATGTTGCACCATTAAAAGTGGTAAACACCAGGAAGGTAATATCTTTCCTAAATTCGAACATAATCACTTGTTTCGGTATTCCTGAATGCCTAGTGTTCGATAATGATTCCTATTTTTAATCTCTCGAAATGAGTGCCTTTGCTATAGAAAAAGGAATAAAATTAAAGTATTATGCCAGCTATTACCCCCAAGGCAATGGTTTGGTGGAATCAACCAATAAAATCCTGCTCAATATCATCAAGAGAATGGTCTCCGAAAATCACAAAAACTGGCATAATGCATTATTTAATGCAATCTAGGTTGATAGGGTAACACCAAAAATTGATGTTGGTAACTCCTCCTTTTTCCTCGTTTATGGTAGGGAAGCAATTCTTCCACCGCATGTTCTTCTTCCATCTCTGCAGTTATCGTAGAAGGTTCAAGAAGAAGACTGTCCTCCTTTGGAAAGTTGGATTAATGCTTTGCTGAAGTTAGAGGAAGTAAGGGCTCAAGCAAAACAAAAATTGGATCAACATCAACTTATTGTCAAAATCTCGTTCGATTCCAATTCTTCCTCAGACAGTAATTTTGAGGTAGGTGATCTTTTCCTTAAGTGGGACAAACCTCATGAGGGGAAAGGCTAACATACTAAGTTCCAAAACTTGTGGTTGGGACCATTCTTAATTGCTGAAAAACTAGGTGCCGGTTCTTTTCGCCTGCAAAATTTAGAGGGACAGCCAGACACCTTCCCGGTGAATGGCCAAGATCTCAAAAGGTATTTTACCTGACACCTCACCGATACACCTTTTGTACATATTTTTTTGTTTTGATTTCTTTGCTTTCCATTTTTCTTTGCTGGTTTGTTTTTATTTTCATTTTTGTTTATTGGTCCTTTTGAGTCAAACATGCCTGTATTACAGTCTAGCTCAAAAAAAGAGAATAGATTGCTTCATCTCGAAAAAACTATCAAAGGATGTCAGAGCATCAATTGTTGTCTTTCTCTGAAATTGTAGGCTATTTAAAGATGATATTTTGTTTGAAAGTCAATTTCTCGGTTTCAATTTTCACTTGAAAGTATTCACGATTATCTTTAAAAAAACTCTTTACGCTGTCCCTTCTTTTTAAGAAAGCAACTCAACGATGTCTCCCTGTCCTCGAAATTAGTTTTATTAATGAACTATTTTTCAGATCTTGATGAAGGTTAGCAAGAAAAATTTAAAGGCCTGTGAAATATTAAGTTGTGTTAAAAAACTGGAATTTTCAGCGTCACCCCGCTCTGTTGAATATCTTTAAAACTATATCAGAATGTGAATAATTTCTCAGAGAGCTGTGGGAAGTGTTTGTAAACCCACTGGAACACTGAACAGGTCTATTGGCAGTGGGAAAATGTATGCATGACGCCAAGACAACTTCGTCGGGGTACTGAATAGGCCTACTGGCAGCGAAGCAATGCCAAGTAAAAGAAAATTCTCAGGTATGAATCTTGTTTTTGGCCATAAGCCTCCTTCGTTCTGAATTGAAATTTCTTGGACAGGATACTGACGTCTAAGTGGTTTAATTGACATCCCTGTCGAGGATATGAACGTCTGCTGGTAGTAGTGTCCCTATCAACAGTATTGGATACATTAACTTAAACGTCATGGCTTTCATTTGTGAAGTTAGTCACCAGATTTCATTCTTTTTAAACGAAAGATATTTGAAACTGGACTGCGTCATGATTATTAAAGATGTTCAAACAACCTTATAGTTGTTCTTTGATTTGAAATATTTTATATTTCTCTAACCTGAACTCGTTCGTATTACAAAGATAACTACTTATCCCAGCATGTTGCCATTGTTGCCAACCCAACATATTTTTAATTTTTATATCAATTAAATGATCTATGTAGCTGGGTAACCAAGGTCATACATTTTTCTATCCTTCATAAGTAATTTTTTCCATGACAATTGTAAGTTGTCGATTTTCCCTTATTTTTTTTCATGCTTCGTCATGACTGAAAGCATGAAAACGAAGCATTAAAACTTATGAATGTGTTACCATTCTATTCAAAAAAATTACGAAAGGAAAAATGTCTCTACAGTTTATTAATGAATCCTTGTTCCTTGCTATGAAGACTATTCTCTTTGTTTCAATTCCTTGAATACCAAACATGCTTGGGGATTGTAAGTTATATCAACAAAATATTTTTTTTTATTTGAGCATTGATATGGTTTTTTGTGTGATTCTTGGTCATATGTTTTCTCATTACTAGGCTTTGATTTACAAGTTTCACTCTACCAAACCTTATGATCAAACCTTCTATGTTGTGCACTTATTATCATTTTAATGCTCTGGTTGTGGTTGTACTTTATAAGAGGTGGCAATACGATTACAGTCAGATCATCATTTCAAAACTTGGTCTCGGGCTTTGCAACACCCCTCGCACTCATTTCAAACAAATGCATGTCTTTTCGTTATGTATTTTCTCCCCAAACACTATAGACTATTGGTGTTTCTCGGGCTCGGAGTATGGATCTCGTATGTTCTCCCCAAACACTATAGACTATTGGTGTTTCTCGGGCTCGGAGTATGGATCTCGTATGTTCTCACAAACCCTCCCTACGTATTGTGTTTGATTGATTGCCCATTGATTCAATATGGATCCTGTTGTTAGAGTCCAACCTAATGGCACTCAAAATTTACTCTTATATGACGATGCCAGAGGGGATCTTGAGAGTAATGGTTGGCTCGTTTTCATTAGAAAATTCCAGGGTTTCAATCTACAAACTGCTCAGGAATTCTCTCTCTCCTTCGATGGGTGTAGAGCTAAGGTGGGTGATGTTCAACTTGAGGTTACAGAGGATTTCTTGAGCCAAGCTATAGGACTCCCTGTGAGCAGTCAAAGGTCGTTCAAAAATGAAAAATTAGAAGAGGTTCCTTGGAGTCTTCTCTTTACATCTCGGAAGATAAAAGGATGTGACAAAGGTATGCCCATCTCCTTACTGAAATCTCAATGGCATGATCTGCTTGTTGTGTTGAAACAATTTGTCACCTCTGAAGGTTGTTTTGGTCTTGTGTTTCTTTATCATCTGCATCTGCTCATGCTTTTTATGGGGTTTCCTTTAAACATGCCTTATTATTTATTGAGGATCCTTTACAAAATGGCCAAAAGGTATAGAAAGCAATGATTCTATTCAAGCCTCTTCCATCACGGCTTAATAAAAATTTTACTTGCACATCAATTAAACTTGTAGAACGATAATTGGGATTCGTTTTTAATTAGAAACAGTTTCTCTAACCCCAATGTTGAAGAGATCGACAAGTTTGTGATTGAAGAAACCTTAATCTACCCTACAATGCCCCTCTCATCTACCCAGGCCTATGTCTCATCCTCCTACAGCTAACCCTTACTCGATCCAAAGGTTATTGAGCAAGCCCGTGAGCAAGTTACACAGCCTAACAACTCTATTAAATTTTCAAACAAACCTACAGGCAAGATGTCTAAAGACGATGTTGATTTGAGTTTCAAAAATAAGAGAGCTAGAAGGTTAATTTCGAGGAGGCTCAGGAATAAGTCGAACCCTCATGCGATCTTAATCAACATGATCGGGATCCATGAGAGTTCAGACTCTGAAATCGATAGGTTCCTCGCTGAATAAGACCCTCTTTCGTTCCAACCACACCTCGATCGGCCTTACAACTTTGTGGACAATCTACCTCCCTGTCTGAAACATAATGAAGATTTTCCTGGTATTAAATTGGGTAATAAATCTACAGTCCATGTTGGAAATACCCTAGTTCACAATTGTGATTATTCCCAAGGGACCGTCGCACAGTCGAAGTGTGAAGTTTTCCTATCATGGATTGATAGATACTACACCAATATACCTATCCTGTAGTCACAGGTTAAAGCTCTCACTGATCAGATCAGTGCCTTAACGGATGAAAACCATAGGCTCGAGTCTGTCATTCAAAGAAAAGGGAAACGTATGAAGACTATAGGGAATGTAACATTTAAAAATGTTGAGGCTGCAATAGCAATAGTAAATTATAAGATCATCTGATACAATTTGATTTAGAGTTAGAGGTATGATTCCTTTTATCTTAAAATAGGGTTATTTACTAACTAAATTAGATTTTTTTATTCATTCAATAAATTGGATTTCATTTACTAAAATAACTAGCTACAGAATCAACAAATTATGTAGCCAATTATGTTAATTCAAAATTTGCAAATTAATGGTTAAATATGTGTCTAAATCTCTCTATTTTTCCTTTTCTTTTCAGGATATTCAGGAGTTCATGGTTACCAAATGACCTGAAGCATCTTTGAGACTTGCTAGCCATATCTATGATGCATTTTTGTACAAATAGAAATGAACTCTTTTGAGCTTTAAAAGATTTAGTATGATCTGGGTGGTTATATCCCCCTTTTATTTTTGTAATCAATATCTGATCTCAGAAGAGGAAACAGTTACCTTTCTAAAGGCTTTAAAAACCCATTATTTTTTGTAACCAGGACATCTTGGCCTGGGGCTAGTTGTGGACTGCTTATACTCGAATTTGGACATAACATATTTTACATTTCTGCTTTAGCTATTTGAAAATATTGTTGTTGTCCATGATTTGTTTATCTTGATAATTTGATGACTGTCGATAACTTTCGTCTTCACAGATTATTATGTCATTAAGATTATTTCCTCCATACAGTTCACAATTTTATGCTTCAGTTATATGAAAATAGCGAATGATCATTCAATTCGGATCATAAGGTTTACCTTAATCTCATTGAGTGATTAAAAGCAGGTCATTACTGTCGGATTTGTCTTATGTGTAATTACTTGCAGTCTCATATATCACTGTTATTATTTTGCATCTTATCGTTTTATCATTTAAATACAACAGTCAATAAACTGTCTGGCATTTATTCCAAACAGCACGAAAGTGCACTGGAGATTTATCTTGGGATAGACTGAATGGATGATCCATGATTATACAAACGTCGGATGCATACTCTTCAAGTGATAAATAGGTTAGTCTGTTCCTTTTATTTGCTTGTTTAATATAGAAACTCTTACATATGGTTGGTTTTCACTGTTTACATATTCTGTTTCAATAGTAGCTTGATTTTGATTTTACAGATGCAATAGAGATACAAACAAACCAAAGAGAAATAGTTCATGTTGCTTTCTTTATCTACTTTCATCAAAAGCAGAGTTATTTTTACATTTGATTTTAGTGAGTTAAAATTAAAACTCATAAATTGTATAACATGTATATGAATTAGACAAACA
>ML800996.1:75044-93718 GCA_009831015.1 Picea engelmannii
AGGCCAAGTACACATCCCCTCCTTCTTCCTTGGAGGTATTTTCTTCTGTAGAAGAAGATTCTTCAGATCCCTTATTTTTCTCAACTTTGGATCTACATTGCTTCTTGTAGTGCCCTTCTTTTCCACACCTCCAACATACCCTTCCAAACTTTCCAGGACATTTAGATCTACCCTTATACTTAGATCTCCCACTTGAGAAATTAGATCTATTTATTTCCTAGGAACATCCTCTTGCAAATAATGCGTCTGTTCTATGTCCTTCCATATTCTTTCGTCTCAACTCCTCCAACAACAAGGATGAGACCACTTCTTCAAACTTCAAAGAAGTTGTATTACTACCTATGGCCACAACCAGACTATCCCACGAGTCTGGTAAAGAACACAACAAACTGATACATTTATCTTCATCTGAAATTTTAATATCAACAGATACTAACCGACTTACCACAATATTGAAGGCGTTCAAATGCTATGCCACAGAGTCTCCATCTCTCATCCTCAAGTTATACAGATTCTTTCTCAGGAATAGTTTATTTACCAGGGACTTAGACTGATATAACTTCCCCAAATTTTCCCATAAATCCTTGGTTGTAGCTTGCTCTGACACATTCAATAATACTAAATCAGAGAGACACAGTCGAATTGTGCTATTTTCCTTCTAATCCGTCTTTTTTCAGTCATTTGCAGAAGTTCCTGTAGGTGCAGTACCTGGATCTACCATGATCCACTGATCTCTATCCACCAAAAGATCTTCCATCTTGAGCTTCCAAAGCTCAATTTTTTTTCAATTAAATTTCTCGATCTCCATCTTCAAATTGCTTGCCATTTATTTTCACCTGAAAAACAATACCACAGATCTCCCACTGTAACAAGGCTTATCACAGTCCCGAGCCAAACCCTTGATGACAAAGGCATCCCCCTAAAGCTAATAAAGCTCTAATTCCAAATGTAAATTCTAACCGTGTACAATGTCTACTATAAACAGATATTCAGAAAAGAATAGAAAAGATACAATGGAAAATGCAAACATTACACATACATTTTTCCCCTGGAAACCCAAACCGGGAAAACCAACATATATTATATTCATACATTGTGTTACATTGTTTACAATACAATATACATATAGGAGCCAGTGGCATCCAAAATCCTAACCCAATGACCTAGATTAGTCCAAAACCCTAATTCCTTAACTGGAAATATAAAACCATCGGCAAAAATCCATGTGCCGAAAAAACCACCTAAATATCATGTGGTCTCAGAAATATGTCGTCTCGGTAATATGTCGTCCCGAAAATATGTTGTCCTGGTGCGAAAAAAAAAATTGGGGGCGCTACCCCCGAACCCCTGTGCGGGGGGCTCCACCCCCCTGCACCCCCCCTCTAACCCCCCTGCACGGACGCTCAGACACTACTACTCGTGCAAAGAATATAACACATACCCAAAAATCCATATGGGATCATTCAAGTTATGGCTTCAATAATTTCTACCATCCAGTCATCGGATGTACACGTTGTGCAATCGAAGGCCCAAAAGGGTATCCAACAACCTAGAGGGAAGAAAAAGAGTAAATATAAGAAGCGGGGTGGAAAAAAAAAATCAGAATTTTAAATCTGATGCAAATGTTGGTGGATCCGTTTCCGAAGCCCATTTGGGCCCAAGATTCTTCAACTTCACTATATTTCCTTAACACTATATTATTGAGGAAATTCCAAGGTTGGGATGGCCATGGGAAGATCTACATTATCGATCATACTTCCTTCCAAAACTTAGTCGAGTAAAAAATGGATAATTCCAATCAACATTGAGCACATGTGTTGAGCTCCTTGTTAACCCCTTGGAAAATCATGGTGTCTATGTTGAGGGTAACATGGCTAATATATCATAGAATATTTTGATTAACATATCCATGACCTCTAGCATCATAGAAAATGTGTTCATTGGTGTGGACTATTCTCCTAAATATATCCGTACATATACCTCTTTGTTCAAAGAATTTGATGATTTTTTTCTTGGTCCTATGAGGAAATGTCGAGCATTGACCCCTGTATTGTTGAGCATGAAATTCAAATATATGAGAATGATAAAAAAATTTGACAAAAGTTATGACCTGCAAATACTAGGAAGGCGGCAGAGATAAAGGAAGAGGTAGAGAAGTTCCTTAAATCCAGTTTCATTTACCCGTTTCCTCTTACTGAATGGGTGTTGAATTCCATTATTCTAGATAAGAAGAAGGGAACCATATGCATCTACATGGATTTTCGTGATTTGAACAAAGCTTGTCCGAAAAAAAAGTTCCCCACACCTTTCGTCAAAAAAATTATCAACGAGCATGGAAGTGAAATATTTTCCTTTATGGATGGATTTTATGGGTATAATCAGATTCAGATCCAGTATGAGGATCAACATAAAACTGTGTTCATATGTCCTTGGGGGACTTTCACATATAAGAAAATTCCTCTTGGTCTTAAAAAAATTGGTGCTACATTCCAGAAGACCATGTCATTCACTTTTCATGATTTAAATCATACCATTGAGGCATATATAGATTATCTTTCTAATCACTCTCACACGAGATAAGATCATCGAGGTGATCTTAGGCTTACCTTTGAAAGATGTTGGTACTATCACATTTGGTTGAACCCAAACAAGTGCATATTTTGCATTGTTTTGGGAATCTATTGGGATTTTTCATCTCAAACAAAGGGATCATAGTTGATCCTTTGAAGGCTGAGGCAATAGTTCAGTTTCCTCCCACGTATAACATTCATCAATTACAAAATCTTCAAGGAAAGGATAATTTCCTTCAACATTTTATTAAAAAATGTGTTGATATCACCAAGGGATTAATGCGCTTGTTGAAAAATGGGGTCCCTTTCATGTGGAACCAATTCATGCAACAATATTTTGATGTCCTCATGAACACACTTATTCCTCCCCCTTTTCTTATTCGTCCATACTATGGAAGGGATTTCTTGTTGTACTTCATGGTAGAAAAATCCACGGTCTACATGGTGTTAGTCCAAGAAGATGACAACCTCCAAGAAAATGCCATCTATTATCTCAATTGTAGTTTGATTGGACCTGAGCTAAATTATTCACATGTCGAGAAGCTATCTTTGGTAGCTGTAAACATTGCCTAGAGGCTTCGACACTATATTTTGTTACAGAAAACCATTATGATAGTCGACATCAATCCATTTCAATATGTCCTCATAGAGCATATGATTAGAGGAAAATATAATGAGTAGATTTTCATATTATAGGAATTTGAATTGGATTTTGTGTTTGCTAAGTCCAAGAAATCATTTATTTTCATCGAGCTAATGTCAGAGTTTCCTCAGGAGGATGAGGAAACCATTATTACAGACTCATTTCTGGAAAAAAACCTTTTCCTTATCACTTCCAGCAATCCTTGGTATATCTCTAGACTAAAATTTTATTCGCATCATTCAAGAGATGATCGACATCGAATTCACCATCAAGAGAAGAACTACCTCATAATTGGTGACACTCTCTAGAACCATGGGGTTGATAAAATTCTTTGAAACTGCTTAAGTCATGAAGAAGAGGAGTATGTGATTAATGATTTCCATAATGGAGAATGTGGCCATCATCTATCTAGGTTGGCTACAGCCCAAAAACTCTTGCCCCCCGAGTACTTTTTCTTGGCGATATTTAAAGATTATGTTGATACAATCAAGAGATGTCATCCTTGTTAGATATTTAGTCGGAGTATGTGACCACATACTACTCCATTATTTTTGGTCATCGCCATTGGCCCCTTCATGAAGTGGGGAATTTATTTTATGACATGCCACCAACCTTCAGCTAGGGGGCATTTATATATCATAGTGGTTTTTGTCTACTTTACAAAGTGGGTAGAGGCCATGCCTACTTTCAAAAACAACAGTGAGACAGAAGCTTTGTTTGTATTCAATCGGATCATAACTAGGTTCCTAGTTTCGAGAGAGATAGTCACTGACCATGAAATTCATTTTCATAACTGAATGATGTCAAAGCTAGCATCTAAATTTGGTTTTAAGAAAGAGCATTCATCTCCATATTATTTGCAAGTGAATGGTCAAGTATAGGCTATTAACAAGTCTCTTAAGACCATACTTCATCAAGCTATCAATAAGAGTAAATTGAATTGGTATTTGATACTCTACATGGCGTTATGGGCATACTAGACCTTGGTTAATACTACTACAAGATTATCTCCTTTCCAACTCATTCACAGGGTGGAAGTAGTCATGTTGATTGAATGTGAAATTCCTTCTTCAAAGATCTTTATTGAGCTTTTCCATAACACAACAAAATTGGAAGTGTGTCTCATTCATCTAGAGAAGGTTGATGAGAAGCATTGTGATTTTTACACTACAAATGAGACACACAAAAAGTGTGTCAAGAGACAGTAAAACAAGGTTGTCCTCCCAAGAATATTTTTCGAGGGCGACCTTGTTTTGGTTTATGATCAGGACAAGGATGTCTTAGGGGAAGGAAAATTTAACCTAACATGGCATGGTCCTTACATCATGAGGCATTCCCTCAGGAAGGGAGCTTATGAGTTATCAGATTATGAAGGTAACATTTTATTGGAGCATGGGAATGGGCTCTACCTCAAGAGGTACTACTCTTGTGCCTCGATGCTTAGGCATTTTCCCTTTGTAATTATTGTACATTGGTAATATGTAGAGCTTGTATAGTTTATTTTTATTTATGTTTCATCTACTTATGGTGCTTCTTCTTGATTGGAAGATGTCACTGGAATCTTCATTTTACATCAGGTTTTTTTATGGCACCATCTATCACACTCAGAATATTTCTTTCTTTGCATGGGTGATTTATTTTCCTTTGGGCCAAGTGGTTTCATCTAGAGGCACTTGTCTGGGGCCAACAATAAATAATGTGACTGATTTTAGCGTTGTGATTGAATTTGTGAGGGTCTTACCCTAACCCCTCTTAGTTGGTCATTAGTTAGCGTGATACATTTTCCATGTAATAAAGTCCAACATTAGTTAATAAGGCCTATTAAATAAATGTGAAGAAGTCAATGTAAGAACACCTAATAGAAGCTTTCTCTTCTAAAAAGATCATTCTCTAGAATGTTCTTTAGAAGATAGAATTAGAATAAATAAGAGTAGGAAGTATGATAAAGTTTATCTTGAGCATTATTGTAAGAGAGCTCTGCTCATTTTCGAGGCTTCCCCCTCGAAGAGGCAAGTGAACAAAGCTTTCTTGGTGATATCAATATTTTGTTTCTACTCTCTATTGAATGTTCATTTTATTATTGGGGTATATTTTTCTTTTGGTATTATCTGTTTCGGGTTAAGCATATGATAGAAATTCTATGGGACATCATTTTGCATGGTATCCTAGATTTAGAAGTACACCTAGATTTCCTATTGGTGATGTCACAACTTAACAGTGAATACCATGTGTGTGATCCTACGTTGCTCCGACGATTTCTTCAGGTACATCTTATAGAATTTCATTTTAGTTACATTACATATATTCATGTTTATATGAGGGAAAAGTTTGTATTTGATGCATATGCCAACTCTGTATTAGATTGGAATTTTTCACACAATTAAAATACAGAAGCACACACATAAATGTACATAAAGGATTTTCACATTTGCACATAAGTACTGAGGAAAAAAGATCTATATATATATAATTTTAATGTCTATTAAGTACAAAAAATGTGGATCATAAGTTACAAAATTAGGCCTCTAGCCCCGAATATATATCTATATGTCAATACAATGATTAAAGTAAAATATATGTTGAGGGCCCTACCCTTGCATGTGTGTCCCTATAACACACTACAGTGTTGGCTAGACACCGAAAGAGTTTCACCCATGCATTTGGTACACCAACAACTTGTCCCTACATCTTCTCCTGCGGATCCTCTATCTGGACCATCGATACCTCGTGTGTCAGTCTATCTAGATTTCATTGAATATTCTAAAGAGTTATCTCAACATCCTTGCATGGATAATCCATATTTCATCCTCTACAATGGTGGCATGGGTATCCCTCAAGCCTTCTTGGTCCAATATCTGAACATTCATTATATTTTTTTATATTTCGTTATCCATGCCAAAATATTTTGGTTTTCTTCTTGAGAAATAAACAAAATTTAAAAATGTTTCTTTATCGATCTCTCCGAATTTAGCACCAGGAGGTGCATGAATGTCTCGATCCCTAGAAAAACTAATCCATTCATAGGAATAGTCATCAATCATTGTAATTTGGCATTGTCACCAATCAAAGAAAGCATCGTCATAAGGATTCATTAGGTGCCCACCTCCTAGGCGTTGTATCAATGTGGACCATCGTATAAGGCATGGTTCATGTAGCTCATGTCATGCCATAAAAAATATAGGACTCATAGTATATCCCCTTTCAAAGAAGAAGGTACACAGAATACTTCCATATCCAAAGTTCTTCATCTTCCCATTCTTTCATTCTGTGAGATGAGTTTTCATACTTTGCAACAAAGATGTACTCCAGTCATATATAACTTGATGTAAGCACCCTACAACATAGAAAATCTGCAATATCAATGTGTAGTGTAAAGAAGCGGATCTTTCAATCATGGTAACGGTATGTAAGATAACTTTCAGACTAAGGTTCTCTATGTTATGGATTGGGACCCGATTCCCAACCCATTGTGTCCCTAGGGTGAAGTAGAGTGCAATATAATCCTCTATGGTCATGCCTATTCCCCCTTGAGTATGAATGTTGACCACGTCATCCTCTAAGATCCCTATAATGAAATAAATATTTTAAACCTATAGTTTGATAGATTTTACATCAAGCATGAATGCATTCATGTCCAATTCCAAATAACTAATAAGGAGGTGTAGCAGTCTCTTTTGTTCCTGCATGTTTAGGCACTCATATAATTTTTGTAAACCACATTTTTGGAGGGATCCCAATACCTCCAGATTATCTTCAATTTCATTATTGACATCCTCATTTTCCCTTTCTCTCCATTCAATCACCATATTGAAGTCTACAAGTGAAAAGGAGGGGTTAATATCTCATTTTCCAAATTTTGTGTACATATGTGTGCCTTTCTTTAGAGATAATCATGTATGTGTGGGTTTTTAGTTAAGTTAAGGAACATATATGGTTGGGTTTACATGCCTCATGCCAAAGGTGGGCACATTAAAATCATGCCCCTCCTTGAAAACAAGAAATACTAACTTAAAAATTGCAGAAATTGAAAAAATTATGGATGGAATGCTTTCTAACCTGGTTCTAATGGTGTGTGAATGTGACTCATGTAGTTCTCATAATGATATCTAGACTTTTGGAGGTTTTTTCACTCAATTTTAACTATATTAGTAAAAACACAAATGAATTTTTTATTTGGGTCAAATTTCACTATTATAATGAAATTTTTACCCATTTTGTACATAGTTTTTCACTATTTTTTAATTTAAGTCACCTAATGAACCGAATTTTGTGTATAAGATGATCATTTGAGACTATATTTTGCAAGGAAGATGATTAAAATGGTGTTTCTCATATCTGGTCCATTTTTTGTGACTCGTTTCAGGTAATGTCTTTGTCACTAGCATATAGGGCATGTTTATTCCACCTTGCATTTTGCACAATCAGTGCCCTTTTATACATTAGCCTTAGGTTCAACCCCACTTACTAGAGACACAAGCCTTTCTCCCTAACATCAATTGTCTTTTGTTCATGGTAGAGCCTACCGATCATGGGCATCCTAGATAGCACCTTGATTTTCCTTTTCGGTCCCATGCTGAAGTTTTTTTTAGGCTTGGGAGTCTTGTTAGTCCCGCTATGACATTGCATTGAAGACTCACTTTACTCTCAATATTATTCTAGATATTTACTCGTAGGGATCCCATACATTTGTGTTCAGGTTGTAACTGCATCGCATACCTACCACTTGCGCTTTTGAGCCTAATGTCGTCTTCATCTTGTTGTTTCTTAACCATTTGCTTATGCATTCTCATCATTTGCTAGCCTTGCAATATTTTCCTTTGTAATTTGACACATGTATCCTAAGAGGAATCATTCCCCCGAGTGACCATATCCTGCTCATGTTTCTTTGCATTGAGCATAGGTATGTTCCTTGTTCTTGGAACTAGTTTTCTTTCCCATGACACTTGTTTCCTCCATGTACTTTAGCATTCTTTATTATTTTTCAGGATTTCCAATACAAAAAAGAAAAATAATCAAATAACAAAAAAAAGAGTGTGGGAACAATTATTATCTTTGGTTATTAGAAGCATTTGATTCACCTATGAAAAAAACACAAATTTTTTAGTCTGGTCTCAACATTTTGGGTTTAGTATGGCTTTAGGAAACTGAACTAATTACATCGAGTTCTTATTCCTCTGGTTAGTTATTCTTCTAGTCACTATGGAGAGTTTGTTTTTTACTCCTACATCACATATTTATATCAATGTTCATTCTCAGTCCATACTTCCTAAGTCATTTCATTGTGTTGTGTTCATGTTTAGAGGAAGTTTATCCTGTGTCAACCATTCCACATAATTCTTGACTTTGCAAGTTATCCTTCCCATATTTCAATTGCTTCTCATAATCAAAAGTATTTGTGTTCTATACTCATGTTGGTATGGAAGGTACCCATTGACTTCCTGCTTACAAGGTAACTCTTATATACTATGACACATTTCTCAAAGAGTTTGACCTCGAGTTGCACCCTAGCCCTATTTACATTATTGATAGGTGACCTTGTGCTCAACAAATGAAATTTCATCATTGGTCATTGACTGAGTGGTTTCCCTTGTGTCAGATGTCAAGAAAATTATTCACACATTGGGATTCATGTGGTACCTTGGATTCCATTTTTCCCCATTGGTGGTTTTCAATTTTTCCAAGTTCTTCCAAATTTGCGGCCTTCTACTACACCTTGTGTTGGTTGATGGGGGGTGCCTTAATTCCCTCCTTTCAACAGATCTCTTCCTATCGAATTCGACACATCTTGATTTGGGATAGGGATATATAGTCTTTATTAGTAACTTGGGGATTGTATTCATCAGTGGCAGGTTCCCTCACTATGACAGTGGGAATATATCAATGTCCCCTAATCAATAGATTCTACCAGGTGTTCAACATCAGATCCTGTATTCACACTTGTTATATTGTACTAGGTACACTAACACCCATTATCATTATCAGTGGATTTTCTCGTGTTTGTTAATAGTATACATCAATGAATGGTAATCAAATGGCGTCTCACTATTTTTTAATCCAACACATATATTCACATAATGTAGACTCATCCCATGATGGTCAATTTAAAGACCTTGGAAATGTATTAGCATCACCTCTTTTATGTTGTTTCTCAAGTTGTGTTGGATAGTACCATTACCACTTTAGACATCGATACTTTTGAAGGATATGTTATCACTATAAAAAAAATCATATGGAATCCAAGTTTCAAGACTTAGCGAGAGGATAAACTAATGTAGAGGCATTATAGATTGGAGGATGCGGCTATATATAGTGGAAGGAGGCTAAGTCTAGAGGAAGTGTGGAGTTTATGGGACCCAGCGGGCCACAGATCAACGGTCAGGGATCGTTTCGGGTTGAGAACAAGTGCGGAGGTTAATTCTTGAAAGAGGGACGAAAAGAATACCATGGTTTTATCTCGGGACCACGTGGTGCCACTGGATGAATTTCAGGGAGAAAAGTAGTTTATCCCAAACCACTTTGTCTCGGGTGTATATAAAGGAGTGGACCCTTGTCATTATTTTATAATTTTTCAAATCACTGGAATGTTTGAAATTAGCGTGACCACTCCATCCAAACTGTAGCTCAACAGCACACCAGACTTGTGCATCTTCTGCCCATTCACAGGTATTTTTCATCACTTCCATGGACCCTGTTATTTTGTCTGTAACAGAGAAATATCCCCCTCCAAACGAGGAATCCCTAATTGACAAAGATTCTAATGTGTTCGACACCAAAATAACCGTCTCACCCATCTTCGTGTCCAAAGCCAATTTGTCAGATAATGTAGGGAGACAGATACCCTTTCTTGAATAATTCTAGGCCTCCATAGTCCCTTACATCGTCGAAGTCTCATTTCCTTTCCCAGAATTCATAGGTTGGTGCGCAAAACAATACTCAAAGGAAAACAAGGTCGTTTTAAATAAATTAGGGTCGGAGGTCCTATGTAGAGTAGATAGCTCATCAATTTGATACACCCTCGACATACCAGAGTCTCCCTCCGCAGCGTCTGAACCCTTCAAGGAAGAAAATCTAGTTACAGTTTACAGGGAATCTCCCTCGGAGGTCAAAAACCTATTTTTGCAGACAATTGTCAAACCTGAGCATTATTCTGAGTGATTGTCCTTGCCAATGAATGTAAACATCATGGTTATTGAAATCCAGTGGGCCTATTCCATACTCACTCATATTTTAGGTTTAGATAATGACAAATATATAGTTGAGGTCATGTTAGGTCTTATGTTAACTTTTTTCCAGTCAGCCTCTAGTCAGCCAGTCCGTATCAGTTTTGAAGGATTCATAGTTGATAATGTAAACAAATAGCTAGTGAATTTCCAGTCACTATGACACTTTAGGTATTACACATAATTTCTAAAGATGTTCCTGGAGACAAACAAGAAAGAGTTCCCTGAAGAAAGATTCATCTCAACTAAATGCAAGAGAATCACAATTCTCATTTTCAAAAAAAAGATCATGTCTAGATTTCAGAACCTGATCTTCAACACTAGCCTGCCAAGAGTCTTGGAGGACATGAAAAGTTATTTGCATCCAAATCCAAAAAAATGAGTGGGAGATTGGGTGTTGTTCATGCACTCTACTATAATTTGGGCATATGGCTGTCAAGAGGCCCCTTACCTTCTGCCTATTTTTCTGACACCCAAATTCTTTTCCCTGGAGTTCATCAGGCAGAGAATCATCTCAGAGAAAAAATGTAATGCCCCCCACCTCTTTATGAAGAGGTATTGAGGAGACTCAGTGTCTTAGGCATCAGCACTAGGCCATATTCTCACACTAAGGGGAGAAGGTCAACTATACTAAGGTTATATTCTTAAGTTGACTTGAGGAAAAGGTAAAAAGGAGTAAAAGATAACTCAATGAAAGAATAAAAGCACTGGAAGAGTTAACCCTGGGATTTAATCTAACTCGATAGAGAAATAGAAGGCTGGGGCGCACCTATGGGGCATTATGGATTTTGGTATTTGCTTGTTATTTCTCTTGAGCATACAGTTTGGGGGTTTTGTTGTTACAAACCCTTGTGAGAAACTCAGTGGTGAAAGATCCACTCACTTGTTCCAAATCTTGGTATTGGGGATGAAATACTCCACCCACACCATTCTACACTTATCACATATCCACCAATAGATTCAAAAAAGAAACATGGTCGTATTGTTCAGGACTTTCCAGCAAGGGCGCATCATCATCTAAAGGAGAGTTCGATCCAGCTGATCAGGAGAGACGTTGGGAATTCCAACACTTGGGTTTTACTTGTAGGTGCTCAACCATCACTTTGAGGGTTTCTTTGAAGAGTTATCATCATCAGATCTTCAGTTGTAGTTTGGGACGACTTTGAGGCTAGGAGTACATCCTATGATTCAGTATTTCTCAGATCTAGGGAGATCTACCTAGAATCTAGATCTGAAACTTCCCCCATGGGGTTTCCATAGCCCGATCTATATTCCTAGATAGTTTCAGAGGATTTGGAGGCCTCCTTCATTAGGGTCAAGTTGTCTAGGGTTCTGGGCTTCCAGGAGGGTGCAACTTCATTAGAGGATTTAGTATTTGGAGGGGTTGGCCTTAGAATTTTGGCCTGAGACTTCAGGAGAGAGATCCTATCACCCTGATCTATCAGTTGGTAGAGTTTGGGCTCATTTGGAGTCTTCCTTCATCAGGGCCGATTTCTTGAGGGTTTCAGCCTTCTACTGGAGCGTGGAATCCTTCATCTTGAGGAGTTGGCATTCATACGGATCAGATCTGTTTGTATTGACCTTCATTTATTATCCAACCTTGGAGGCTTGTTTTGTATTAGCGGGAGCATTTTGTAGCAGCTCATATCTATTATCTATTGGGGCCATCTAAGGATTATTCCATATTTGCTCTTTCTATTGTATCTGGTTCATGCTTCTTATAATAAAGGTCATATATGTGCTTGTGTTTTCTATATATTGAATATGTTGTGATCTTGCATGTGTTGGATGAATCTTGTATAAACACCATTTAAATAACTGGAACACTTCAATAGCCACCTGCACATCAAACATGTCAATGGTAGTTAGTGATTCCAAGCAAAAAAATGGCTTGGGATCATTACAGTGGTATCAAAGATTTGGTCCTCCAAACCTGTGGAGGGATCAGCGCATGCAGAGGTACAGTGGAATCTTTATGGGTAGAAGGAATAAACCAACCAGTGAAACAGAGGCCGAAATGGAAGGGTTAGGGGATGACCGTGAGCCTCAAGGCTTGGCCTTCTTGGCAGCCAAATTTGACAAGTTTCAGTAGACTATAAATCTCACATAGGGCAACTTGGTCCACCATTTACAGGAGAACTAGGAAACCAACCTAAGGGGACAGACCGAAATCACTGAAACCTTGAAGAAGTTTGATGAGAATTTGAGGAAGATTGACGAGAACTAATCTCAGATAAATGATATTTTGATGCAAATGACTCATCAAGGGAAGGACCCTGAGACGTATGGGAATAAGGTGGCTAGTGGATCTAGTGGATTCCATGGTAAGATCAGATATAACCCAGATAAAGCTCCCAAATCCAAAGGAAGTCAGGGAGGAGGCACGTCCAATGGGCAGATGGGTAGCAAGGCCAACCCTAGACCATACATGCCCATGTTCATATATGAACAACTAGGCCAACATCTGGGTAGTAGGGCTAACCCGAGGCCATACATGCCCACATTCACAGATGAGCAAGTGCAACAAGAACAGGTGGATGATTTTGTTGAACAAATGGCGAGATGTACCAAGGAGTACTATGGGTTGGATATGACAATTCAAAAGAAGATGTCCCTGGATCAGTATTGCCAACTCAAGTTCAGAAATAAGACTAGGCTGAACCATAGGAGCAGCTTTGAGTTTGAACGAAGAGCATGGAAGATAGAGATTCCATACTTTGATGTTACGGCCAAGATGACAGCACAAGCATGGGTGCAAAAGCTAGATACCTACCTGCAGCTTAACCCCATGAGGGAGATGGAAGCCATCAAGTTTTCCACTATGTACTTGGATGGAAAAGCTCATGATTGGTGGTATCATGGACTCACCACACTAGGCCACAATCAAATAGTATCCTACCCAGAATTTACTCAGAGGATCATTGATAGGCTTGATCAAGGGTATCCTAAGCTACACTTTTGGGAGCTCACACAACTCAAGAAAACTGGCATGGCTGAGGTATATATTGAATAATTTTAGAGGTTGGCAGTGATGGTGCAAGACATTTCTCCAACCAGAATCATGATTCTCTTTACTGAGGGGTTGATGGAACCCTTGAAGGGTTGGGTAAAGGCTTTCAAGCCTATCAATCTACAGGAGGTTATCTAGAAGGCAAGGGATTTCAGTCCAGCTGCTAAGCCAAAATTCATACCTAGGCCACCTCTTAACAATGGTGGAAGATATCAAAGGCCTCCAATGAATCAGGGAGGACATGACCCAAGGGGTTTTGACAGGGGTCGTGGCAGAGTGGATGAGAACACCAGGAGGGAGCTAAGAAGGAAGCAAATTTTCTTCACTTTCAAAGAACCATGGAACCCAACACACAAATGCATGGGACGTAGTCAAGTGCACTACATAGGGGTCACTTATGACAACGAGGAGGAGGAGGAGATCGGACAGATATAGAACATTGAGGCCGAAACGATTGAGGCAGTAGATGAAGAGATCATAGGACATGCAGGACAGGACTGTATGGCTACCTTAGCGTCTATCAGTGGAGTGCCCAAGTATAACACCTTCCAGATGAGGAGGGTCTTGCAGGGACAGAAGGTATCAGTTCTAATTGATGGGGGAGCCTCTCATAACTTCATTGATTCAGCATTGTTGAAAAGGAGGCACATACCCACAGTAGAGTTTGAAGGGTTCAAGGTGGAGGTAGCATGTGGAGGCACTATGCCTTGTGACAAATACATGCCTGGCATGAAGCTTACCTTGAGTAGGCATGAGCTGGTATAGGACGTCTATGTTATGGACCTTCCGGATACCAACATCATCCTTGGTGTTCAGTGGCTAAGCACGTTGGGACCTATCACCACCAACTACAATACCATGAAGATGTCATTCACAGAGGAGGGTGGACAAAAGATAGTACTCAGGGGCATGACAAGGAATGCTACAAAGGTGGTCATGGCCAAGAGGATGGAGGCCATCTTCTGAAGAGACGAGATAGTGTATGCAGCAGAATGCAGGATTTCAGCATGTATGGATGAGCAGGGCAAGGTTCACTACACCCCAGAGATCAAAGAAATCCTTGACAAGCACCATAAGGTGTTTGGACAGATTCCCCCAGGTGTACCACCGGACAGGGGGTTTGAGCACATGATTGAGCTAGAGGAAGGAGCCAAACCAATCATTACCACACTATACAAACACCCAAAGAAGTACAAATATGAGATAGAGAAGGCCATCAAGGAACTCTTGGACATGGGGCACATCAGACCAAGCACTAGCCCTTTTGCTTCTTCAGTAGTGATGGTAAAGAAGAAAGATGGCACTATGAGGATGTGCATTGACTTCAAGGCCTTGAATAAAAAGACCATCAAAAATAGGTACCCAATACTAAGGATTGATGAGCTGCTAGACGAGTTGCATGGAGCTATCTACTTCACAAAGATTGACCTTCGTTTTGGCTATCATCAGATCAAGATGAGGGAGGAGGACATCTCAAAAATAGCCTTCAGATGCCATTATGACCACTATGATTTTTTGGTGATTCCCTTTGGGTTAACCAACGCCCCAGCTACATTCCAATCTTGTATGAACCATGTATTTAATAGGTAGTTGAGGAAGCGTCTGCTGGTAATTTTTGATGACTTGCTCATTTACAACAAGACGTGGGAGAAGAATCTCAGACATGTGGATCAGATTATGACAATCATGGAGGAACAATTACTATACGCTAAGGAGTCCAAATGTGAGTTTGGAATGATAGAGGTTATTTACTTGGGGCACATCATTGGAGCAAAGGGGGTACAGGTACATCAGGAGAAAATAAAAGCCATCATGGAATGGCCTACTCCTAAGACACTCATAGAATTGAGAGGATTTATGGGCATGTGCACGTACTACAGGAAATTTGTCAAGGGATTTTCTCAGCTGTGTGCACCCTTGACCAATTTGACTAAGAAAGGAGCCTTCAAGTGGAATGAGGAGGCCCAAATGATGATGGACAAGATGAAGAAGGTAATGAGTACGTGCCCAGTCCTAGCCCTTCCATATTTCAGCCTACCTTTTACCTTGGAGTGTGATGCCTCGGGAGAAGGGATAGGGGCCGTACTAATGCAGAATAGGCATCCTCTTGCCTATGAGAGTCGGAAACTAAGGGGTCCCAAGCTAATCTACAACATTTATGACAAAGAAATGTTGGCTATCATGCACGCACTAGCTAAATTTCGGCAATACTTGTGTTAGCGATATTTCTTGTCTCGGGACAAGAAATAGAAACAAGACAGTGAAATTCCCGAATCCCCCAGATTCAATAGGGACCGTCCATCTAGAAGGGATGCGTGGCAGGAGATCAGCATTATCGAGGAGGGTCCCGACAGGGAAGCGTCCATCAGAGTTGAAGCCATCGGGATATCGGAGATCCCGGGAGCGAGATTTTTGTGCATTGAAGAATCACGATATGCGATTTCTCGATCATGACGAAGGTGGACCCTAGAATAGGTCACGCGAGAAAAGGACAGGTGGCAGGAGAAATCGGGATTCGGCATATCGCGAGTGATCTAAAAATGAAGAAGACTTGAAAAACTTGAATAATTATTGCAAGTGAAATGTTATGTGTTTAAAGCAACAGGATCAATTTGAAAACACATAAATTAAGGATTACTTATGCAAAATACACATAGATAGCAGCATAAACATTGAACATAAACACATGTGCACAACAATTGATAAAGGAGTTCACCCCTCTTATGGGCTACATCTCCTGGTCCAGCTTCCAATGGATCATTATTATTAATTGATCAAAAATTTCTCAAAAACATGTGTTACAATGCTCAAACTGACAAACTGACTGCTCCAATGGCTTCCCAACGTCCCAAAACCCCTGTCTGGGCTCTTTCGGCACCTCAATCGATCGAAAAATGAAGAAGTTAGGCCTCCTGGAAGTCTCCCTCTTCAAGCTTGTTGTATCTGGTTCTACAATTCTCACTCCCCCTTCACAAACCTGGCTCACACGCTCTTTTAAGCATAAAAACCCAGCACTGGGCACAACCACGCCAATGGTACAAACCATTGGATGGTTAAGGTGCCTCCATCCCCTAACCGCCTCGGCACCTGGGCATATGGCCATGTGACCTCACACGTTGGCAAATGGGGGTTAAACCTGTTATAACCGTACAAATTCCGGTTTGGGGTCCCGTGCCAATATTTAACACATGGGTCTTGGTTTCAAACCCCGCAGCAATCATTTAACACACGGTTTATACAATATATACAATGCAATGTATTGCAATACATTGCAGTACAATGCAATGCAATGCGCATGCCAAACGGTCGGGCCAATACTTGGGTCATATGTAATACAATGCATCCACGGGTCAGGGCTAAGCCCTGGCCCAACCCTCCTTTCCTTCCAAACATAAATCAACCTTAAATAAATGTTTTATGACATGGTAAACAAGGAGTAAATGGTGGTACTTTGGTTAGCGGAGAGTTATGAAGTTGTTAGTGTTGGGGGAGGTCCGGGGGTCGAACCCCACGGACTCCCAATACAATTTTATATAACCATATGAACAAAAATGAAGGGGACACGTGGTGCCCATGGATTGGGCCACGTGTCCTCATATTACTTGCCACCAATCGGACACGTGTCACCATCCAATACGCCAGCAACCAACCAATAGACAACTGTCATGTCATCACCGTACAGCCTGTACGATCCTGCCACATCACCGTACGGACTGTACGGACAGGTAGAGTCAGCATCCAAAAATTTTCCCTGTTTGGCTTGGCAAACAGATCGTGATATCTCCTTCATACGAAATCCATTTGAGAAAGTAAATATATCACCGAAATCAGGAAGAGGAGACGGACGCAATGGCACTATTTTCGTCTCATTCCGAGCACTTTGAAAATTGAGAAAAATTTGATCCCCTGATCACACCTCCCCATTGGGAAGCTTTTGGACCTCCAAAAGACTATCTCAGTCTATGTGAAGATGAGGGTATAGTTCCCTCACCCTTCCAACCTCAATCCATTTGGCCTTGCTTGGATTCGTCCCTTTAAGACCAACTCGCAAATACTCCACATTTCCTCGCTTCGAAGTTCGCATTCTCCTATCAAGTATGGTGTCTTCCTACAGTTCTGTTAGATACTCTGGAGAAAAATCATCTATGGAAGGAATATGAACATGCTCTCCTTGATCATCAGTGAACGGAGGCTCATACAACTTCAAATTCTCAACATTAACAACTGCATACATCTACATATATGGAGGCAAATCTAAACGAAAAGCATTGTTACCTATCTTGCCGACAATTTTGAAGGGACCATATCTAATTGGTTTCAACTTTTTACCTTCTCCTTTAAGCCTCTCTTTTCTTATGTAAAGCCACACTTCATCACCAACTTCAAAACTGTGATCAACACAATGCTTGTCATGTCTCGCTTTGTACTTGGCCTGACTCTTTTCCAACTGCTCTTGCACCACCTGATGTATCGACTGAATTTGTTCAATGAAATTCTCTGCCCGATCAATATCATATTTCCCATCAACAGAAATATCTTTCCCAAAGATGAAATCTAAAGGTGACTTGGGAAACTAGCCAAAACATGTCTCAAATGGCGACGTTTGAGTCTACGAGTGCTTAGCTCGATTGTACGCATGTTGAACGTAGTGCAAATGTTCATCCCAAAGCTTAGGATGTTTACTGCAATAAGCACGAAGAAGATGTACCACTGTACGATTCACCACCTCTGTCTGACCATCTGTCTACGGATGAAAATTTGTGCTCTTCTTAAGCTTGGTGTCCATGAGTGCCCACAGACTCGACCAAAAACTTCCAACAAATCGAGAATCCCTATCATAAATAATGGACTTGGGCAAACCAAAATGCACCCAAACATTTTGAAAGAACAACTGTGTCGTTTGTTCTACTGTTACCTGCTTAGTACAAGGCATCAATATACACATATTGCTAAAATGATCAACCACAACATAAAGATAATCATGACCCTTTCTCGACATAGGTAAACCACCAACAAAATCCATGGAAATACTTTCCCAAGGTCGAGAAGGAACTGGAAGTGGAGTGTAGAAACCCAAATTTCGATTAGTTGGTTTACTTGTAGCACACAACGAACATCCCCGAACATATCGTGAAACACTTTCATTCATCTTAGGCCAGTAGCAATATCTTTGCAAATTTGCCACTGTCTTGCCTACACCAAAATGACCAGCAATAAGAGAAGAATGTGCT
>ML800996.1:105295-151695 GCA_009831015.1 Picea engelmannii
TGAATAATCATGAAGTCAACAGGATATTCCCACGAAGCTAAAGTCACAAGGATGTCATCAAGAACTCCAGCAGGTTTTATAGTGGTTCTGTCAGCCAGTTCAAGAACTGTAGGAGTAGGGCGAAGGAATTGATTCAGTTGTAATAGTTCCACTGTGTTACTGGTCATTATATTAATGGTTGCACCTAAATCAACTAAAGTATTACCAATAGACACATTGTTGATAGTCACTGAAACTATTGGGTTCCCCGGGTTGGCATACTTTACAATTTTAGGTGTTTCAGAAATATAATTTGATAATTGTCCTACTAGATGTATTGTGGGTGGATCTTTCTATTTTCGACATGGTTTCTTAATGCAGAGTTCTTTGATGGTTTTGGCATAGATGGTAACATATTTGATTGCTTGTAACAATGGAATCTTAACACAGACATTTCTCAGTTCAGTCATGATGTCAAACTCAGATTGTACAATTGGTTTTTCAATGAGCAACCATTCAGGAAAAGGAGGTGTTTGGGGAACCTAAGTTTGTGTATTATGCTGTGATTCAGATTCTTTCTGTTTTGGAATGATAACATCTTTCAGAGGTGTCTCATTTGATAAATTATCTGTAGGCTCATCTTCATGTTCTTTGATAATTACCTTTGGTGTTGTTTTTGTTATGGGCTGAATTTTATTTAAAATCTTTCCAGGTCTCAGTTGTACTTCTTGTATAGAAATAGGGTTTATGTTGTAAGTTGGATAATTCTGGAAATCAGCATTATGGAGTGGTAGAGGTGGTTTGTGGTTAGGATTTGGAATGGGTTGAGTGGGCAGAATGGTAAGACGTGGTGGATTCTGAGGCTGCTGAGGGGTTTGTTGAACGGATGGTAATGGAGGTGGAGTAAAACCAGGCAATAATTGTTGCATGTTTGGAGGATACTGCGTGTAAGGATTCTGGGGCATTGGTACTGCATGCTGCTATTGGTTATTTCCAAAGTTCGGATCTCTCCATCCCTGGTACCAAGGTTGAGCAAGGGCATTTTGTGAAGGACAATTTGGCCAATTCCATGGGTGTTGTTGTTGAGAGAAGGGTGGATAATAGCTGGAAGATTGTGGGGATGGTTCTTGATATGCATTTGCATTTGGATTTCTAGGCTGCCAAGGCCTCTTAGGTGCAGATGGAGTCCCTGTAGCTTCCCCTCCCTTGAATATTTCCTGCAATCCAAGTAAAGATGGGAAATCTTCTGTTTTGTGATTTTTAGTACATATTGCACATACAGAAACATTGTCCAAAGGAAATTCTCGTAAAGGATGCCTTTTTCTGCATTTTGGGCAAAATATGCTTAGGAAAGGGTTTTCCTCTTCTTGCTTTCTCTTAATCTTCAAAGTGTCTAATTGAGAGCCAATTGTTCCTAAAAGGTCTGTTTTAAAGTTTTCCAAAAGGTTTCCCAATTCGACTCTAGTAACTCCACCAGATGTGGACGTTTTAGTATTTTTGTTGACTGGTTCTCTCACACTTTTTGCAGTTCTCCCTTTACTTCTTGAGTAAGTTCTACAAAGTTCACTAATTGCTTCAAATTTTTTTTGATAAATGTCTCCTAAAGCCATTAAATTGAGAGTATCAATATATTCCTCCAAAACTCCTTTTAAGAAAAGAGTCTTGATTGCTTCATCCTGCAGATCATTATATTTAGATTTTTGAAGGGTATAGGTAAATCTTTCTAGAAAATCCTCAAGGATTTCTTCATCTTGTTGTTGCATTTTGAAGATGTCGTTCCGAGAATCCTTGGTTCTGTAATAGTCCTGGTACTTCTTTAAAAAAATTTCCTTCATATCTTCCTAAGATCTAATGTTGTATTCTCCTAAACTCATGAACCAACGTAATGCGGAATCTTTCAGGGTGGAAGGAAATAATTTCAGTTTATGTGCATCCTAGAGATAGTTATAACTCCTGCATAGGATGTTGAACTCAAAAAGAAAGACATCTGGGTCCTCACTATTTTTCCCATGGAAGGTTGGTAGTGTTGAAAGTGTGATATTTTTCATATTGACATTCTGGACTAAGTCCAAAATAGGAAATCCAAAGGTGGTTTCTGATGTTAACTCATTCTCTTCTTTTTCTTCACTTTCATTTTCAATATGAAGTTCCCCATGTAAGTCTCTCCCTCTTTCCCCCATGGTAAAAGGATTACCAAGAATGGTATATGCAATCCGATCTTTCTTTGGTGAGGGTGTGAAATCCCACCTTTCTGGATTCTTTTTATCAGAGGTGTTATCTCCTATTGGTCCTTTTGAGGATCCTATGGCCTTTGATCCCACAGTTGTAGTTGTTATCTGTGAAAATACAGAGTTAGGGTTCCCGAGAAGAGCTTGTATTTTCTCTGGATCAACTGTGTCATCCAGGGCTGGATCACTAGGATTTTGAGTTTGTTGTTGTATGGTGTTTCCTGGTTCTAGGTTTTGTTCTATGGTTTCCTCAGCCAGAATTCCAGTCTCAGTTTCTATCGTTTTTTGGGTGGAGGTTTCTTCTTTTTGTGGTTTTATATTTCTCCTAAATCTACCTCTAGGATCTCTATTTCTCATGAAGTCATACTAAATGAAAGAAAAGAAACTAAGATTGAGTTTCAGAGTACCTATGATAACTAATATGTCGGTTTTCACCCCTTTGTTTCCACAACTCCTCTTACTATCAACCTACTAACATACCACACCAAACTAAGTGCATTCTAAAATTAATCAAGACAACTATCTAACTTACCTTTTAAACAGCTCCCCGGCAACGGCGCCAAAAATTTCAGGCTGCTAAATTAAAGATTTTAATGACCTGAAACACCAAATTGACAAACTAGGGCAAGTAAACTTAAATTTGCTACACTGTATGTGCGGGTAAGATTCTAATCTCTATCTAAAGACTATATTAAGAAGAAAACACAAACTCACTCTTAGAAACTGAATTCTAATGACTATCCTGAAACTTATCATCTCCTATTTAATTCATCAACAGAAAACAATCCTATGCCTAAGTGCAGATGCCTCTATTTCTACTCTAATGTAATTTCACACGACTATCTACCACTATCTTTAATCATCTATCAAAATCATTTCTATCTAAGTCATAACAGAAAGAGTATTTCCTAAAATGATTTTAATCTAAACATCGGAAATAAATCTAAATCTATTCTACAAGAAAAATAAAGAAATATCCCACTTACCCTACTGGTATCGGAAGCTTCCTCTAATTTAATTGCAACCTAGCTATCCTAACTAAGCAGAGTGACTAACTATCCTAACCAAAACAAAGTACATTCAAACTCTAAGTTATGTGCAGATCAAAAACTGGAAACGATACAGTTGAAGAATAATTAAGCAGAATCTAAAAAAGTTAATTCCAAAACTCTAAGTTAACATGCATGAAAATACTACAATACTAAAATGAACTAACTCTAAGACAGAGAAAAGAAGCGACTTGAACCTGTTTGGCGGGCCCAACCAAAAGGTACAAACGTCGAAAGGAAGAACCAGAACTACTTATATCATTCTACGCAAACATTGTGTATACTTCACACTCCATTTACTCAGAAAACTAACTCAAATCAGATGATAGTAAAGTAACATAACGCAACAGCAAATTGTATTCAGAAATGTGTATCATAACATAACATAACCCAACGTTCTTTAGGAGTGATCCTCTGGTTATATAGATTCTCCTCCATAACAGTTTAAAGCAAAAATACATTCATTCAAACGGATCCCAGATCCGAAAATAACTCGAAATCAGTAGAAAATGGTCTTCACATCTTCGTGACACGTAGTGTCACGAAGTGTGAATCATAACAGCTCAGTTCCATAATTGTGCCTTCAATCATCATATGAGTGATGACTCCATCTGTCATGTATTTCGCACTGGCTCCCACTCTGGCCATAACGTGCGAATCTTTAGTAGCTTCGTTGGTATCTCCACGGGGTACGAGCTGGTACTTGGTACTGGAAAATCCTCTTTTAAAATAGAAATAGTACCTAAATCAAGCCATATTAGTTTCAATATTAATTTAAAGCATCAAAATACATAAGAATAACTTGAAACATAAAAATACCTTGAGTAACCCCATTGAGTGGTAAAGAGATGTAAAGTATGTCATAACAAGGCCAAAAGGGAGTGGTACTGGGTATGGAAATGGAGGTCTGTGTGATAATATATAGGAAAAAACATGATCAAAATTGGAGACCAACAATGTGCAAAGCAATTGATAAAGGAGTTCACCCCTCTTATGGGCTACATCTCCTGGTCCAGCTTCCAATGGATCATTATTATTAATTTCTCAAAAAGTGCTCAAAAACATGTCTTACAATGCTCAAACTGACAAACTAACTGCTCCAATGGCTTCCTAGCGTCCCAAAACCCCTGTCTAGGCTCTTTCGACACCTCAGTCGGTCGAAAAATGAAGAAGTTAGGCCTCCTGGAAGTCTCCCTCTTCAAGCTTGCTGTCTCTGGTTCTAGAATTCGCACTCCCCCTTCACAAACCTAGCTCACATGCTCTTTTAAGCGTAAAAACACAGCACCGGGCACAACCGCACCAACGGTGCAAACCGTAGGATGGTTAAGGCACCTCCAGCCCCTAACCGCCTCGGCACCTGGGCATATGGCCATCTGATCTCGCGCGTTGGAAAATGGGGGTTAAACCCATTATAACCGTGCAACTTCCGGTTTGGGGTCCCGCGCCAATATTTAACACATGGTTCTTGGTTTCAAACCCCGCGGAAATCATTTAACACATGGTTTATACAATATATACAATGCAATGTATTGCAATACATTGCAATACAATGCAATGCAATGCGCATGCCAAATGGTCGGGCCAATACATATATGTTTGGGTCATATGTAATACAATGCGTCCACGGGTCGGGGCTAAGCCCTGGCCCGACCCCCCTTTCCTTCCAAACATAAATCAACCTTAAATAAATGTTTTATGACATGGTAAACAAGGATTAAATGGCAGTACTTTGGTTAGCGGAGAGTTATGAAGTCGTTAGTGTTGGGGGAGGTCCGGGGGTTGAACCCCACGAACTCCCAATACAATTTTATATAACCATATGAACAAAAATGAAGGGGACACGTGGTGCCCATGGATTGGGCCACGTGTCCTCATATTACTTGCCACCAATCGGACACGTGTCACTATCCAATACGACAGAAACCAACCAATAGACAACTGCCATGTCATCACCGTACGGCCTGTACAGTCCTGCCATGTCACCGTACGGACTGTACGGACAGGTACAGTCATCATCCAAAAAATTTCCCTGTTTCGCTTGGCGAACAGATCGCGATATATCCTTCATACGGACTCCATTTGAGAAAGTAAATATACCGCCAGAATCAGGAAGACGAGACGGATGCAATGGAATTATTTTCGTCTCATTCCGAGCACTTTGAAAATTGAGCAAAATTTGATCCCCTGATCAGCGAGTCCTGTGGACTTATGCTTTTTGGCATCGAAAAGTCTAAAACTCTAAGGAAGGTATAGGGCTATGGTCTTATGAGGGATGTTCGTATGGACCTGAGCCTAGCCAGGAGGGGCTAAGGACAAAAGAGAACTCATCGGAGAATTGGTGATCGGGAGTTCAAAGGGTCAAGAACTCTTGACAATGGGGAATGTGAAACCCCGAAACCCGATACAGAGTCGGGGAAAAGTCATGGTGAATTACAGGAGACCGTGAGGAAAGAAGAAGAGACCTGTGGACTGGGTCGGGTTTTCATCAGGGATTCCACTCGGGGATCCAAAGAACCGCTTCGGCTCAGCAATGAATGAAGAAAAGAGAGGGTGGTTGAGACCTCGCCTCAATCATTAATTGCAAGGCATGGAGGGTCTGACCAGCAGTCTGTTTAGGAGGGTCCTGTGTACCCATTCTTCCAGAGAATCCAGGCCCGATTTCACGACCAGCCGGAGGAGGTCTACACACGCTAGCTCGACATTTAAATGGATCAGCTACTCCCCTTGCTGGAGCCATGCACAGTTAAGATGGCGTCTGTCATGGGCGCACAATCGTCCTAAGTCTGCATGGGCAGACTGTCAGAAGCCATGCAGACACAATTATTTAATGCAGTGTCTTGTTTTTGCTGCTAGGGTGGTTTTTTGAGTATATGTAGGCGTTTTCACCATTTTTGTAGGGATGAATGGTTGAGTTGAGCTCCCGGTTGTAAAGTTTTAATGAAGCATTGTTGTTCTAGTTATGTATGAACTTTGGAGACTTCTTCCCTTATGAATGCCAGTTTCTTTCATGTCTTTGTTTACACTGTGTTAGAGCAGCTCGGAATTGGAGGATCCAGTCGAGCTGTAGCTATTATAGGATGATGTTGTAATGGATCACTGTAATAGTTATAGAGCCTCTAATCAGTTCCTGTGATTTCTTTGACGCTGAATGACTTGGAATTGGAGGATCCAGTCAAGTTCTTTATTCAGTTTCTCGAAGCCCTGAAACCAGGAGGATCCTGCCTTCATAGTTTTTCCCCTACAAACCGCTGCAATCCAGATGCCCAGAGTTGTTTGTTCATTTTCTCCTAAATCTTCCACTACTCACCTTTTAATCAACCCACTGGCTGAAGTTAGGATTCCAGACCTCCTTTGTTCTTTACGTACTAGAATCAGTCCCTGATTTAGAGTGATACCTCCTAGAGTATTTATCTCCATTCGATCACCCCCTTATAAAAAATTGTGACATTAAACTGATGGGTGTCGGGCTCTGCTCCTACAAGCAATCCAGGAGTGACTTCCGATGCTAACATTTATGGCGTTGTTGCCAGGGACGAAGTTGAATATTTTCCCTGGGCAGAACGACATTGAGTCTCTGATTCTGAAGGTGCATCAGACATCAGAGCCCTTAAAGATTGCTACTGTGCACCTGGTGACTCCACTGTGGCGACTCCATTGTCTCCACATCACTGTTTCAGTTGTGGCCACTGTTGACACACCTGAAAGCTGACCCAGAGGAGATTTCTCGAGAAGGTTTTAGCGGCTGCTTTCTCAGCCTAAGAATTTTCCTGGGGTAACGATAATGTTAAGATCTAGCCTTTGATGGTGAACAAGGACCAGACACATTCGAAGCTGCACATTTTTCACCTGGCGACTCCATGATTCGAGGATCAATTGGCGACTCCACTGGTTCGATATGGAGAAAATTCTGGCTCAAAGGTTTGCTTTCTGTGACTTTTCTCAGATAGTTGGCTTTCCTAATGCACTTCGTGATAGAGACCAATGGGAAGATTTCCTCTCGGAATTTCATGCATCAGATTGGGAAGAACCAGCTAACAATTTACTAGACTTCCATGAGGCTATCCATCGACACAATATCACGCATGAGGATGTTCGGATTAAGCTCTTCAGGTATTCATTGAAGGGAGCTGCTCTTGAATGGTGTCGATCTCTTCCCGCCGCAAGTATCCACTCTTTAGCAGGTTTTCATACAGCTTTCAATTCATTATGTAAAGACTACTATCCAGTTGTCCGCTTATTTAAAAGTTGTTGTGAAGATTTTTATTCACTTCATGAAGCCTCTGTTGGCCCTGAAGACCATGTCCATGATGAAGCCCTTACTGTGGAGGAAAGCATCTGCTGTGAAAAAATTGAGGTGTTGAATGATATGAGTGGTGTTAGCTCGAGGATGGAAGCATCTAACATCATATCGGATGTGTCTGTTCTTTTAGATGTTCATAAAGATCAACACGCCTCCTGTGGAGATTATGAGTTGGTAGAGCAGATGTGGTCCATGATGGATGGCTCACCTAAATGTCGGGTTGAAGCAGATATTCCTAGCAACCCTGTTTCTGAGGACGGAGACCTTCCCGTTTGTAAAGAAGACATTATTGTGGAAGCAGTTCCCTCTCTTTTTCTCTAGGGAGTTTCTCACGATATATTCTTACCTGAGATTAAAGAAAAGAATATTATGTATGAGCAACTAGAAGCAACGGGTCCCACTATCCCTGAAACAGATATTTTTGACGGGATCACCATTCTGGAGGAGGATCATAGAGATAAGGGTCAGCCCCTTTTTGATGAATATTATAGTGATGATGAGCAACACGCTTATCCTACATTCGATCACTATAAAAATACTGAAGATCCAGTCAACAAGCAGAATCACCCCATGGTCCCTATTTATGATGAATATGAATCAGACCTGGAGGAGAGACAACAAGAAGAGGAAAAAGAACTAGAGGGGCAGTCTGCTCTTTGTTCAGAGCCAGTCAGTGAGTAGCCACCACCTGAGATCAGCGAGCCCTTTTCATTTATTCACCCGCCTGTGCTTATTAGAGATATTCGGCCGCAGGTGAACAACTGTGTAGCAGAAGAGGTTGTTTGTCGCCAATTTCCTGGAATTGGCCACTCATTTGATGACCCTGTTAGCGAATACATGGAGTGGCATTTCCCTTATGCATTGGAGCCTCCCTATTTCATCTCAACTCCAGCATGTAAGGAGGAGTTGAAGAGTGTAGTCGTTATGCTGTCATGGTTACACCATCTACTGGTGATCATCGACAGAAGGAAGGAGCTTCTATCCAGGAAGCTGCTTGAATGGCTATGGTGGAAGTTCTCTTTCACCTAGCCCATTTAAAATATTTTATTAGTTTAGGATTGTGTATAAATAAGCTCCTTTGAGCATGTAGCTTTATTTTGTTACTTTTATTTTTCGGCTTGTATTTTCAGCAGCGGGATGTTTTCAGCATGACTCCATAGCCCAACAGCAAGGAACTGAAGCTATGGAATGAGTTCTTAGAGAATCACAGGGACAAATCTATCCCCCATGGAGCCTAATGTTAGCGATATTTCTTGTCTCGGGACAAGAAATAGAAACAAGACAAGTAAAGTCCCGAATCCCCGAGAGTCAATAGGGACCATCTATCTAGAAGGGACGCGTAGCAGGAGATCAGTGTTATCGGGGAGGGTCCCGATAGGGAAGCATCCATTGGAGTTGAAGCCATCGGGATATCGGAGATCTCGGGAGCGAGAGTTTTGTGCATTGCAGAATCACGATACGCAATTTCCCGATCATGATGAAGGTGGACCCCAGAAGAGGTCATGCGAGAAAAGGACAGGTGGCAGGAGAAATCAGGATTCGGCATATCGCGGGTCTCGTGGAATTATGCTTTTTTGCATTGAAAAGTCTGAAACTCCGACGGAGGTATAGGGCTGTGGTCTTATGAGGGATGGTTGTATGGACCTGAGCCTAGCCAGGAGGGGCTAAGGACAAAAGAGCGCTCATCGGAGAATCGGTGATCGGGAGTTCAAAGGGTCAAGAGCTCTTGACAATGGGGAACGCGAAACCCCGAAACCC
Source organism: Picea engelmannii (assembly GCA_009831015.1). Taxonomy (NCBI): domain Eukaryota; kingdom Viridiplantae; phylum Streptophyta; class Pinopsida; order Pinales; family Pinaceae; genus Picea; species Picea engelmannii. The sequence goes on from ML800996.1 coordinate 114,610, forward strand.
GATACAGAGTCGGGGAAAAGTCATGGTGAAGTACAGGAGACCGTGAGGAAAGAAGAAGAGACCTGTGGACTGGGTCGGGTTTTCATCAGGGATTCCACTCGGGGATCCAAAGAACCGCTTCATCTCAGCAATGAATGAAGAAAAGAGAGGGTAGTTGAGGCCTCACCTCAATCATTAATTGCAAGGAATGGAGGGTCTGACCAGCAGTCTGTTCAGGAGGGTCCTGTGTACCCATTCTTCCAGAGAAGCCAGGCAGGATTTCGCGACCAGCCGGAGGAGGTCTACACACGCTAGCTTGGAATTTAAATGGCTCAACTACTCCCCTTGCTGGAGCCATGCGCAGTTAAGATGGCATCTGTCATGGGCGCATGACCTGAGTCTGCATGGGCAGACTGTCAGAAGCCATGCAGACACAATTATTTAATGCAGCATCTTGTTTTTGCTGCTAGGGTGGTTTTTTGAGTATATGTAGGCGTTTTCGCCATTTTTTTAGGGATGAATGGTTGAGCTGAGCTCCCGGTTGTAAAGTTTTAATGAAGCATTGTTGTTCTTGTTATGTATGAACTTTGGAGACTTCTTGCCTTATGAATGCCAGTTTCTTTCATGTCTTTGTTTACACTATGTTAGAGAAGCTCGAAATTGGAGGATCCAGTCGAGCTGTAGCTATTATAGGATGATGTTATAATGGATCACTGTAATAGTTACGGAGCCTCTAATCAGTTCCTGTGATTTCTTTGACGTTGAATGACTTGGAATTGGAGGATCCAGTCGAGTTCTTTATTTAGTTTCTCGAAGCCCTGAAACCAGGAGGATCCTGCCTTCAGAGTTTTTCCCCTAGAAACCACTACAAGCCGGATGCCCAGAGTTGTTTGTTCATTTTCTCCTAAATCTTCCATTGCTCACCTTTTAATCAACCCACTGGCTGAAGTTAGGATTCCAAACCTCCTTTGTTCTTTACGTACCAGACTCAGTCCCTGATTTAGAGTGATACCTCCTCGAGTCTTTATCTCCATTCGATCACCCCCTTATAAACAATCATGACATTAAACTGATGGGTGCCGGGCTCTGCTCCTGCAAGAAATCTAGGAGTGACTTCCAATGCTAACAACTTGGTAGGTGCACGGTTTGTGGTCAAGTCAGATCATAACAGTCTCAAATACCTATTGGAGTAGAAGAATTGAATTAGAGACAACAGAAATGGGTAAGCAGAATACAAACCTACGACTTTGACATTGAATTTTTCAAATGGAAGAAAAATGTGGTTGTTGATGCATTATCCCGAAGGCCATCCATCTTTTCCATGACAGGGATATTAGTTGACTTCAAAGACCATCTTGTGATAGAATATACAAAGGATCATTTTGTGTGTCAGCTATTGGATGGGCAGGTACAAGATGATAATTTCAGGGTTATAAATGACCTCATCTATTACAAGGACCGCATCTTTTTGGTTCTTGGATCGGCCTTCAAGGCCAAGGTATTGTAGGCATACCATGACTCACTGATGGTAGGACGCCAGGGGATCAGCAAGACATACAGGCAGGTGAGGGAAAGATTCTCATGGAAGGGCCTCAAGGAGGATGTGATAAAGCATGTCAAGGAGTGTACTACATGTCAGGAGAACAAGGATGAGCACACACACCGAGCAATACTATTGCAACCCTTACCCATTCTGGAGCACAAGTGGGAAATCATATACATGGATTTCATCACTAGGTTTCCAAAGACGCAAGGGAAGGACTGCATTTTTGTAGTAGTCGACAGGTTGACGAAGCTTGCACACTTCTTCTCCATAGCTACTGACTTCAGTGCAACACAAGTGGCTGAACTATTTTTTAGGGAGATTTTCAGGTTGCACGGCCTACCCAAGACCATCGTCAGTGACAAGGATAGAAGGTTCATGAGTACATTTTGGCAGGATTTATTCAGATTGGTTGGTACGGCCTCGACCCCTAGTACCAGCTATCATCCTCAGATGAATGGATAGGCTGAGATAGTCAACAAGTGGGTGGAAGGCTACCTCATAAATTATGTGGCAGGGCAACAGAAAGTGTGGGACAGATGGTTGCACTTGGGAGAGTATTGCTACAACACCACCCAGCATGTGTCCATAGGCATGTCACCATTCAGGGCCTTGTATAGCTATGAACCTTTATCTTTTGTGGAGATTTCTTTCGGTGATAGTCGGGCGCCCATGGTACAGTATTGGATACAGCAGAGCCAAGACATTCTTAGGGAGCTAAAGGATCATCTACAGAGAGAATAGAACCAGCAAAAGGTCCAAGCAGACAAGCATAGAGTTGACCATGCTTTTGAGGTTGGTGACTTAGTCTATCTAAGGCTCCAACCATGCAAGTAGGCTTCCATAAAGAGAAGTGGAGCAGAGAAGCTACATCCATGTTTCTTTGGGCACTATAGAGTCATCATGAAGATAGGGGTCGTAGCTTATGAGTTGGAGCTTACACAGGGTAGCAGAATACACAACGTCTTCCATGTCTCCTGCCTTAAGAAAGCCATAGGCCAACACATCACACCCATTGAGGTATTACCTCCCATGGATGAAGAGGGACAACTCATTTTGATTCCAGAGGATATATTGGAGGTCCGATAAAAGAAGCTCAAGAACAGAAGCATCAAGGAGTACCTAATCAGATGGAAGGATCTACCCATTGAGGATGCCACATGGGAAAATGAACAAGTGGTGAGAGAAACTGGTTTGGAATTTCTTGAGGACAAGCAATTTCTAGCAGGGGAGACTGTAATGCCCCCCACCTCTTGATGAAGAGGTATTGAGGAGACTCAATGGATTAGGCATCCCCACTAGGCCATAGTCTCACACTAAGGGGAGAAGGTCAACTAGACTAAGGTTTTATTCTTAAGTTGACTTGAGGAAAAGGTAAAAAGGAGTAAAAGATAACTCAATGAAAGAATAGAAGCGCTGGAAGAGTTAACGTTGGGATTTAATCTAACTCAACAGAGAAATAGAAGAAAAAGTATAAATAGAAGGTTGGGGCACACCTATGGGGCATTATGGATTTTGGTATTTTCTTGTTATTGCTCTTGAGCATACAGTTTGGGAGTTTTGTTGTTACAAACCCTTGTGAGCAAATCAGTGGTGAAAGATACACTCACTTGTTCCAAAGCTTGGTCTTGGGGATGAAAGACTCCACCCACACCATTCTACACTTATCACATATCCACCAATATATTCAGAAAAGCAACAGGGTCGTATTGGTCAGGAGTTTCCAGCAAGGGTTCATCATCATCTAAAGGAGAGTTTGATCCAGCTGATCAGGAGAGACGTTGGGCATTCCAACACTTGAGTTTTACTTGTAGGTGCTCAACCATCACTTTGAGGGTTTATTTAAAGAGTTATCATCATCATATCTTCAGCTACAGTTTGGGATGACTTTGAGGCTAGGAAGACGTCCTTTGATTCAGTATTTCTCAGATCTAGGGAGATCTACCTAGAATCTAGATCTGAAACTTCTCCCACGGGGTTTCCATAGCCCGATCTATATTCCTAGAGAGTTTCAGAGCATTTGGAGGCCTCCTTCAGGGTCAGGTTATCTAGGGTTCCAAACTTCCAGGAGGGCGTAGCTTCATTAGAGGATTCAGTATTTGGAGGGGTTGGCCTTAGCATTTTGGCCTGAGACTTTAGGAGGGAGCTCTTATCACCCTGATCTATCAGTTGGTAGATTTTGGGCTCATTTAGAGCCTTCCTTCATCAGGGCCGACTTCTTGAGGGTTTCAGCCTTCTATAGGAGCATGGCATCCTTCAGCTTGAGGAGTTGGCATTCATACGGCTCAGATCTATTTGTATTGACCTTCATTTCTTATTCAGCCTTGGAGGCTTGATTTGTACTAGCGGGAGAATTTTGTAGTAGCTCATATCTGTTATCTATTGGGGCCATCTGAGGATTATTCCAAATCTTCTCTTCTTATTGTATCTAATTCATGCTTCTTATAATAAAGGTCAGATCTATGCTTGTGTTTTCTATATCTTGAATATGTTGTGATCTTCCATGTGTTGGATGAATCTTGTATAAACACCATTTAAATAACTGGAACACTTCAATAGCCACCTGCACATCAAACACGTCAGTGGTAGTTAGTGATTCCAAGCAAAAAATTGGCTTGGGATCATTACAGTGGTATCACAGCTTTGATCCTCCAAACCTGTGGAGGGATCAACGCATGCAGAGGTACAGTGGAATCTTTATGGGTAGAAGGAAGAAACCAACCAGTGAAACAGAGGCCGAAATGGAAGGCTCAAGGGATGACTGTGAGCCTCAAGGCTTGGCCTTCTTGGCAGTCGAATTTGACAAGTTCCAATAGACCATAAATCTCACAAAGGACAACTTGGTCCACCATTTACAGGAGAACCAGGAAACCAACTTAAGGGGACAGGACAAAATCACTGAAACCTTGAAGAAGGTTCATGAGAATCTGAGGAAGATTGACGAGAACCAATCCCGGATAACTGATCTTTTGATGCAAATGATTCATCAAGGGAAGGACCCTGAGACGTATGGGAATAAGGTGGCTAGTAGATCCAGTGGATTCCATGGTGAGATCATATATAACCTGGAGAAAGCTCTCAAATCCGAAGGAAGTTAGGGAGGAGGCACGTCCAATGGGCAGATGGGTAGCAGGGCCAACCCTAGACCATACATGCCCACGTTCACGGATGAATAGCTAGGCCAACATCTGGGTAGCAGGGCTAACCTAAGGCCATACATGTCCACATTCATAGATGAGCAAGTGCAGTAGGAACAGGTGGATGATTTTGTTGAACAAATGGCGAGATGTGCCAAGGAGTACTATGGGTTGGATATGACGATTCAAAAGAAGATGTCCCTGGATCAGTATTGGCAACTCAAGTTCAGAAATAAGCCTAGGCCGAACCACAGGAGCAGCTTTGAGTTTGAACGAAGAGCAGGGAAGATAGAGATTCTATGCTTTGATGGTATGGCCAAGATGACAGCACAAGCATGGGTGCAAAAGCTGGATACCTACCTGCAGCTTAACCCCATGAGGGAGATGGAAGCCATCAAGTTTGCCACTATGTACTTGGATGGCAAAGCTCATGATTGGTGGTATCATGGACTCACCACACTAGGCCACAATCAAATAGTATCCTACCCAGAATTTACTTAGAGGCTCATTGAAAGGTTTGATCAAGGGGATCTTGAGCTACACTTCTGGGAGCTCACACAGCTCAAGCAAACTGGCACGGTTGAGGTATATATTGAAGAATTTCATATGTTGGCAGTGATGGTGCAAGACATTTCTCCAACCAGACTCATGATGCTCTTTACTGAGGGGTTGATGGAACCCTTGAAGGGTTGGGTTTAATCATTTGGATTTCTGGCTTCTAGCTAGTGAGCCCAGCATTGGGTGTTTTGAGGGTTTTGACTTAACAAACCCTAGAGGACTATTCAATGGTGAAAGACTCCACCTAGCTTGTCCCAAGCTTGGTCTCGGAGATGCAATACGCTCCCACACCATTCTAGATTAGTTCTACATCAGTGCAGGAGGGTTCTACATAGCCATAGGCATAAGAAGAGAAGGAGGGTATACCATTGGGGGTTTCCAGCAAGTGGGGCACACCATCCTTGGAGAGAGATTCGTTGTAGGAGATTGGCAGGGATTTTGGAGATTCTATCACTTGGGTTTTCATTGCAGGGCCTTGGACATCAGATCTAGTCCATTCATGAGGAGTTTTGGGTGATATTTGATTTATTAGATGCATGGGATGAATTGGAGGAGAGAAGCAAACTTCAAAAATTGGTTTCAGTCATTTGCTAGCTCAGATATTCACCATTTCTCTTGGGACTTCACCAGGGAGGTAACCAAGCCCTGATCTATCATTTTGGAGAGTTTCAGGAGGTTTGGAGGCCCCATTCATCCAGGCTGAATTATTAGGGTTTTAGCCATCCAGGGGGTGCACCATTCAGTGGAGGAGTTTTATATCTAAAGGGTTTGAGAGGGATCTTAGAGATTCAGACACCTGGGTTGTTCTTGCCATCACCTGATCTATTGTTTGGCATCTTTCTTGAGGTGATTGGACATCTTTGGCACCAGGGATGAATTGTTGAGGAGCTTCAGCATTCTAGCAGGACATGGCATCTTCCAATGGGGGTTTGGCACTTGGCCCAGATCTACTTGGCATTGGTCTTCATCTCTTATCCAGCCTTTGGAGGATTATTTTGTATTGACGGGATCTTTTTGTAGCAGCTCTATTGTCTAGTTTCATAGCCATCTGTTGAGCATTCCAAATCGACATCTCCATTGTAGCAGGTTCTTCTATCTTATGAATAAAAGAAGATTTGAGATGTTTTGGCTTGTCTATCATATTTCATATGGTTGAGGTATGTTCCATGGTTTCCTATTCTTGTTTATAGCTACAATACACATATATAACACATCAGTAAACCCTAAGGCCATTCAGCAAGAAAACACAAGTAAACAAGTAGACGAGCAAAGTGTTTGACGAATACCTCACTCAGGAAAAGTTTTAAAAAGACACCAAAACTATGATGATCCTTGCATAATGGCTTGGGATCATTACACAGAACATTTCCTGAAACTACACAAGGCATCCAACCTAAAATTTCCTTTCATCATAGGACCCTTTGTTGTAAAAACTAGATCATTCTTATCTCATATCTAGGCCAAACTCAAGGAGTTTGGATTTGCACAGCTACAAGGGAGAAGATATAATCCACATCAGTTCATATGTAAAATAATATTGATGAACAAATAGGCCCCTTATGAGCATGAGTATGTTGAATGTTTTGACAAACTGGCAAATTTAGAAACCTGTGTTGATATGGAAGCCATCTTGAAGCCTTCTCAAAATCAACAATTAGGGCCAACCCTATAGTGGACTCAGACACAATAGACTCCTAAGAATATGGTACTCAAAGTTCCCAAAGTAAGTGTCTATACAAAGAGAAGAAGTTCAGAGGCCCTAGGCGCAAGTAGTCAATAGATTGGTCCCAAGAAAATAAAGATCACACAGTCCCCACAGATAGTATACCTGGAGAAAGAAGAGCCTAAAGAGAAAGTAAGTATGGATATGGTGGAGAGTGGCACTAGTAAGTAGGAAACTGGTAAAAGGAGCATGCCCCAAGGTGAAAGCAGCTCAAGAGCTTTCAGCAGAAAAAAAAAAAAAAAAAAAAAAACACATTTTTGATAAAGCACCTGGAGCGGTCTATCAATCTAAAGAATATTTGGAAAAGCAACATGTTGTGAAAGGAAGTTTGGCCATGAGTGAAATAAGAGAGTTGATACCTAAGGTAGAAAATATTTCTCATCACAAGTCTTCTCTGTTCACAATCAGGGATATAGAGAAGAAGACACTCAACATAGTAGTTGCAGGAGGATAAGGTGTCTGAGTTTAAACTGCATTATGAAAACATTAGTTCCCCAGACAAGGTGAAATTCCACAGAAACACTAGTGACATGTTGTATTCAGACTACTTGGGTCTGAGATTGAAGATTTCAAGGTTGAAAACTCATGCACTTAAGCTGGAGGGACAGTTGAGACAAGAGAAAGAATCCAGCAGAGCTTGGCAGACTCAAGTCAAGAGATTAGAATCTGAAGGCCCTTAGGGAGTGAAAGCTTCCTTAGAAGAGAAATACAAGATGATTCCAAGCATGAAGAAAAAACTAAAAATGTATGCCACAAAACATCCACAAACAACAGATACGGTTTCTCTAGAACAAGAGAAATAGGTGTTTCGACAAGAAGCATTGAATTACAAGGCCAAAGTATTGCAGCTTGAGAAAGAAAAGGTGAATTGGTCACAAGGATAGGCATAAGTATCAAGCATGGTTGTAGTTGTACCTTGTACTATATAAACTGGGTCAAACACTGAAGGACTTGTCCATGCTATGTCACAAGTTAGATTAAAGGCAGGAGAAATCAAAATCCTTAAGGGAGATATAGAAAAGATGTAGCAAGAAATGAAAATAAAAGATGAGAAGATGGGCCAGTTCCAGAAATCAAATCAATCTTTGCAGGAAAGAGTAGACAAGTTGAAGACAAGGTAGAAAGACAAAGGAATTTTGTAGGGAGCCAAACATGTCATCTGGGACTCCATTGTTGATGAGGCTGCTAAGTTGAGGGTGTACCTAAATTTCATAAATGATAAGGATAGCATGGCCATCACAGCTAGAAGCAGGTGCACTGTTGTGAATGAGACACTAGCGAAGAAACCCTCAGAGTGGGCCCAAAATGCTATAAATATGTTGAATTCCATCCCCACCATTGAACTTCAGACCATTGGGGTCAAAGACAGGACCACATTGATCATATGGGCTAGGAGAGTCATCGCCAAGAATAACCTATTGAAATCAGTCCAGACCAAGGCCATATAGATGGAGAAAAGTATACATGAATTTAAGGATCTATTTGAAGAGATGTTCATCAAAGGCCTCCCACCATTTTGGGATGGCAAAGGAAAATTGTATGATCAAGAAGAATACAACTCTCACCTCACCCAATGCAGAATGTATCACTCCAAGTTTGTAAACCTGGAGGAAAAAATGAAGGGAACAAACCTGGTGGAGTATTTGACCATAGATTTTGAGATCTTGAATCAATTCAAGACAATAACGATCGGGTTTCCAACCATGAATTATGCCTCTTTCATTTACTTGGAGATACTAATCAAGGAAATGATGGACTACGAGATCCCTTCTAACTTGCAGTGGAAGGAGATAGTGCAGTTGGGCAAGACAAAGTACAATTTCCCAGGAACCAATAAATAGCCTCCAAGTGTCACTAGAATGGCAGATCCGACAGAGGACCAAATAGGAAAAATGGTGAAGACAGAATATTAATGGTCAGAGGAATCGGCTGTGGGTGCATGAAACATTTTTTGTTTGATAAATCATTGTAATCAGTTCCCATACTGAAACTGTCAGATGTAATTATTATAGTTAGTCCTAGAAGTTGAAACATTTCAGTTGAGCTATTGTAATCGGTTTATAATTGAAAGGAACTTGAATTGTATAAATTATAGAAGTTTTGAATGTATTAATGTTGGTAGAAGTGCAAGGGAACCTTCTAGTTGTTTTCTAAACTCAATTGTAAATTTCTGAAGCTAAATTGAATACATATGCAGAAGCTTTTGAAATCTCTATGAAGAGATTCTAATGGTGGCGATATGAGTTTTTTCTCTTCTCCTTGTATGTATTTCCTGTATTCTTTAATTCCATTTGCATTTTCTTTTGTTTAAATTGGATAGTTAAAATCTCAGAATTCATCTTGTGATTCTCTCGACTTAAGCGATTTAAACTGTGTAATTTTATTCCTAACTGATTCAAAATTCATTTCAGTAATGCTCTTATACAATTACTTATTTTATCCTTATTCTTACACTCTTCTTAAATACAATTTATAACTCAGATTCATCACCTCATTTAGACTTTATCCTATGGATAGTTCTACCATCCAGCCATTGTTTTCATTCACTTTCATAATTTTGACTCCATAGCCCTAAGTGTCCCTCCCCATCCTTGCCAGCAACATTATAAAAAAAACCCCAAAAAAACTAAATCTAGCCACTAGTTGCCAAAGAAACATCAAGTGACATGAGAGAGCCCTCTCTGAGCTGAGAAGGATAGTATCCATATCTAAATTAGGTTGAAATAGTTACCTCTGTCATTTTTCTATCATCAGGACAAAATTTACAGAGTGCTAACATTCTAGTGCCATTGTAAGGGAACGAAAGACAAATATTCCATAGGAAAAGAATGACTTAAAGCTTCAGATTTGATTCCCGAGGGTGAAAGTGGATCAAACACCTTATTGGCTGAGATTATTTTTTCCTTGGTGACTCCATTACGAAGAGACCAGTTGCACCAAGCAGTTTGAGCTAGAAATCCTGGTTCCCAAGAGAATTCACACTAGAGGAAACCCAAACCCAGAAGCTGCAATCCCTGTGTCTGATCTTGAAAAACTTATACACAAAAGAAAAGAAAGGAAAATAAGCCCAATTTTGCATTTAGACAGATATTTATCCTTTCCCAAGGATGGAGTAACAAGCATTGAAGAACTTGAGTTTGATGTAAAATTTGAGAAAACTTTGTTCAGAACTAAATCCGAGTCATGTTTAAACAAAGTCATCTTTGACGAAAAGAGATTCAAAGATTTGATTTTAGCTGCATCTACGAAGACTACAGTGATTCATACCCAGAACCAACAACCACTCCAACCCCTCATAGCATCCATGGCATCTAGATTTGCTCCTCTTGTACTCCCTGCTCAGTTACATGATTTACCTCGAGAGTATAATCTAAGGATCAAATTGTATGATGTGTAAGGTAGTGTGTTAGCCCAAAAACATCTAGATTGGTTCAATGATTTTATAGACTTGGAAGAAGTAGATTTTGAATATGAAAAAATGAGGTTGTTTGCACAAAGTCTTACAGGAGAAGTGAGAAAGTGGTTCAAATCTCTCCCAGCAGCCAATATCATAAATTTTGAAGCCTTTGAAACCGGTGTTCTCACCAAGTGGGGTGACAAGAAAAACCCCCTGCAGTTGTTAACCCAATATAATAACATGAGGAGGTCACCTAATGAAATAGTGCAGGATTTTTCAACCAAATTTGTAAAGGTCTATAATATGATTCCTACTGAGGTAAACCACCCCCCCCCCTAAAGTTGCTCAACTCAAATATGATGATTCCTTTGAAAGTGATTTCGCTTTATTGTTGAGGGAAAGAAGATCCACCTCATTAGATGACATGATGAATGATGCAATAGAACTATAAGTGAACCTAATAGACTCAGGGAAGATCAAGGATGACTCCGACAGGGACATGAAAAAATTTCAAGATAAGGCACAACCTTCGACCTCACAAACATCAGAAGAAAGGTTTAAAATGATGATGAAAACTATGGAAAAAATGATGGAAATAATGGCTTTAGATAATAATCCTAACACCCGAGAACAAGATGATGGCCTACCCAGAAATCAGAGAAGGCAAGCAATCCCACAAATCAGACAAAGAGACCAGATAAATCAAGGGGATCAGAGAAATCAGGGAAACCAGGGGGGTCAACAAATAATACCTCCTTTTCAAAATAACTATTTAAACAAGAATTATGATGAAAACTTTTAAGACAACATGCATTGTTGTGATGGAGATGAGACAGAGGTATTCTTGACTAAAGAAGAACATGACCAGTTAATGGATGCTAATGAAATTTTCATGCAGTAAAATGATGACAGGTTGTCAGTAGAAGTGGAAGATTACCAAACAGGGTTGCAGAACTCCATCATGAAATTCCAAAGACAATATAATCTTCAAAATCAGAAATTTTATGCCAACACCCCAAAGGGAAATCCTCCAAATGGAAACCCCACCAAAGAAGCTCAGAGTAACATACCCTCTTCAAGCCAACCCAAAAAAGACTATGCTGAAAAAGATATTGTGGACAAAGGAAAGCAGAAAGAAGAACCCCAAAAGAAGGTACCTGAAACAAGAAAGGAGACAGTCACCAAAGAGGTAGAGAAAACCTCATCCTCCTTTAATTCTAAGAGTGATATGGCCAAGATTAAAATTTATGTAACATTTAATGAATTGATCAAAAATAGTGAATATAGAAATCATATCATCAATATGCTCATGATGGAACAAACTTCTGACACTTTGAACATACAAGATGATCACCTAACCATCTTATTTGGCCCACGTGTAAAGGAAAATAGTGTTGCTCAAGAAGTCTCCCCTTTCTATGTCAGTCTGAAAATCCATGATATGACTCTGCACAATGCCATGTTGGATTCAGGAGCATCCCATAACCTGATGCCCAAGGTGTTCATGGATCAATTGGATCTGGATATCACAAGGCCTTACAAAGACCCGTTATCTTTTTATTCAAGGAAGGTGAAATGCCTAGGTCTTATCAAATATCTAGTGGTGTCTTTAGCTCAAATTCTAGCAAAGAATATGGTCATGGATGTAGTAGTTGTTGATATTCCTCCCAAGTTTGGCATGTTGTTGTCTAGGTCATGGGCTACAAAATTGAAGGGAATTCTCCAGATGGACATGTCATACACCACCATCCCTGTCTTTGGTCAAGATAGGAGGTTGTACAGAGAGGTTTTGCTCAAATACATGGTCAACAACAAGTCACAACCGATTAATCATCCCATCTACTCTGTGGACACTGAGTTGGGGTCTTCTATTTTCTTCAATGATCTGTGTTTTGAAGAAAAAGGGCCATAAATTTATATGGCTGACAAAGATAGATCTGATCAGCAGATTGAGAAGTTTTCATAGCAGCAGGACAGTGCAGAAAATGAGATGTGGAGCATGAGATTTTATGGAGCTATCAGTAGAGAAGGGGCGGGATCTAGTGTGTGGATTAACCCCCCCTAGATTGAATACAAAATTGTGCTCTTATAAGCTAGATTTTGATTGCACAAAAAATATGGTTGAATATGAAGCATTAGTATTAGGACTGAAGGATTTAAAGGAAATGGGTGCTAAGAAGATAGTTGTTCATGGGGATTATCATTTGATCATAAACCAGGTGAAGGGAATATATCAAGCCAAACACCCCAGATTAAGAGAATAAAGGAATACAGTTCTTGACCTGCTTGAAGGATTTTCAGAATATAGCCTCTCAGTGATTCCAAGAGGGCAGAATTGGATTGTTGATTCCCTTGCCACCTCAGCTTCAGTTTTTTAAATTCCAATCTTTCCTAGCAGGGGATATGAGGTCAAGATCAAGCATAGACCAACAGTGCCTAATAATATTAAGTACTGGCAGATTTTTGAATATGATAAGGAAATAGAAAATTTCCTCAAACTAGAGAATGGATTTGAAAATTTGAACATTGATGAAGAATACTGTGATGAAGAAATGAATGTAGTTTCTTTCACAAAGGATGGTTACTTTGACAATCAGATTGTAGGCAGAGATATAGTTCATCTGAAGAGCAACATCATTCCCAAGGGTCTGGTCCCATTCGAGAAACTCTTTGATAATAATGATGTGGCCAGAAGTCCAAAAGTTACAGTAAATGAAGGGGATGTGGAAGATTGAAATATTGGGACTCAAGAGGATCCCAAGATCATTAAGTTGTCCACAACACTCAGCCCTGAAGTCAAGGAGAGATATATCAAATTAATGAAAGAGTTCCCCGATGTTTTTTTCTAGAGCTATGAAGATCTGAAATTTTATGACACTAGTATAATTCAACATGTGATCCCAATCAAATAAGATCAAAAGCATTTCAAATAGAAATTAAGAAGGATAAACCCTTTGTTTCTTCCCTTTATTGAGAAAGAAGTAAAGAATCTATTTGAATCCAATATCATAGTATCCTTGAGGTTTTCTAAATGGGTGGAAAATCTAGTGCCAGTCAGAAAAAAGAGTGGAGAAATCAGGTTGTGTGTGGATTTCAGAAATCTGAATAGGATGTCTCTAAAGGAAAACTACCCACTGCCTAATATGGATCACATTCTACAAGAGGTGGTAGGTTATTAGAAAATGTCAATGTTGGATGGTTTCTCTGGATACAATCAGATTATGGTGCAACCAAATGATCAAGAAAAGACAACATTCACAACACCATGGGGTACATTCATGTATGCCAAAATTCCTTTTGGGATGATGAATGCAAGGGAAACATTTCAAAGAGCTATGCACATAGATTTTGCTGATGAGAAATAAAAATTCATTGTTATCTACCTAGATGATATCACTGTGTATTATGTTTCATATGAAGAACACCTCAATCATCTAAGAAGGGCATTTCAGAAGTGTAGAAAGTTTGGTATCTCATTTAACCCCAAGAAGTCAAATTTCTCCATGGAAGAAGGAAAGTTGTTGGGTCACCTTATTTAAAAAGAGGGGATAAAGGTGGATCCTAGCATAGTTGAGTGAATCTTAAAAATTGTCATACCCAGAAGTAAAAAGGAGGTACAATCTTTCCTGGAAAAAGTATATTTTCTGAGAAGGTTTATCCCTAACTTGGCTGAAATCATAAAGTATATTAATAACATGCTCAAGAAAGGAAATAAAATAAAGTGGACCCCACAAGCCAGAAAATCCTTCGAAGACATTAAAGTGGCATTGACCAAGCCTCCAGTACTAGCCAATCCTAATTTTGAAAAGGACTTCATATTGTTCTCTTTTTCCTCAGAGCACACAATTGTTGGTGTTTTACTATAGAAAAATGAGCAGAATTTTGAGAAGCCCATAGCATATTACAGAAACACATTAAGGGATGCCCCCTTGAAGTACGATATCATGGAGAAGCAAGCATATGCATTATTCAAGGCCTTGAAAGAGTTCGGAGTTTACATCTTGCATTCCCATACTACTGCTTATGTGCCCAGTAGTTCTGTGAAAGACATCTTAACCCAGTCTGATCCTAAAGGAAAAAGGGGTAAATGGATAGTTGTGCTCTTAGAATATAACCTTGAGATCAAACCTACAAAGTTGTTCAAGGGACAGGGGCTTGCAAAGTTGATGGCACAGACCAATTGTGAACTCTTAGGAATAAATTTCATTTTTGAATTGTCAACAGGTGCAGAGGAAGAGAGAGCTCCTTAGATATCCCAAAAATTCCTTGATTCCCCATGGTATGTAGATATCATTTATGTGTTGAGAAATTTGCAAGCTCCTCTTGAATTGAGTAAGACAAAGGCCATATTCTTAAAGCTAAAAGAAACAAAGTTTTGTATGGTAAATCAGTCTCTATATTGGAAGGATCTAGGGGGAATTTTGTTTAGTTGTTTGTTGGAAGAAGAAGAAGAGGAGACCATTAGAGATTTTTATAAAGGTGACTGTGGAGGCCCCCATTATTGGAAAACCATTGTGCACAATATTCTGAGGGCTGGGTTTTATTGGCCTAACATTTTTTTTTATGTCTATAAAGAAGTTTCAAGATGTCATGAATGTCAGATTTTTTATGGGAAACGAAAATTGCAGCCTCTACCTTTGAAGCCCATCTCTGTTGAAGCACCTTTCAAATAGTGGGGCCTTGATTTTATAGGAGAAATACATCCACAGTCCTCATATCAGCACAAGTGGATTTTGACAGCAACATATTACTTCACTAAGTGGATTGAGGCAGTTCCTACTAGGCAGGTCACAAATGTTGTTATCATCCAGTTTTTGGAAGACAATATTTTGTCCAAGTTCGGATGTCCAATAAAAATCATCACAAACAACGCAGCAACATTTAAGTATAAAAATATGGAGAAATTTTGCAATGACTACAACATAGCTCTTGGCCACTCCACTTCTTACTACCCTCAAGGCAATCGGTTGGTCGAGTCATCAAACAAGAGTTTGACCAGAATTATAAAGAGGTTGCTGCAAGAGAATAAAAAAGATTGGCACAAGAATCTCATCCATGCACTGTGGGCTGACATAATCACCCCAAATAGATCTATTGTTACTTCACCTTTTCAGATTGTTTATGGAATAGAGGCAATCTTTCCTACTACATTGGGTCTACCAGTGATGAGGTTGTTACAGGAACAGGATGTTGAGACAGATGCCACTCGAAGAAGAAAAGATGAACTAATCAGTGTACAAAAAACCAGAGAAAGGACCTTTAATAATGCTCAGCTGCATCAAGACAAGATCAAGAAATATTTTGACAGACATACCAAAGTGGATAATTTCAAAGTGGGAGACTTAGTATTGATATGGGATGCCAGAAATGAAGATAAGGGAAAGCATGGGGAATTTGACCATCTATGGTTGGGACCGTTCAAAATTGTAGCATACCATGGAAACAATGCATATCTGATACAGGAAAATAATGGAGGCATCGTTGGAGGAGGGCTTGTGAATGGAAGGTTCCTCAAACATTATATTGTTTAAAACAATCATCACCCCTTCCATTCATTTTTTGCATGAAGAAATTGAAATAAAAGCAGCATGGTTGAAGCCCAAGGTGAAGGCCCTGAGTTATGTTGGGTAGATTTTGGATTCTTGAATAAAGGTTGATAGATTCAGATTGAAAAAATAAATCCCAACCCAATGGGTAGGCACTTTTTCTACCGTTATTTGTTACCTCGCAGGGAGGATAGCATCCCCAATTGGAGCCCATGTTATCACTATAACAATTTTTTATATGGAATCCAAGTTTCAGGACTTAGCGAGAGGCTAAAATGATCTAGAGGCGTTATATACTGGAGGATGGGGCTATATCTAGTGGAAGGAGGCTAAGTCTAGCAGAAGTGTAGAGTTGATGGGACCCGATAGGCCACAGATCTCAAGCATCGTAGATCAATGGTTAGGGATCGTTTCGGGTTGAGAACTAGCACGGAGGTTAATTCTTGAAAGCGGGTCAAAAATAATACCATGGTTTTGGCTTGGGAACATGTGGCACCACTGGATGCATTTCAGGGCAAAAATCAGTCTATACCAAACCAGTTTGTCTCGTTCTCGAAATCGGGTGTATATAAAGAGGTGGACCCTTGTCATTATTTTGTAATTTTTCAAATCACTAGAATGTTTGAAATTGGTGCAACCACTCCATTCGAACTGTAGCTCAACAATGCATCAGACTCACGCATCTTCCACCCATTCGAGGGTATTTTTCATCGTCGCCATGGACCCTGTCATTTTGTCTATAATAGAGCAAGATCCCCCGCCAAACGAGGAAACTCTAATTGACATAGATTCTAATGTGTTCAACACTGAAATAACCGTCTCACCCGTCTCCATGTTCAGAGCCAATTTTTCAAATAATATAGGGAGACAGATACCCTTTCTTGAAGCATTCCATGCCTCCATAGTCCCTTACGTCGTTGAAGTTGCAATTCCTTTCCCATAATTCATAGGTTGGTGCGCAGAACAATACTCATAGGAAGAGAAGGTTGTTTTAAATAAATTAGGATCGGAGGTCCTGTGTAGAGTAGATAGATCATCAATTCGATATGCCCTTGGCATACTAGAGTCTCCCTCCGCAACATATGAACCCTTCGAGGAAGAAAATCTAGTTACAGTTTACAGGGAATGTCCCCCTGAGGTCAAAAACCTATTTTTGCAAACAATTTTCAAACCTGAGCATTATTCTGAGAGAATGTCCTTGCCAATGAATGTAAATGTCATGGTTATTGAAATACAGTGGTCATGTTCCATACTCAATCAGATTTTGGGTTTAGATAATGACAAATATATAGTTGAGGTCATGTTAGGTTTTCTGTTAACTTTTTTCCAGACAAAGTCTAGTCAGTCAGTCAGTATCAATTTTGAAGGATTCATAGTTGATAATGTACACAAACAAATAGTGAATTTCCAGTCACTAAGTCACTTCAGGTATTACACATAATTTCTAAAGATGTTCCTGGGGACAAATAAGAAAGAGTTCCCTAAATATGCATTCATCTCAACTGAATGCAAGAGAATCACAATGCTCATTTTCATAAACAAGATCATGTTCAGAGTTCATAGACTAATCTTAGACACCAACCTGCCAAGAGTCCTGGAGGACATGAAAATATATTTGCATCCAAATCTAGAAAACAGAGTGGGAGATTGGGTGATGTTCATGCACTCTATTTTAATTTGGGTATATGGTTGTCAAGAGGTCCCTTACCTTACGCCTATTTTTTTGACACCCAGAGTATTTTCCCTGGAGTTCATCAGGAAGAGAATCATCTCAAAGACAGAAAAATTCTTAAAACTGCACAAGGAATCCAACCTGAAATTTCCTTTCATCATAGGACCCTTTGTTGTAAAAACTAGATCCTTCTTATCTCAAATCTAGTCCAAAATCAAGGAGTTTGGATTTGCATAGCTACAAGGGAAAATATATGATCCACATCAGGTCATATCTAAAATAATATTGATGAACAAACAAGCCCCTTATGAGCATGATTATGTTGAAGGTTTTGAAAAATTGGCAAATTTAGAAACCTATGTTGATATGGAAGCCATCTTGTAGCCTCCTGAAACTCAACAAGTAGGTCCAATCCTATAGTAGACTCAGACACAGAAGAATCCTTAGAAGCTAGTACTCAAAGTTCCCATAGTAAGTGTCTATACCAAGAGAAGCAGTTCAGAGGCCCTAGGCCCAAGTAGTCAACAGACTGCTCCCAAGAAAATAAATATCACACAATCCCCACAGATAGTAGATCTGGAGGAAGAAGAGCCTAAAGAGAAAGTAAGTATGGATATGGTGGAGAGTGGCACCAGTAAGGAGGAAACTGGTAAAAGGATCATGCCCCAAGGTGAAAGAATCTCAAGAGCTTTCAGTAGAAAAAAACACATTTTTGATAAAGCACCTAGAGAAGTCTATCAATCTAAAGAAGATTTGGCAAAGCAATATTCTGTGAAAGGAAGCTTGGCCAAATAAGAGAGTTGATACTTAAGGTAGAAAATATTTCTCAACACAAGTATTCTATGTTCATAGTCAGGGATATAGAGAAGAAGACACTCCACAACGCACTTGCATATGAGGATAATATTTTCAAGGTTAAGTTGCATTATAAAAAAATCAGTGCCCCAGACAAGGTAAAATTCCACAGAAACACCAGTGACATGTTGTATTCAGACTACTTGGGTCTGATATTGAATATTTCAAGGCTAACAAATCATGCACTTATGCTGGAGGGACAATTGAGACAAGAGAAAGCATCCAACAAAGCTTGGCAGACTCAAGTCAAGAGATTAGAGTCTGAAGGCCCTCATGAGTGAAAGCTTCCTTAGAAGAGAAAGAAAAGATGATTCAAAGCATGAAGAAAAAACTAAAAATGTCTACCACAAACAATAGAGTTGGTTTCTCTAGAACAAGAGAAAGAGGCATTTCAACAGGAAGCATTGAATTACAATGCCAAAGTATTGCAGCTGGAGAAAGAAAAGGTGAATTGGTCACAAGGACAGGCAGAAGTATCAAACATGGTTGTACATGTACCTTGTACTACAAAAACTGGGTTAAACACTGAAGGACTTGTTTAGGCTATGTCACAAGTTATCCCGAAGGAAAGAAAAATCAAAATCCTTAAGGGAGATATAGAAAAGCTACAGCAAGAAATGAAAATAAAAGATGAGAAGATGGCCCAGTTCTAGAAAGAAAATCAAGATTTGCATGAAAGAGTAGACAAGTTGAAGACCAGGTTGAAAGGAAAAGGACTTTGGAGCCAAACACGTCATCTAAGACTCCATTGCTTCCAAGGCTTCTAAGTTGAGGGTGTACCTAAATTTCATAAATGACAAGGATAGCATGGCCATCACAGCCACAAGCAAGTGCACTATTGAGAATGAGACATTGGCGAAGAAACCCTCAGAGTGGGCCCAAAATGCTATAAATATGTTGAATTCCATCCCCACCATTGAACTTCATACCATTGGGGTCAAATACATGACCACGTTGATCATATGGGCTAGGAGAGTCATCGCCAAGCATAACCTGCTGAAATTAGTCCATACCAAGGCCATACAGATGGAGCAGAGTATACAGGAATTTAAGGATCTATTTGAAGAGTTTTTCATCAAAGGCCTCCCACCATTTTGGGATAGAAAAGGAAAATTGTATGATCAAGAAGAATACAACTCTCACCTCACCCAATGCAAAATGGATCACTCCAAGTTTGAAAACCTGGAGGAAAAATTGAAGGGAAAAAAATTGGTGGAGTATTTGACCACAGATTTTGAGATCTCGAATCAGTTCAAGACAGTGAATATCAGGTTGCCAACCATGACTTATGCCTCTTGCATTGACTTGGAAATACTAATCAAGGAAATGATGGACTACGAGATCCCTTCTGACTTGCAGTAGAAGGAGATAGTGCAGTTGGGCAAGACAAAGTGCAATTTCCCAAGAACTAGCAAATAGCCTCCAAGTGTCACCAAAATAGCGGATCTGATAGAGGACCAAACAGGACAAATGATGAAGACGAAAGCTTAATGGTCAGAGGAATTGACTGTGGGTGCATAAAGCATTTTTTGTTTATCAATCATTGTAATCGGTTCCCATACCGAAACTGTCAGATGTAATTATTATAGTCAGTTCTAGAAGCTAAAACGTTTCAGTTGAGCTATTGTAATCGGTTTCTAATTGAAAGAAACTTGAATTGTATAAATTCTAGAAGTTATGATTGTATTAATGTTGGCATAAGTGCAAGGGAACCTTCTAGTTATTTTCTGAACTCAATTGTAAATTTATGGAGCTGAATTGAATACATATGCAGAAGATTTTGAAGTCTCTATGAAAAGATTCTAATGGTGGTGATATGAGTTTTGTCTCTTCTCCTTGTAAGTATTTCCTATGTTATTTAATTCCATTTTCATTTTCTTCTGTTTAAATTGGATAGTTAAAAGCTCAAAATTCATCTTGTGATGTTCTCGGCTTAAGCGATTTAAACTGTGTAATTTTCTTCCTAACTAATTCAGAATTCATTTCAGTAATGCTCTGATGCAGTTACTTTTTTTTGCCTTCTTCTTACACTCTTCTTAAATACAATTTATAACTCAGATTAATTGCCTCATTTAGCCTTTATCCTATGGAGAGTTCTACTGGCCAGCCATTTTTTTCATTCACTTTCAGAATTTTGACTCCATAGCCCTAGGTGTCCCTCCCCACTTCCTTGCCAACAAATTTATAAAAAAAACCCAAAACAAACTAAATCTAGCCACTTGTTTCCAAAGAAACATCAAGTAACACGAGAGAGCCCTCTCTGAGATGAGCATGCTAGTATCTAGTTGTAAAGTAGGTTGAAACAATTACCTCTGTCGTTTGTCTATCAACTAGAAAAAATGTATAGAGTGCTAACAAGATCAATTATTCAACTCTTTTCTTCAGATATCCTTCACTGATTTTTAGACATAGATCCACTATGTATCTCTTTCATGGCTATGATCTCGTTTTGACATGGATCCAATGTGTATCTTTTTTCGTGTCCATGATCACTTCTTTTCTATATATACATTCTTCATAGATCCGTATTGTACTTGATTGGCGGCCATGCTTGTCATCACACCTGAGCATGGGTATGTGTGCCTCAAGAATAGAGTATTCTAATTTGTTTCTATCATTGGTTGTTGTTATTAGATCAAATTCTGGCAACCTTCACCCTGGCTTATTTCTTATTCATTATGAGGACTTATAATGTATTTTGTTAATCAGTTTCTCTTTTGAACTCACACATTAGGGGGCATTTGTTATAGCGTCAATTTCCACCATTGAAGCATTAATGACTGTGTTGGCCTTGTCCCTATCCTACTTGTAAACACCTTTTCCCCATGCCTCCTTTGGAAATTATCTAAAAATAACTTTTTTTGAAATTGTACGTGCCCTAACAGTTATACAACACGCTTATATGCAAGTTTCTCAAAGGAAATTCATTGCTAGAGAGAAAATCCCCCCTTTAACTATACCATGGTTTAAGATATAGACAGAGTGAATGACCGTCTAAAAGTCAATATAGTTTCTAATCTACCCCAAACATACCAAAACGAATGAAAAGAAAGCAATAATAGAGAAGGTCTGTAACTGTACCTTTTATCCCACGTCTGGTAATGATCTCCTCAAGCTCTGTAGTTCCAACGACTTCAAGTCTCCTCCCAAGGCTGACCTGCATCCAAAACTAAGCAAACAAGGACTACAATCATGCTACTTCTATTCATGAGTTAGGGTTAGATATCAAATTCTATTTATAAATCAAATAAAATACACAAAACATCATCATTTGGGACAGGGAAAAGAGATTCTTTTATTCATCAAACAAAGATTGAAACTTGCAATCTGTGTCGGCCATCATTCCACGAACCTGGTCTAGGCTCCTCTTTACAATTCTCCAAGTGCACCTTGAATAGGCCTTTTCTCTCAATCTTATGATCACCTCAAGGGAAGGGAATGGATTGAATGGAATAAGAAGGGGTTGATGAGGGAATGTTGAGCCAATATCTCACAAAAGGTAGAAAAATCTTGGGCAAGGAAGGAAAGTGAAATTGGGAAGAGTTTCATTGTTCTTATGCTTGGATGTGAAATGAGACCCCAACACCTCCTTTTATATGACAAAAGGATGGTTATTTGGTTGGGTGATGGACTATAACAGGTGAATTGGTTGGGAAACCTCCAATAACCTGTGAATTTCACCGAATTCCTTACAACTTTTTATTTTTTGCAACTTTTGCAAGCATGCATGGGTTGTTTAGTGCGCGTAAATCATATGTACATGGGATTTATAGCATGTAGCAAGCATATGTATGTGGTTTGTAATGGTCCAGGGCACGTGCATGCTCTAAAAAATGGTTTTTTAAGAAAATCTCCACAATGATGCTTTGGAAAAATATGCAAGTAAGAGGGCCAATGCCATGTATGAAAGAGTAGGTAATTTTAGGGCTATAAAAAATGCTCCCTAATGTGTGAGGTCAGAATAGAAATTGATGGCCGAAATACATTACAATATCTTCACCAATGTACGAAATCGAGTGAGCTCGGGACCAGAGTTCAGGAGGTGCCATCTACAAAACAATAATTGTCTCTCTGAGGTGGGAATGCCCATGCTCAGGATGAACTAAATCATGGCTTACAATAAAATACACTGTATATCCATGTCATATAACTATATAAAGTGTAGCCGTGATTAAAACACAGCGGATCTACATCTCAAAATCAATCGAAGATATATGAATATAGTATCCATCTTCAAGAAGCTAGTGTTGCCTGTGACTGGAGATGAGATCTTCATAGCTCGAGAAAAAACTTCAAGATCTTCAAAACTCAAGTAGGAGTATAGTGGGAGTGTATAACTCACTATCTTGAGGTCTTCGATAGCTCGTCAGGAAAAGACATGAGGATCTCTATGATTAGGCAGAGAACTTCATCGATTTTGAATCTAGACTTGGCTAGACTCTCGGGATGGATGACTCATGAAAGGTCAAGAGACAAACTGTAGAAAGGATGACTCGGGTTGAGTGAAACTTCCCTTGGAAAAAATAATGAAAGATGATCAGACTCAAGCAGCATGACATTGACATAAGTTTGTGATGCAGGAGGCAATGCAAACTCTCCATGTGTTTGGAAGAGTGCCCAAATGGAGGAGGACACAACTCTATGTAGCAAGAACAACTTCCTAAGGTCATACTAGATCCCAATGTTTGACGAACAAATGGAAGTATGTGCTTTGTCCAAGGGAGACTCTCTGTGCTACAAAAAAAAGAATGAATATTTCTCGTCCCCTCTTTTTGGAATATTTGATTTTTTTGTATTTTTCAAATTTTTAAGATCTTAAAAAAGAATAAAAGAATGTTACATTACAAAGGAGGAATGAGTGTCGCAAGAAATCATACTAGTTCCAAGCGCATGGAACATACTAATGCTTAGAGAAAGGAGACATGTGCAGGAAAAGGACACTTGGGGAAAATTCCTCCATGGGTCAAGGTGTCAAGTCGTAGAGGCAAGAAATGCTACAAGGCTTGTGTATAAGGAATGCTTCAAAGTTTTAGTTGAGAGAAACATGGAGTCGGCATTATCCCAAAGATGTAAAGATGAGACCCGCAAATGCGATTAAGCAAGACACAATGAGACCCCTTCCATGTAATTTTTACGAGCCCAGAGAAGGTAAGATCAGTAGTTTTTTCACATTTAGAGAGTTTGAAAAAATGTAAAAGAAGACTCGAAGGAGTACCTTTTTCGGAGACAGTTTAGTCGATTCAAAAAAGGGTTAAAATTGCACCAAAAAGACGTCTATTCAAAACCATTTTAACAAGTGTGACAAAGGGAAGATCACTCAAAAATCTTCTCAATTTTAAGGAGTCTGAAAAGAGATTAACTATGGACTCACAGCCTTTTTCTGAGTTTAGTCTCCTTAGCCCGAAAAAGTATAAAAGTAACTGAGGAGAACTCTCCCGGCGAGATGAATCTCTCGAGGCGTACCTTTTTCCACTATAATCTACAGGCTGGAAAAAGGGTTAAACTCATGCCAATAGATGTTCTTCTGGACCAATTTAATGAATTTGAAGGAACAAGGTCACTCGATGATCTTTTCAATTTTAGGGAGTCTAAAAAGATATTAACTATGGACTCCAAGGGGGTTCCTTTTTCGTAAGTAATCTCCAAGGCCCGAAAAAGGTGATAAACCAAAACCAATGAGAATGTTCCTTTTTCGAAGATTTAATCCCTCGAGCCTAAAAAAGGGTTAAACTTACGCCTGATAATACTCTTCTAGCGAACCGAAGTTCCTAGAGCATACCTTTATTCATAAAATTAATCATCTGGACCAAAAAAGGGGTAAACTACTGCTGGATATATGTGCCTTCAAATATGACTTTGGAGAGTGTGAAGGGAAACAAGATCGCTTAGCAATCTTTTCATTTTTAGAGAGTCTGAAAAGGGATTAAAGAAGACTCCAGGGGGATGCTTTTCTATGTTAATCTAGGTGATATCGAAAAGAATAAATATAGTCTTGTTGGATGTTGCTTTTGAATTTCAAAGCAAGCTTGAAAGAAAAAAAGCATTCTCATTAGGGAGTCCTGAGGGTAAGGCCAAGAATGATGATTAACAAAAGAATGAGGCTTCAATATGTAATCATGACGGGACTAACAAGCAATCCTAAGCCTATAGTCAAAATCGATAGCATGGATGCCAAAATGCAGCAAAGGATCTACCTAGGGCATCCATGTATAGGTAGGCTCTACCACCTAATTACGACACTTATAAAGCAGTTGAGAAGGTTATGTGTCACACTTCAGTGGGGTCGATCCTAAGGCCAAATCAACCAAGAAACGGATAATGTGAAAATGTAAGTAGGGAAAAACCTAATCTATATGCCAGTTTCAAGGTCAATACCTGTCAGAATTGATCGATACAATGAACAAATGTCAAAAACAATGTCTCCAAGATCATGTATATAAGGCCAATAACACTCATCCAGAAGTTAATAAATCTAATATAGATCAAAACTTCGTAAAATAAGAAGTGCTACTGAATACAAAACTTGAAAACAACAAACCTGGACTATACAATATGTACAAGGTACTGCATAGCCTTACGACTCATGCATGGTAGTATTTCAGGTAGAGCTCACTGCTAGGATTTGAACAAGAGTCTCTTCAATAGTCAACCTGGAAAGTCTCCCAAAAGGGAAGAAAAAACAAACCACGGTGTAAGTATTCCCATGGTATAGAAACCGTAGTCATGGCTTCAAGGATAGCCTCATCCGAAGGCAATTCAAAATCCAAGAAATTACATGAATGAGGAGGCTCAACACTCCCAAAGGGAGAGGTAAACTGACCATATTCCATATGATGATGAAGGTTCTGGCCAGGACTGATAGATTCTATCAGTTAAGAATCACAATCACAAGGGCTTGAGGATCTACAAACAGTGAGATCGGACTCAAAAGGAGACTCAAGATCACTCAGACCAAGAGGGGGAAGAAAGGGCTCCCATTCCCCCATTGAATAAACCAATGGATCAATTGTTGAGACCAAGTCTCGAGAAGGAAAACATGAGTGAACAAGTTCCTACTCAGGAGAAATTGAACACTGAGGATAAGACACCACATAATTTATCTGTGGTGGGGTACAATCTACATGAATACTAGGAACATATAAAGGGGTAGCATGAACTAACATCAAATTAGGATGGTTATTATCATATTCCAATTGATCGATAGTGACAATACTTCCATTGTGAGGGAAATGCATCACTCGGAAGAGCGTAGACACCACAATGTTCATAGCATATACATAATCATGCTCAAGAAGCATATTGAAATCTAACAGGCCTTGCACCACTATAACATCGATAAGGACATTCTTCCCACCTAACAAGACAGGAAACTGAGGAAGAACCCCCAAATATTCACTAGGAAGTCTATCAAAATCCAACAGTTCATGCGATGCAGACACAAGCTCGGGAGAACCTAAATCTTGCTAAGCCGAGGAGGATAAAATACTTGCGGAGACTATTTCATCTATAATACATATGTAAATGTTATTTGAATTAACTTCAACTCTTATTTGAAAGGGTGCAGAAGAAGGAATACGAGGCTCAACAAGGTCATTCCAATCAAAGGAAACCATCCTAGGGCTTGGAGGGGGTGTCCTCAAAGTGAGCAGAATGCCCCCTTGTTCTGAAAGTACTGAATTGGAAATGCTAAAAACATAGTTGGTAGACACATCACTCTCCAATAGAAGACTGGGATCAGTCGAAGATTTCATCAGCATGACCACTTTGGTAGACTCGACACTCTCTAAGAGAAGAGTGGGATCAACCGAAGATTGCATTAGCGTGACCACTTTCTCAACCACCGGTTGAATAGGTTGTGAGATAACATGGTTTAAACGCACATCACCCCCCAAAAGGGAAGTGGGATCGACCGAATATTGCATTGGCATACCACTTTCTCAACCACTAGCTAAAAAGGCTATGAGGAAACATCAGAAGACTCGGAATCAAAAGAGATTACAGACAGGGACCACAATATTTGTACCTCTAGTATGTTAGGGCACATATGAGTAAGGTAATCTCCCTTGAAAAGATTACAAGGGAACTTAGGCTTACGTCTTATTCATCTAGGTTTCTCAATGGAATCAATTCCCCCAGCACTACTAGCAGTAGTTGGTTGCACATCTCCAACATGACTTGCAGAGGTTGGTGATTAGTCGATAACATGAATCGCAAAGGCTACAGACCTATTACTAGTATGACTAACAGTGACTGGAATTTTCCCCCCTGCATGACTTACATAGGTTGGGTGATTTCCCCCAACATGACTCGAATCGGTTGTTGACAGCTCTCCAACATGACTAGCAAAGGTTAGTTGTTGAACTCTAGTATGAATTCCAGGGACTAGCTCCATGCCCCCAGCATGACTTGCAGAGGCTGGGTGTTGGTATTCAACATGACTTGCAGAGGTTGATGACCTATCCCCAATATGACTCACAGAGGTTGGTGATTTCTTCTTCCTATTCTTACTCTTTCTATTTTGTTTATACTTCTGGTTACTAGTGGTTATACTTTCACCAGGGAAGGAAGAAGGAGGAGGAGAAGACTTTGCTGACAAAGGAACATCAACACAATGCCCATGCCATAAGGTTCTTAACTGAGAAGCATCAAGAGTGTTCAGGACATTTGGAATGGTACCCAACCAAACCGGTAGTCCCACATTCAACCCAGGAATGTACAAAGTGTCCATCAAAGGGACACCAACGTTTCTGAAAAAAGGAAAAGCACAAGAATCCCCTTCTGAAGGGGTTCCTTGGTTGGTATCATCAGGAAATTTAGCCATGACTATCTTATGCACAAGTTCTCCCCTTGTGGGATCGTTCAAGTTCGTAAAAGTCTCACACACTGACTCTGACAAACCAGTGTTATAAAAAACAATGCCTATAAAGAGGCAGGCCCATGTTTCTAAGCGGAAGAACGAAAAGTCCTCATGACTGACAGAGTGGGAGGTCTACCACCTTAGGTTAGAGACCCAATGAAATGACTGACTAACTCACAATGGAAAACTAGGGAGCACAGAGCACACACTAAAAGTTTCTAAAGGAAAATCAAGCAGACAACTAACTAGTGGGAAGGACAGTTATGTCAATCGACACTAGAGAAACTAACTGGTGCAAGTGAAACTTGAACACGGAAGAACCACCAGGGTATACTCTACGAAGCATGATCCAACGTCTTCCCTAGGTACCACAATATACCCCTGCAGTCACCTGTGTAAGTCCGTAAAATATGGGAAACTAGGTTTCCATCTCACAGTCGGTCACCATGAGGGTATAGTCGACAGTCGGACAAATTGTAATGAGAAGGATAAAAAGTTTGAAGCCCTTCAAGGGTATCAAAAGCAAATGTTCTAGAAGAAAACTGAGGATCTCAAACAAATTCGAGTTCCACGAAGATCCATAGGAAAATGTGATCGATATTGTTCTCGAGAAATACCCTCAATATACAATCCCCACTACATTTAGTCCATCTTTGGAGGGGTTGTCTCCTCTTCCTTTCCTCACGTGACCTCATGTTTATCCCCTATGTTAGAGGGGGGTCACGGCTAACTCTTACAACACTGTACTTAAAACACTCCCTAACTCAGACTCCGGTGTTTTTTTTAATGTGGCCTTGAAGAGTTTCCTCTTCACACCTAATTCAAGGCCGTAAAACCTTAAACTAGTTTGTGAACCCTACAAACAGAAAAGTATAATGTATTTTAGATTAGGAATTATTTTTAAGGCTTGATTTACTCAAAAGGTATGGTAGTGAAACTAATGGTGTTATAAAGAGACAAATAAGGAGGAGAGATTTAAATCACTTGAAAGAAAAATTACTTCGAATTTAAAAGAAAAGTTTGTAACTAACTCTTTGTAAATTCAACTTTTCTAACTGATATTTCAAGATCTTTTAAATAAAGAAATCCTAAAACTTTCTTTCATTTGACTACAAACTACTTATGTTTCAGGAAATCAAGAAGAAGTTGAAAATAAAGACTCTTTTTTCTTTTTGCAAATAACAACCTTGACTTCTTTACCAAACTGAATGCAAGAAAATAGATTCTCTTTTTATTTTTCGTATTTCTTTAACAAGAAAAAAAATGAAGTAAACTTTTTTGTTTTTTCAAAGCAAGAAAAAATGAAAAAAATAAAATTGAAAACAAGACTGATAAAGACCCTAAGCCCACTGCGGATCGCAGGGATTCAACCAAGAAATCAAAAGGCGAATCTAAAACTTGATAGCTTTCTCAAAAACTTTTTAGGGAAAACACAAGAAGACTAAGGAAATGAGTAAATTGAGACTTATACCCAAGCTATGGCCATAGAAAAAGACTCTCGTTGATTCAAGAAAGCCTTGAGAAGTCTGAACTCCTTCCAGGAAAGAGGAAAACTCTCTCTTTATTAAAAATACTTTCATGAAACATAGACATGAGTTGTTGCATTAGCAGCCTGCGTATGTACGTGGGTTGTCTATTGTGTTGAGCATGTATGTACGCGGGCTGACCCTTAACAGGGCACGTACACCTCTGAGTCTTTTCAAAAATAAAAAGACAAGGAATACTTACAGGGTAGGGAAAGCTGGTATGCACCTTGGATGTGACCAGAACCCCTTGACAGACTCAGTAAACTTGACTGAAACTCGAAAGGAAAACAAAAAACCAATCAATCAACCCAAAACCCCCTAAAAAACCCTAGAGAGATCCCCAGTATGGTCATCGGTTCTGCTAGCGGGAAAATCCCCCCTTTAACTATACTAGGGTTTAAGATATAGATAGAGCAAATGACCATCTAAAAGTCAATCTAGTTTCTACTCTACCCCAAACATACCAAAACGAATGAAAATAAAGCAATAAGAGAGAAGGTCGGTAATTGTACCTTTTATCTCACGTCTGGTGATGATATCCTCAAGCTCTGTAGTTCCAATGACTGCAAATCCCCTCCCAAGGCTGACCTACATCCAAAACTAGGAAAACAAGGACTACAAGCATGCTACTTATATTCATAATTTAGGGTGAGATATCAAATGCTATGTATAAATCAAATAAAATACACAAAACATCATCATTTGGGACAAGGAAAAGAGATGTTTTTATTCATCAAACAAAGACTGAAACTTGCAATCTATGTCGGCCACCGTTCCACGAAACTGGTATGGGTTCCTCTTTACAATGCTCCAAGTGCACCTTGAATAGGCCTCTTCTCTCAATATTTTGATCACCTCAAGGGAAGGGAATGGATTGAATGGAAGAATAAGGGGTTGATGAGAGAATGTTGAGGAAATATCTCAAAAAAAGTAGCAAAAGCTTGGGCAACGAAGGGAAGTGAAATTGGGTAGAGTTTCATTGTTCTTATGCTTGGATGTGAAATGAGACCCCAACACCTCCTTTTATATGACAAAAGGATGGTTATTTGGATGGGTGGTGGGCTATAGCAGGTGAATTGGTTGGGAAACCTCCAATAGCCCATGAATTTCACTGAATTCCTTACAACTTTTTAATTTTTGCAACTTTTGCAAGCATATGCGAGTTGTTTAGTGTGAATCAAGTGTATGTATGCGGGTTTTCTAGCATGCAACAATCATATGTACGTGGGATGTAATGGTGTAGGGTGCGTACATGCTCTAAAAAATGGTTTTTTAAGAAAAGTCCCTCTGTAGTGCTTTGGCAAAATATGCAAGTAAGAGGGCCAATGCCATGTATGCAGGAGTAGGGCATTTTAGGGCTATAACAGTAATGTACGTCATTAAATGCTAAAAAAAAAACATTTTCATGTAATTTCGAGTTGAGTTACAGGTTTGGTTAGTTACCTAATTGCTTTTAGCCATACTCAGTCATCTCTAACTGACCATAGATGACTTAAATAGAGCATGAATCCAAGGAAAAAGGTAATGAATGAATGGATAAGTATGCAAACTAATGTTGGTTGAACCCCTCCATGTCTGCAAGCCCCTTAATATTCCTTTTTATTCTGGTCCTCAAACCTGGAAACATGTCTTTCCATCCATTCATGTAACTCCCTTATCTTATCAAGAGATCTCCTTTGCTCTCTTTGGATATGTCAATGTATTAGAGTCATAGGTCTACTTTGTTTGTAGTAGCTTGGGTGGAGGGACCTAGGGTCCTTTCGACAGAGAAATGGCATGACAGAGTAGGTAAAAACTTCACCTTCATACCATTGATTTTAATACAAAAATTAGGCCAAAATTATCTTCCAATGATTTTTTTCATACAAGTTATTTTGTAACAAATTCTATCCCAAAAGAAATTATTTTTCAATGTGTATGGGTCAAAAATATGGTTGAAAAAAAATCTTGTGCTTGTACAAGATTTTTGGAAAAGCTCTTATCATTTATGAATCAAACACCTCCTTCCCAAGAACATCAAGCTAGATAAAACCACTTTTATCAGATGTTGTTTTATCCTAGACGATGTCATTATCAGTTGAGAAGGCATTGAATGCGCTATATGCCTAAGTTGAATCTCTTTTCATCAATTTGATTTTGGGAAGGCATATGATTATGTTGAATGGTCTTTCCTCCTAAAAATGTGTAAATCCCTAAGATTTGGTCATTTCTTCCTTCAAGTAGTGAATTTTTTTTTTGTATATGTGACTACCTACATCTTTGTAAACTGGTTTAAGTCAGAGGAAGTTGACATGTTCAAGTTTATGAAACAAGGTTTTCTAATGGCACCAACTCTATATATTATGGCTATGGAGGTTATGAGCTATCTCCTTCATCATAAAGTTTCATAGTGACTCTTTAAAGGCACTCATGTCCCTAATCCAAATGGTATCCATCTTGCCTAGGGCCACTTCGTATATGACTCCTTTCTAACCAATTTGGAAAGGATTATATGGACAACATAATGGAATTTCTTGATATATTTAATTATTCTTTGGGATACAAACTAAAAATGGCTAAAATGTAGTGCTAACAAATATTCCAAGATGATAAGCAATATTAGTTGACCATCATGGATTGATCTTGGTTAGAATTTTAAGTTTTTAGGCATCCTCTTTGCATTTAAGACCTCATCAATAACATTGTGGGAATCAATTTTCCAAACAAGAAATTATGATGATGAACCAATAAATTAATAATATTATGACATTAATAATTAGATTTAGATTCATTTAAGTCCCCATTGCCACACAAGTATTACTCACCTTGTTACCTCTACTACAACCTTCTATAAGCTTTAGAATATTTTCTAAGATTTTCTTTGAAGGGAAGAGAAAGTTTTCATCATATCAACTAAAGTCTCTATTGCAACTCCAAAGATTGGGGTTATAATATTATGAAACATGGTTATGATTTATTGCAACTCCAAAGATTTGGTGTTATAATATTATGAAACATGGTTATAATTTTAAAAATTATGAGAAAAATAAAATAAATTTAATTCAATATTTATGTTTAAATTTTATTAATTACATGAAGGAACAAAAAAAACGTGTTTAAAATGTGTTATATTTGAAAGGGTTAGTGGGCATAATTGTTTAAGAATATGGGTTTTCTTGTCATACATCAAATGTTCAACCCGAGAGGGGTGCATGCATTGACAAAATCAATTATATCAGTAACAAGACTTATGGATTACAGTTCTACTTCTTGGCCTTGACTTATGGATTACAGTTCTACTTCTTGGCCTTTTTATTCAATGTTCTTTTGATTTATTTTGCAATTAGTAATTTGATTATATCCTGATAGTTATCTTTGATATGTAATCAATCATCTATCTAGTAGTGGGCAGGCTAGGTTGATTGTCCCATGTTCTGAATGCCTGAATCAGTGGACAAACCAATTGGAATCACCGATTTTATAATCGTGTGCACATTTTCTTTGGATAATATCTTACTTTTACTAACTAAAAATTTAATCTCTGATAATTTTGTTTTCCATGTTCTGAATAATTGAATCAGTGGAATCATCAAATTTTATAATCGTCTGCACGTTTTCTGTGGATATTTTTCACTTTTATTTTTAGATCTATGACAACTTTGTGCCGGATATGTTGCTGGTGCTCGATAACATCCCAAGGGATATTTACAACTAACGCAGAACGTGAAGTCTCGAAGTTACCTGAAACAGGTCGTAGATTCAGAAACAACCAAACTGGAAATTCAATATCCACGGTAGAACTGTGAAGCATTTAGAATAGAACTAGCACAGCCGTTAATTCGCGGTTGAGAACGTAAAGGTATCGGCTGAGAATGCTTGCCCTCAATATAAAATGTCTGTGGTAATTCCTAATCTGTCTGTGGTAATATGAAACATTTTGTTGTACTGTTTAATCCTACTTAATCATTTAAACGTGGTAATTATATATCCTTACAGTAATTTTTTAATGTGATTAGGTAAATGTTAAGAAGTAAACATGTTAACGGATGCCTTGATAAATGCAAGAAAGTTATGAAAAATAAATCTGACCCATTGATTTTGGAGGACGACTAAGAATATGCCAGCATCTTCAATGAATAGCCATCAGATTAGAGTTTAAGGTTAAATAAGATTAAAAGATCATTAATTGTGCCCATTGTCAATAGGTGTACGCGTAACTTTCAGCGTAATTAACCAAACAAAAACAACCAGATGTCCCAAATACATTTGATCATTGCAAATTCTCGATATTATTGGGTTTATTACAGTTATCATGTCAAATTACAGATTTCTCATGCCTCCTATTAAAAAAAAACTGTTCCAAGTGTGCAGATACCTACAAGTTTGCACACTCGTATAATCAACTCTAATATTATAGGCAGTTTGAACGCATTAATCCCTATCGTTAATCGAATCAATGAAATATGCTTCAGATTTGTAGGACTTTTAGGGATCAGCAGAAGGATTTCTGAGCCGAAGCTCGGAGACCCAATTGATTGGAGTACATGACTTTTGCCTCGGACGATCCACACTCGGTCTCATGGCGGTAGAAGCTGATGAGCTGCTCCAGGCTCATGCTCTGGGTCATCTCGTCATTCTTGGCCAACATCCATGTGAGATGCTCGAAAACAACAGTGTCGCAGGGAAGAGTGAGGGCTCCCTTGTGGTTGAAACCAAATTCCTCCTCGGCCTTCGCCAGCAAGGCCTTAAAAACGGGATAATTCAAGTAAGCAGTTGGGATTATGAAGCGTTTCAGCTCCTTTCCCACATAAACGGCCAAATATCCAGCTGGAACATCTTGGGGACAGTTATTATTACCAGCCGAGTTTTTTCGTTTCAGGTTTCCATAACCGACGCCATTAATGGCCGCAAGAGCTTCCTTGTGGGCACTGGCGAGCTGCTGCCATTTCTTCACTATCTGTCGCAGGCGCACGATCTGGCGGATCTTGTTGGCCTTGCTTCCTTTCATTTTGAATCACTTTGAGGAAGGTGAGGGGATTTTATAATGAGACAGACCCTCTATCAAATATATTCAACAATAACAAACTGGGAGAACTCTAATGATATGCAGAACTCAAGAACAAAATGACAGGAGCTTCTGAATCGGATCTTTCACAAACTGGCAGGAGCTTCTATATTGGATCTTGCATTGCCTTGACAAACCAAAGTTTGTGAAGAAAACCGATCCAGACCCACGATCAAATATGCTCTGCGCTGTAATCCTGACCCACCAGATGCTTTAAGTAGATCGAATTCAACACCTTTGCACCGAATTAATCGGATAATTGACTAAAATAATCAATTCGAAGGTCGTAATTGGCTCTTTCTGTATATAATATTATCACTACTCTGGCACTGGATTGAAAAATATAGACCTCGATGACAAACGAGGGAAGCCATTGCCCCCAATGATTGAAAAATATAAAACTCGATGACAAATTAGGGAAAGCAGCCATCGAAAGGAATCTAATTGAACCCAAAAAAAAAATAATAGAGAAGCCACTGGCATCTAGACCAGTGTCAATCATAAATGCGAGCTCGCAAGTTGATAAATTAAAAACAATTCATCTGATGATCAGCGTAGCGTTGGGATTACAATCCGAATAACATCCAGACGCTCTCTGCACGAATCTCTATTATATTCCTTGGGATTCTGATTCGCAAATTATGGTTCTCTAGTTCCGGGCGCCACCTATAATTAATGTAATCTGACTTAAAGCATTGAAAACAGTGCATTGACTTTCCATTGATGGATATGGGTGAAACCCTAAACTTACATCCTCATTCTCACCACTGCATGTGCGGTTCAGGATTGCAAAGCATGTTGAAATCTTAGTTTAATTTTTTTTAAATCCAGAATCCATGGCTTTCGGGAAGAGATATTTTATAAATTTGAACCTATGGAACCATTTAATGTATATTGAAGTTTGGAAAGTGTTTTTCAATCATTATCGTCGTGCTCTGCTCGAGAGACTTCATGTAAGGATTTTTCCTGACGAAATCTAAGGCTGAAATACTTTCACGCCATTGAAGCTCTCACATGCTATCTTTCTTTTCCTGGCCGTAAAAAGCTATGGAATAGAAAGTAGTCCTGTTTTTTCACATGCAGGTGCATGAATAGCTTAAAAATGACTTCATACAATGTACAGGTATTTCAAGTTTGATATGTAGTAATAGTGTTGGAACGTTTTGTTTTTTTAATCAATTTTGTTTTAAATCCGATAAGAAATTGTTGGAATTGTGAATTTTAATGATTCAATCTATATATTTTTAATATTTTGGTGATTTTCAAGAAGTTGAATCAAGCACATTTTCAGAGAGGAAAACAGCGAGGTGGATTCCCTCTCTAAAAAATCATTGCTCCTCTCATCTAGCCAAATCTGTTTTACAATTTGGTAGGATGGCAACGAAGGGCCAGCCTACAAGATCAAGCTTTGATTAGGCATCTTCATATCTGAAAGTTGAGCATAGATGGGTTTTCGCCTTGATAATAGGGACAATGATGGATTGATCCAAGTTTTGAGCAGTTCCTCCTTAGTTTTGCTGTTGTTGAAGACGACTTTTGTAAAATTTTATATCCTTATGAATATAAAGAGCATTTTTTCTCGTGGGAAAAAGAAGTTGAATCCATTTATACATTTAAAAGTACAATTTAGATATTAAAAGGGGTTGTCTAACTTTTCTAAATTTTGGATCATTTTTTATTTTTTTGGCCTGAATCTGGTAACTTAAATCTGGGCATGAAATCACAATTTTTTATTTTTTAAATTGTATTTTTGAATGCAGAAATGGATTGGATGTGCTCAAAAACCAGTAAAACACCTCAATTATATAGAAATAACCATTCAAATCTATAAATTCAACAATTATTCATCAGATTTCAAACAAATATAACTAAAAAATATTAAAAAAAAACAAAACATCAAACATTTAACTTACAAGAATATCAAAATATTAAAATTTCATCTAAATTTATATCACCTCATTCCAATCAAAATTACCAAAAATAAACACAATCTAGTCAGAAACATACAGCTTTTGCTAAATGTTTGGATGGTGGATATGATCCTTTATTCTCTGATTCAAAGACAATTCAAATTTAGTATGTAGAAGTCAAAAAGCATTTCAAAATTAATTAATTATTTTTTTAGGTTATTGTGCACATTAAAAAGCATTTATTAAAAGCGCCATTTAACATGAACATGGCATATGGATATGGAGTAATACCCGCTGTACGGATTTTACATACCATCATTTGCCCCATGGAACCAGCATTCTCATTTTATTTAAGATGTTTTAAATTAGAAGTCAAGCATCAAGATCATGCGATTCAACTTTAATAACTTCTGATAAAAAATTAAAAAATGCAAGCCATAAAGAAAAATTATTTGACTTTCAAACTTTTACTACTAGTTGGATTCCAATACCAAAGATATATGAGGATTTTTGTTTCTCTACATTGTTATTTATGGCCTAATGAAATAGATTGAAGAAGATTTCTTCAATGATTTCAAATTCGTAAATCTTATCTCAAATTAAGTAGTATGCAAAAATATCAAAAAAAATTATAAATTTAGATATTTAAAATAATAATAATAAATTTTTAATTTTTAAATATGAAAAAATAGTGTAAATTTAAATATTTTAAAATAAAAATATTTTATTTTTAAATATTTAAAATTTTGAAAAAATATAAATTTATGTCAATAATATATATATATATATATATATATATATATATATATATATATATATATATATATATGAAATACTGAAATATATTAACATTAATTATAAAATTATAAAAAAGTCTTGAAACTAATAAATTTTATCATATATATTTAGTGATTTCCTCTAGATTTAATCATATATATCACACTATCAACTTTTTTAATCTCTTAACTCAACAAAAATATGGGGATCTTAGAAAGCTTCTCTTAATGATTTTTGAGTATAAAAACAAAATTCTAAAGAATCGGAAGTAATCACTTAAGTAATTCTAAAGCTTCTCTTAAGTAATCACTTACCCTCTGAAGATCGGATAGACCAATTAAGTCTTAGTGGACGTTAATCATCATCATCATCAATACAATTTTATTGACAATTTAATTTAATTGTGACAATTTAATTCATAAATACAATTTTCATAATAAAAAATTGTGATTTTGTGTCAATTTAATAACATGTTATTAAGATTATTAAGATTAATTAAAGTTTATTTTTTAGTGTCTTGATATGAAGTGTTATGTTGGATGAAGTTTCTAGTTAAAAAAAA
>ML800997.1:12975-28096 GCA_009831015.1 Picea engelmannii
CATTTTCTTTGTTGTAAGAAGAGCTAGCTAGTGAGGGTCCAAGAGCCTTCCCTTGGAGGAAGAAGGGACTCATAGTCCCCTTTCTTCTTGGTGCTTTGTTTTCATCAATAGATCAGCCTCAAACATTGGTGACATGGGTTTTTTGGTTCTTTTTGTTTCTATGTCCCTATGCTCATGAATTTTTTTTTTATTGCATCTCTTAGTTTAATTCTTAATTATAGTTTTTGTTTTCTTTCCCTAACTCTTTTCTCTACAGCTATCCTGCTCAACAAACCCAACTGAGTTTGCAAGCACCTCTTATTTGCTCACCAAGGTGACGAAAGAGGTGCAACAGATTGGCGACTCCACTGGGGAAAGGTATAAATTTCCTACCTCATTTGGGTTTATTTTGCTCTTCTTTTAGTTTTTTTAACTTGCAGGTGCACTAACCGGCCTAAGCCAACCTACCAACCAGCCAATTCCAAGTTGAATTGAGAGAAATCCATTCGGATTTTTCATTCTCGTCCATGCGCCACATATGCGCAGGTTTTTCATCCCATAGACTTGCATCGTGCACCCATGCGCTTGACTCACGGTTATGTTCTACGCACGTGTTCTTTTTAACTTGTCTCTGCTCGCGCGCATGCACTCTGTGCGCATCTGTCTTCACTAGGACCCGCGCATCTATGCAAAATTTCACATTGTAAAGTTTTTGATATGTGGGGAAGGCCATTTTCCTTCTTAAAAATGATGTCAATCATGTTTTAAAGCTGCACCACTTAGTCCCCTCATCATATAAAGGGGTTAGTCAAACACACATAGGCGCTTAGGAGCATAAAATCAATTTCCCTTCTTTGCTTTTTGCCACATGGATGGTTTGTTTTTTACTTACACTATAAGTTGAAAATCATTTTTAATCACATTTAACTTACATTGGGACTAGAAGTTGAATTACAATCGCTTAGTATGCTCTTCTCTCACGCCTCCAAGCGACCTTGAGAATTAGAACAAGATTGTGAAACAAGTTCATCTCCCTTAAAAGAACATTAAAACCTTTTAGGAGAGGACAACAGCCCTTCTTGGGACTCCTCCTAGTTTGTTTTTTTCAAACACATCTTAATATTGTAACGGGCCCATACATGCCCACATGCTACAAAGATAGGATAGTGTTTGAAGTTTTTCTTTCTTAGATCAAAACACTAGGGAAGTTTAAAGGTTTGTAACGGGCCCATACATGCCCACATGTTCAATCTAGGATAGTTTCAAATATTTTCTTAGATTACATCACAATAGGGAGTTAAAGGGATAGTAATGGACCCACATGTCCACATGCTAGCTTCCTAGGGACTTTTGAATTACGCAAGGTTGTACCAAAGGCACTTAGTTAATTAGGTAATCAAACTCTTGTAAGGACCAAGCGAAGTCCACATGTAGCAAGGTGACATCTAATTCACTAAAAATTGGCACACTTTCACTCACACACAAAAGTCACTTATCACTCACAATAGCTTCTTCTTGAAATGTGGAGGTCAAATTAAGTTTCCTCCCAAGGGATTCCGAAAACACCCCACCCCTTTTCTTGACGAAACTATCCACTCCCATTTTTAATCAACGAGGTTGGTTTGCACCCCCAACCTCCCCAAACAACTAAATCTAAAAATATTTCTAAAAACTCATTAAGTTTTCCTCCACGAGAGGTGCCAAAAAAAAATTTTTAGTCTAGGTAGGATTTCGGGGATAGGAATCCAAAAAAATCCTCGTTGTCTGGTTCTCACATTGTCAAAACATAAAGGTTGTCAAATAGGGAACTGAAAATCCTCCAAGTCAAGTGTTCCAATTACCATAAGGCAGGGAGATACCCGTGAAGGGTTGAAGGCCGAGGTCCGGTTGTTCTGTGCATCCCCCCTTGAGGCACCCACCTCTTGGACGAGATCCATCCCATGACCCATTTCTTAGGCCGAAAATCTAAATGTCACACTTTGATCGAGGTACCTAGTGACCAACTTTAGGACATCTACCCAGGTGGAAATTGTGGGCTGCAATTGCACCTTGATTGGATTTTGTGTGGCTATTGGGAAATATTGCCAGCTCTTTCGGGATATGCCCCCTTTACCCCTCATTATAACCAATTACTTCATCCTTCACTAGTTTCTCTTTCAGTGACTTTAGACCCCACTATTGAGTACTATTGGAAGGTCCAATGCTATTTGAGAGGTAGGATGTTATGTCTTCTAGGACACGAGCATTTGTTTTCTTTTTTGATTTCCTCACGCGGACAAAACCCACTTACCCACATATATGCTTCTTTCTCATTTTATGTATGATGCACATCTGATTACAGTTTTATTTGGATATATATTTTGTGTAAACATTCAATGCAAAGGCTCTTGTTTCTATATTACTCTCACCACTTTTTGCACACATTCACACAGCTAGTCTAACATCATAGGGGAACCACAGAACCCTCGTCGTTCACGACGCTTGATAAACCTCCCTCCTATCTTAGGGGGAGTATCTGGTCGTGCCCGCTCATCAGCACCTCCTTTACACACTCCTGTGAGTGCTACAGTCTTAGGATCAGTCTTGCTTGGTTCGACATTACTTGGGTCAGCTTCCCAAGGTCATCCGTTCACTCGCTCTCCTTTAAATGGAAGCGGGGGACCTACTTCCTCTCAAGGAGGGAGCACCAACCCACCTATCCCCCCTCAAGGGTCAGGTTCACAACACACTATGGCTGGAGCTAATCCTCCCCCCCCCACTATAGATGCCATATTTGGCCTCTCTCAACATACCGGATCTCACCAAACTTACGAATGATCCTATATTGCATGATCCCACATGGCCTGCAATGCCCACCAAACTACCTTCAGACATACCAAAGTTTGAAGGAAAGGCAAGTGATGACCCTGCCAACCATGTCATGACCTTTCACCTATGGTGCTCCTCCAATAGCATTATGGATGATTCCATCAGACTGCGATTATTTCAGTGAACACTCA
This sequence comes from Picea engelmannii, assembly GCA_009831015.1. NCBI lineage: Eukaryota > Viridiplantae > Streptophyta > Pinopsida > Pinales > Pinaceae > Picea > Picea engelmannii. The sequence goes on from ML800997.1 coordinate 15,954, forward strand.
CTGGCCCATCGGCTAAATGGTATGTCGAAGAAAAATCAGGGTCCCACACAACTTTTGAGTCATTGGCCAAAGCATTCTTAACCTTATTCCAATTACCTATCGTCCACGAAAATGGTATAGAACTACTTTCTAATTTCAAACAAACCTCAGCCACACACATCGCTGACCATATTCACAAGTGGCGTAGGCGACGTAGTTTATGCAAAGTAGAAACCACCAAGCAACAGTGTCTCGACTGGTTTCTTAGATCACTTGTCTCTCTCCTTGGTAAGGATGTAGCTTCCACCTTCCCTCAATCTGAAGAGGAAGCCATCAGTAAGGCCCAACAATATGACCTCATCTATGCACAGTCAGGGTACTTATACACTGTACTTCCTGATATTCCCAAACCTGTACCATTTGGCCAAGACAAACCTGGGATGTTTCACTCAGCAGAAGGACTAATTGGTGCCACTACTCACCACGGTCCACAACCACAACCACCACCAATGTATGGAACACCTCAATACCCGCCGGCATACGGGGGCACTTCATATTACCCCCCACCCCCTTATCAACAGCCATACCATGTTGCTATACCTCCACTCATCAGTGGACCACCGCCGACACCCCCCATACATCCACCTATTCCAACAACCAGTGGTACTCCCTCAACCTTAGCTTATAGTACTAGAGAAAGAACTATTCCTTCCTATGTACCTTATGGATCAGTACCACCACAGAATCCTTACTTCCCATTTCCTGGTCCTCCACAACCCATGGCTCCCCCACATCCTCATGCAGGGGTGAATTTTGTTCAACCCTCTGCTGCTCAACAATACCAAAATTTTGAATAGTTGAACACAGCTAATCCAACCCATCCATCGAATAATGCCAAGAAGAAAGGATGGAATAGGAATAACAACAACCCAGGTCAGGGCAGGAATCAACCCCCACAGCACCAACCCACTGGGGGCAACCAGAACCAAGGGAAACAAAATCCCCAAGGGGGCAATAATAATAATAAATGCCAAGGGTGAAATAATGTTAAAACCATCTTCCCTTGTGCCCTTTGTGGTGAGTTCGGCCATTACACTCATCATTTGCCTCAGATCGCTAATTTCAAATGGTTGAAAGACTCTGGCAGTCTTCCCCATTCTCATGCACAACCTGCCCCTCGGTAGGCACCACAACAATACGTGCAACAACCCACTCCCGCCATGCTACAAAATCCTATTCCACATCAAGGTGTGCTAAACACCCAACAAGACACACAGCATACCCCACCTCAGGTGGGACAATACCTCAACCCCAATAATCCAGCAGAGCGTACAATTCTCCTCACCAGTGAGGAAGAAATCCTTCTGCAAACGCGTAATTGTCAGTATCATGCACCCACTGAGTCTACTCCCATCCCTCCAGAGACAAACCCTACACCGATGGGACCCCCGTCGGTGATCCCTCTCCCTTCCACCGAACCACTGCTACGCATCCCTCGCATCCCATTGCGCAAGAATGTCCACAACCCATAGGCTAGGGAAGCTCATAACTATAGTTTGGTAGACGACTTAGCACAATCCCTGGCTGCCATGTCAGTCTTGGAAGTCCTACAAACTTTTACTACTCAGCGGAAATCACTACTTTCCTCCTTGGGGGCAGTCGACCTTGCAGATACTCGACTCATCACCTTTGATCTTGACAGCAAATAACCTCGTCTTCCTGCCTTGATCGCTTTTCAAATACCAGTGAAAATACGGAACATCACAGTTCATCGGTGTATCATCGATGAAGGTGCATCTACCTGCATCATGTCTAAAACAGTATGGCAGAAACTTGGTTCCCTGGAACTCATACCCTCTACCATCACAATATGAGCTTATGACGAATGACCATCCTCTCCTAAAGAGCTCTTCCAAAATGTCCCCGTTGAACTAGGGGGCAAGACTATTCTGATCGATATCGAAGTTATCAACGCCCCACTCGATTATAATATCTTGTTTGGTCATAGCTACATGTACTCTATGAAGGCAGTGGCATCTTCCGTCTTTCGGACAATGATGTTCCCTCACAATGGGAAGATCGTTACCCTTGACCAAGTCTCACATTATGATCCTAAATGATCTACCAACCTCGATAATATTCTTCCTCTCATTCACACTGGCCACGACACATATCCACTCGTCGAGATGGGTCATGGGATTTTTAAAGACCCATCCTTATTAGGAACATATCATGGAGCACCACCACTCCTACACCCTTCCAATCAAGTATGTGTTGTATCATCCAACGGAACTCACACAGAGGATACCCTTCCTCCTACAGAGGCATCTGTCAAACCTGACATCCCACTTATTGCAGAACCCCCCCCTCAAGAAACTCCTGGACACTCATCGACCCCACCAGTCCATGATTCCACCTCTCCCTAAGGACATAGTCTAGTATGGGAGACGGTTCCCCAACCCCTCACTCAAATTCCCTTATTTTACCCTCCACCAGGTATCGAAGCTTTTCAGGTAGCCGCAATGCTCACACTACCTAATATGGTGTTAGCAATCCCAGTGTGGTATTTACACCCACCGAAGATGGTCCCTCGACCATCCCTTCCCCCACAGGAAGGAATCCCCATGATGATTCCCATCCTTACTCCCACCACCACCCCACTCACTAACCCCCCTTCTATAGCTGGGGGCAGGAGAAAGAATAAGGAGCCCACCACTCCCCTTCCCCCACGCATCCCACCACCTTGCACATTATGTGAGAAAGAGGGCCACCAAACCAACAACTGTCCATCACTACCTGAATTACAGAATTTGATCCCCCTCAATCAAACTCCCCCAACACCCACCACTACTGCTAGTCCCATCACTACCACCCACCCTTCCAGTAGTAAAGGATTGAGGACCAAATACGCATGTGCTATATGTTTAGAGTATGGCCATTATACCCATCATTGCCCAGCCCTACCACGATTTCAAAAGACTATAGCCGCAGTGCGCCAGAAATTCCAAAAAAACCCCAGTCCTACTACGTCCTCCTCAAAAAATATCACTGACATTTGTTATGTCACCACTTCAGTCAATGAACGTATGAGACTCCCTTGCTCTCTCTGTGATTCATTAGCTCATTTTACCTACCAGTTTCCTATGATCCTTGAATACAGGCAACATCAATTGACCCTTCTTCACCAACCTGCTGAGGCGATAATTGACATTACCTCGTCACTAGAGGCTCTTCATGTCATTTCTCCCGAACCTGAGGCACTCCCAACACCTCCATGGTTCTTAGATGACGTATATGAGGATTCACCCCCCCAACCCCCCCAACTCTCCTGCTCATTCCCATACGGACACTCTCCACCCAACCACCACGGGTACCCCCCAGTACTTCAAGATATGGTTTATGTCGAGTGAACCCTCACCATCTCCTAACAACGTTCCCCCTGCTTCTTCACCAGGGGGTAACCACATGACCACTGTCACCAAGATCACTCCTCATGACCCCTTGTATTCCTGTCACTTCCAATGCGATGAAGAAATACTCGAAGAGTTAAACCACCCAGACTCTCCCTGGGATGTGCTGCACCATCGCGCACTCTTCTCTCCACAGGAAGCCCCCATGCCTCCTAACCAAAACCCCATTTACGCGGTTGAAACCAAGGATTTTATCCCATCCGAGCCTATCGACTGGTTCAACAATCCCATTCCTGCCCCTGATGCTTTTGAAGAAGGCAATATGGCCAACATTTCCCCCACCATCAAAATCAACATTTCCATGAAAAATGGCATCATTGAAGAAATTACCATTGGAGCTGCTTGCACTCCTCAAGAAATCGATGCATATAAAGCCCTCTTCCAGGAATATAGGGATATTTTCACCTGGTCATACACAGAAATGCCTAGCCTCGATCCCTCTATTGTTGAACATCGCATCGACACCTGGCCCGACATTACACCAGTTCGCCAAAAACAACGACCACTCCACCCATCCAAAGAAGCAGTTATCAAAGCTGAGATTGACAAGTTACGTGCTGCAGGGTTCATTTACCCCATCGCCTATACCTCATGGGTTTCCAACCCTATACCCGTTAACAAAAAACAGGGCACTATCCACGTTTGCACAGACTTTCGTGATCTCAATCATGCATGTCCCAAAGACAACTTCCCAACACCTTTTATCGATCAAATTATCGACGACTGCGCGGGCCATGAGGCTCTCTCCTTTATGGATAGATTCTCTGGTTATAATCAAATTCAAATTCACCCTGCCGATCAATATAAAACCGCATTCACTACCCCGTTGGGTACTTTTGCATATCGGGTCATGCCTTTCGGCTTAAAGAATGTCGACGCGACTTTCCAGCGGGCTATGACATACATCTTTCATGATCTGGCCCACATCATCCTTGCCTACTTGGACAACCTCACTGCTCGATCCAAGAAACGCACCCAGCATCTCGATGATTTATGAATCATCTTTCAATGGTGTCGTCAGTACAACATCCGCTTGAATCCTCTCAAGTGTGTGTTCTGTGTCACCATAGGGCACCTCCTTGGTTTTATTGTTTCCCAAAGTGGTATTACTGTGGACCCCCTCAAAGTCCAAGCTATCACCAAAATTCCACCTCCCCGGAATTTACGACAACTTCAGAGTCTATAGGGAAAAGCTAACTTTCTTAGACGCTTTGTCCCAGATTACGCCATACACGCACACAGTTTCCTTCGCTTACTATGTCATGACATCCCATTTCACTAGGATGACCATGCCCAACAGTCATTTGACGATCTTAAAGCAGTGCTTTCAAATGCACCTTTAATTAGTGCACCTGACTATAATCGCAACTATATTCTCTACGTATCAGCATCAGTTGTATCAGTAGCCGACGTCCTCGTCCAACTCGGAGATGACAATCGTGAACATGTCATTTATTACATTAGTAAAAACCTCTCAGGACCACCCTTGAAGTATAAACACGAAGAGAAACTTGCTCTTGCAGTTGTCCTCACAGTCCAGAAACTGCGCCATTACATTCCGCTTCGTACCACCAAGGTCGTTGCAGATTCCAACCCTATGCATTATTTTCTCAGTCGTCGGCAAGTCAACGGAAAATTCGTTCGATGGATAATTATCCTTTAGGAATACGACCTTGAGTTATCAACACCTAATAGTAAGAAGGCCCTCGTTCTCGCCGAACTTGTCACAGCCCTCCCCTCTGACACCACCAGTGCCCCCGTCAACACCAACTTTCCCAACGAACATCTCTTTTACATCACTTCAAATGATCCTTGGTATGGTGACCTCCTCGTCTACCTCCGAACTCAAAACTTCAGTAATCACCTTTCACGAGATGATCGTCGACGTATTCGCCATTAGGCCCCCCGCTACCTTCTTATCGGCAACATCCTATACCGGCGGGGCGTCGACACCATTCTTCGTCGATGCTTGACTATTGACGAGGCCGATAGAGTCTTAAATGACTGCCACAGCAGCACATGTGGGGGCCATCTTTCAGGCATCTCCACTACTCAAAAGATTATCCAATCCGGTTACTTTTGGCCTACCTTGTTTCATGATTACATTCATGCCGTGAAACGATGTGAGGAATGTCAGCTCTATGCCAACAAATCCCGGGCTCCCCCCGCTCTTCTCCACCCTGTCATTACTGCCGTCCCTTTTTGTAAATGGGGCATCGACTTCATGACTTGTAATGCCCCCTCCAACAATGGTCACAAGTACATCATTGTTGTCATTTATTACTTCACCAAATGGGCAGAAGCTATGCCCACTTTCAACAACACCGCTCACACTGCAGTGCGTTTTTTCTTTAACCACGTCATATCCTGCTTTGGAGTACCCCTCCAACTCGTTTCCGACCATGGGAAACACTTCGAGAATGAGATTTTCGTTGAACTCTCATCTCAGTTAGGCTTCTCTCACGAGTTTGCCTCACCATATTCCCTCAGTCTAATGAGAAGGTCGAGGCAGTTAACAAAGTCCTCAAGACCATGCTACAACGCATGGTTAATAAACATAAAACAAATTGGCATCATATGTTATTTTCTATGCTATGGGCTTATCGAACGGCTGTGAAGACTGCCACTAGTTTTACACAATTTCATTTAGTCCATGTGGTCGAGGCAACTCTTCCCATCGAGTGCAAAATTCCCACCTTACGCACCACAATTGAGCTATTACCTGACACTGCTCCAATGGAGCAGCGCTTGCTAAACTTGGAGTCTCTAGATGAAGATCGTAGATCTTCCTTATAGAACAATAAGGTAGCTAAAAAATGATCCAAGGCTACCTTTGATCGCCATGTCAACCTTCTATCATTCCGCGAAGGCAACCTCGCCCTGGCTTACGATATCGCTCATGATACCTTTGGCCACGGAAAATTTGAATCCCTCTAGCATGGCCCATACATCATTCAACATTGCCTCACCAAAGGCTCATATATCTTGGCCTCCCCCGAAGGCCTCTCTCTCAAAGAACCCGTCAACGGGTTGTATCTCAAGAAATTTTATGCTTAAAAGTAGTCATTATATTTTAGGTTATTTCTTTTCTAGCGTTTTTTCATCTTTTTTTCTCTCCTCCCCTCACATCTAAACTATCCTTTGTGTTATTTGACAGATTCTTCCTCCACCAGCCCACCACATTGGTTACACCGACGACGCCAGCCGTTGGACACAAAATCTTTCTTCAGCTGCTTGGACTCTTTACACCCCCTCACATGAAATGCTTCATTCAAGCGGCATATGTTTGGGGTCAGCAACCAACAACCAAGCCGAATACACTGTTGTCATTGGCCTCCTGGCCGACGCCCAACATCATCATATTCGTCACCTTAGCGTCCTCCTCGACTCTCAACTAGTTGTTCTCCAGCTCAACAATGTGTACTGCGTCCGTGATCCTTGCCTCTTTTGCAAATACCTACAGGTTAGGATTTTATCTCGACATTTTGATTCTATTACATTTACACATATTCCAAGACAATTGAATCAAATAATGGATAACCTAGCTAATATTGTGTTAGACTGGCATATATCACATCAAGCTACCTCTACACATACATAAACACATCACAAATCATGTCACAGCATATACATAGAATAGACATCATCAAAACATTAACCAAAAACATGTAAACACCACATAGATCTCAAAAAGTATACTCATGTATATATATAGGTCCACAGTGCCATCTGACTATTTACATACAAAAAATACATGTATCCACAGGCCAACACAGCACCTCGGTACAAAATGGGCTCACCATCCTATATACAAAATATATATATATATACATCACAGCACCACTCACGGTGCCTCTAAAGCGCCACCACCTTCCCCTCCCTCAGGCGATGATGGCCTACCACCACTTGCCTCAGGCGGTGGTGGTCCACCCCCCACAGGCCCCTCCTGCCCCGGAGGCAGTCGTCCGCTCGTCATAGCAGCAACCACTGTTGCTCATCGTACTATGGCCCTCCATGGTGGCAGTACCCCCACACACTGCTCCAGGAACGTCTCGTCCTGGATGCGAGACCATAGGCCCTCAGGCACCTCCTACAATATCGTCTCCAGTCAGTGGCGTATGTCCTCATAATCAGCTCCGGCCACCGCTGGAGGAGCATGTGATGGCCCAGCTCCAGGGTCATCAAAACGACGCCTCCTTGCTGCCCTCTCTGGCTCAGCTGGTCGCACCGCAGCCTCATCACGCCTACGTTTCTCTCCCCGCAGTAGTCTCTCCGGTGCTCGTTGCAACTCCACCTCACACCTGCGAGGTGCCACATCTGCACATGCCAACAAACAACAAATAGTATCAGCATCTATATCATATACATATGGACTGCAATCTCAAAAACAAAATAGAAAAAACATACACATAAACACTAAACATACCTCGATGATCAAACACCTCCCCTGGAGGTAGCACCATGTCTGAATCATCCCAGAAGTCCACCCCGGCATAGGGGTAATGTAGGATCACCCGCGGCATATGTCACCATACCTGCACCACCTCTGCCGAAAAGAAGTGGCCACCTTCACCACCACCATGGCGAAGAAACACAGTCGACCACCGCCTCAACCACGACTCTCACACCCCCGGCACACCCAATAGAATCCTCGGGCACAACATCAGCACCTTCTCTAGAAACCAGGCCACTAGGATGGACCCGAAAGAAAACTCCCCGGTATCAGTAGAACAACAGTGGTCCAACTGCGCCACCATCCTCGCATGCAGTGTCAGCCCCCAAGCGAAACGCTCACCGACCAACACCCTCTCCAGTACCAGAAGCTAGCCCCCACTGATCCTCTAGGTTGTCAGTGACCCATATACTCATACAATCATCGTTGCTATACAGCGATGCACCAGGGCATCAATAGACGCAATGCTCACAACCATCCTGGACATAAAGTTCTGACCCGAAAATTATCTCCGGCCAATAGTCTCGAGCTATGTACCCCTGGGCAGAACTGGCTCTGTCGGTAGGGGCATTCCCCGAAAGGGAAGCCCAATCAAAAAATATACATCCTCCACCGCAGTGAAGGGGATCTGCTCTCCTCGCATGAGGAAGCAGTGTAGCTACGGGCTCCACATCTGGATCGGGAACTATAAAAGATACTCATGTGCCCATATCAATGGGCACTGAAAGAACTTTAGCAGCCCACAGGCTGCCAAAGTCACACGCACCCCTGGTCCCTCAATGGCCACGGTGTCTCGCAGCTGAGACCAGTCTCGCTCTCGCCACCCCACTGGCATCGTCACCACCATCCCCCTGTAGACAATGCAAGGTCCTATATCATCTCAAGCAATCATCAACAGCATAAAAAAGACTCGTTTTTATACACCTCAACCTTGCCTCCTAGGTGTGGTTTTGTTACCCACAGGCGCGTCCACATGCGCGCATGTTCACTACACAGGTGCGCATGGGTGCGCACCTGTTCACTACACAGGTGCGCACCAACGTGCACCTGTTTGCTTCATAGGCGCACTCCCACGAGTGCATGTTCACCATATAGGCACACCCCAGTGCACGCATGTTCAACCCACAGACGCGCACTCTTGCATGCCTGTTCAACTCACAGGCGCGCCCTTCGAGTGCACCTTCATTTCCCTTTACCATGCCCCCATGTGCGTATATCCAGTGGAAAAACATGCACATATGCGTCCCTATTACTGGATCGCCCACGCATGTGGGGCCCCTATCCCCTAAATGTTCCTGTACGGCCCCCCGTACAGCCCCTGCCCAAAAAATGAAATCCTATTTCTATGCAGGATGATCAGACCACTAACCTGACACTCGCTAATCACCACTCGGCTGCCTCGTCCTCCCTGAATCTCCAAATATCCTCTGAAAACTGCTCATCCAGTCACTATTGCAGCAGGTACAAATGAGGTGGCAATGTGGGCCCTATAGCTATATATAGGCCTTTTTCCAAACTTCCACTCACCATTCCGGGAGCCCACGGTGTCCATTTTTCAATCTATCTTTAGCCACGGGATCAACATCCCGTCATCTACATTACAACAGTCCCTGGGCCTCTTTTCATCCTGAGCCCCCGGGGCACCTTTTTTTCATACCCTGGTTAGGTATGCATGCACCTATTCACGCTTATCAAATACATGCTCATATCGTCAATTCTCTTCAGATAATGTTCACTTTGGGTATTTGGTTTTCATGTGTGCAGGTACTTGATCATCATACATCGGCACAACCCCTTCAGGTATCTACTCAGCATTGGCATGTAGTCTTTCCCGCTGTATCGCACTTGCATTTCCAGTCACACCCTCTGATATTTGCCTCTAGGATCCCCATTCCTGGCTCTGTTGTACCCACACCTCCATTTGCATCTTCGGTACTGTTACCCGGTAGCATTCTTACCCACATGAGTTGTCCCATTCATAGCAACTTTTGACACTTTTGACACTCATGTTGTTTTTCCAAACCCTTTAGGGATGGGAGTCCCGATAGTCTTTCATCATGTCATGAATCAACCACATACTCCTTCTCCTCATTTTGCTATATTTCCCACACGGACTCCCAGATTATCTCTTTTTGGTTCTATTTTTTACCTGCACCTCCGCAGTATCATGAACCCTCCATTTCATCCACAATCAGTTTGCCCATCTATGAACCTACCTTCATTTCACCTACCTCATACAGAAACTCACCAATAGGGCCCCCACCCTTCATCAGTTTTCCAAGCAAATTTTCCCCTACATGGGCCACCCATATCACACTGGGGCACCTGTTTCTGTATTTGTACATTTCTCCCCAATTATTCGTTATTTATTGTACAAATGCCTTTATTTTTTAGTCGTTACATTACCCTTTTTTGTCGTCACCTTTGGCAACCTGCTTCCCTCTTTTTGGCTAGCCGCAACCCATGTCACCCTTGGTTGGAGCACTACTTATCATGGTCCCTTGCCCGACATCGTCCATATCTTCAGAGTACCCACAGGTCACTTACCTCTACCCTCTGAATTTGTTCACCTTGTCCCGCCTCTGGCACAACTTATCACCAGTCTTGTCGTCCCCCTGACACTCGACCTCGTTGCACGGTGGTGGCCACTTTTGATCCCATACATCCTCCAACCAAGGGAATTCTTGAGTCTTCCCACATCTTGACTTTGTCCATGTGCCTCTGCCACTTCCTCACCTCAGTAGATTTCATGAAGCCCTTTGGTTCTCAGAGTCGCGTTCCCCTTTTGTCGACATCAGCACAATTTTCCAGAAGGGCGACAGTATCTTGATTCTCATTCTCCACTCAATGAGAGATCTCAGATGACACAGGGAAAAACACCATTGCTCCCTGCTGTCGTTGACTTCCATAACATTTGACGCCAACACTTTCTCATGTTACGGTGGGTCTTACTTTGGGACTATTGCAGTTATTTCTCTCATTTTCTGAAGACCTCTAAACTTGGTTGGGCTATCAATGCCCACATAATCGCTGCTACTTATTACCGCAATCACTGCCTACTATTCAGAGTATGTTCATTTGCAGAATTGTCTTTTTCCTTTATCACAACCACCCCCAAGGGCACTGCAGTTGTCTACACCAACGCTTCAGTCATCTTTTTCAGAGTTACATGACACGAGCATGGGGCATGCCCACCTTGTTTGTACATAGTTTTATATTTTATGCACCTCATGGAAGGTCGGGTTCTACTGGTTCCTTTTTCCCTCCAACGGATCGCTCTGGAAAATTGCACTATTACTCTCTCTTACAACAACATTCTTAGTAGAAGAAACATTGATGGATTCCGGCTATACATATGCTCCTAACCTCATCCATCAAGGGGCATATTTTATCACTGAAATTTTGTCCGCACATTGTTACAAGAACTCAACATCATCAAATAGTGATGAAGTCATTCATGAACCTGAATTAATACCACATCATTCAAAAAGGTCAAAAAACTATTAAAAGTAGTGAAAAATTGAAGAGCGCTTTGCAGACATTGGGCGCGCGCGTGCATGCGCGGAACAGAAACGTAGAAATCGTGCACAGGCGCACGATGCGCGACTGCTAGTGCAAAAATCCGTGCACCTACTAAACGACACATTTATGGAAGTGGTCGGCCTCCCAACCACTTATGGTTCAGCTCCCAAGCCAATTTGACCCTCAAATCTGGGCTGGATCCGACTGGTTGGCTGGTCAAAGACCCAATAATGCCCTAAATGGCCTCTTTTCACACTACAAAGCAGTTAAACAATAGCCCAAAGCAATGTTATAAAAATCCATGAATGCACCTCATTTTCTCAAGGAATTCAAAGTAATGTTATGCTACCTATATTGTTTTAAGGACTCCATCCTTGACAAGAGCATTTTGGCACCATTACATTGGACAATCCACCTCACCATTGAGTGGATTTGTAAAGAGTTCTTTCATCACCATTTTCATTTTCTTTGTTGTAAGAAGAGCTAGCTAGTGAAGGCCCAAGAGCCTTCCCTTGGAGGAAGAAGGGACTCGTAGTCCCCTTTATTCTTGGTGCTTTGTTTTCATCAATAGATCAACCTCAAACATTGGTGACATGGGTCTTTTGGTTCTTTTTGTTTCTATGTCCCTATGCTCATGAATTTTGTTTTTATTGCATCTCTTAGTTTAATTCTTAATTATAGTTTTTGTTTTCTTTCCCTAACTCTTTTCTCTACAGCTG
>ML800997.1:37326-47695 GCA_009831015.1 Picea engelmannii
ATACCAAGACAAAGACTAAAAGTAGATCTCTCACAAGAGAGTGAGTTATGTTATGTTTAAAATGAGAGGCAACGTCCTCTATTTATACCAATCCATGACCTTTTAATTAAATTTTAGGTCATTAAAACAGCCGACAAGGCTGATCAGAATCTAGACCAGGGGTCTAAAATTTGCTCAATTTTCAAAGTGCTCGAAATGCAACGAAAATGGTGCCATTGCGTCCGTCTCGTTCTCCTGATTCTGGCGGTATATTTACTTTCGCAAATGGAGTCCGTATGGAGAAGTTATCAAGGTATGTTCACCGAGCCAAACAGGAAAAAAAAAAGAGGATGCTGACTGGGTAGGCCGTACTGCCACGTGGCAGGGCCGTACAGTGCTGACGTGGCAGAAGTATAGATGATGTGGCTGGCAGTCGACGTGGAAATCGATGATTGGTTGACTTTGGGCGAGTCACATTGCGACACGTGGCACCTTCTTGGACGAATGAAAGGGTGCCACGTGGCCCAATGAAGGGCTGCCACGTGGCACCCCGAATTTTGACTATTTAGGCTTGGGTTCAAAAATTTTGGGGTCGACCGGATTTGAACCGGTGACCTCCCCACATACAACGCCTTCACATAACTCCGCTAGCCAACATGTCGCGCCATAGTTCTTGTTAACTATGTGTTAAACAAGCTATTTCAATTTAAAAATTGTTTCAAATGGAGGGGGATCGGGTCGGGGCTAGTCCCGACCCCCGGTTCTGTGGTTTAAACGTGACCATTCGGGTTGCTTTGGCGCGGGGGTCAAATTTTATACACGACCCATAGTTTAAACCTTTCATATAAAATATATGTTACGACCGGTTTATTACAGCGCGTTATATATTACATAGTTGCAATGTATATGTTGGCCTTTGTATTAAAACGTGCGCGGGAGTCAATCTATGTACAAAGACGGGTCATATGTGCTATTTGATATGACCATACGTTTAAACGCGCGCGGGGTTTGATTTTAATATTAGCCCGTGGGTTTTGGTATTGCGCGTGGTTTTAAACTCAGTTTTTGTGGTTTCAAACGGGTACACCCACCACTTGTCAACCCAACATTAAACAGTGGCATATTAACCCTTTTTATGCGCGCGGGATGTGGCCACATGGGCCCATGCGCCCAACACCTCCGTTCTTGGGGGTTGGATTCCGGGTAACTGTTCAACAATTTGACGCATTTTGCGGAACGCGCGTGTGCTGGGTTTATGCACACGAAAACGCTCTGGAGTTAGGTTCACTTTCCCACAGGTGTAGAATGGCAAACAGGTTGCAGAGCTTGAAGGGGAAAAATGGCAGAGGCCATAACTTTTTGAGTTTTTTACCAAATCAGGTGCCAAAAAAGCCCAGCTAGGGGTTTTTGGACGTTCTGAGTCCATTGGTGAGGTTTTCGCAGGCATTTGAAGAGCCCATTTGCAGGTTTTTCACATTTGAAGTTTGGGGAAGCTTCATAAGCCTTAAAGCCCTCATTGTTTGAGGCATTGCTCAGATGAGCACATATCCATTTGTTGAGACTGAATAGTCATTCCTGACTGTTTATTATGCTCTGAACACATTAGGATAGGTTTCAGATCCATTGGAGGACTTCTACAGGTATTTTTGCCTCATTCTTGCTCGGGGAAGCTTGGAGGTCACATGTAGAAGAGGTCATTGTTGGATGAGCCATTGTCCATTTGCAGAGTTTTTACAGTCAAATTTGGGGTTTTTATGTATTCTGAACTCAATGGTACAGTCTGTAAATCCATTTGAGTTGAACAACAGCTTTTAAAGAGAATTTCACAAACTAATCCCAAAGAGCCAAGTCCATTGAAGGAGGCTCAAGGAGACGTAGCCCAGAGAGGGGTGAACTCCTTTATCATCTTGGTATTGCTGTGATTTTGATGTGTTATTTGCTGCATTTTATATTGTTGTACATTGATTGATAACACATGTTTAACCTTTTAAAAGATCATTCCTCACACATGTACATTGCAAACAAGAACCAAGAACTTAACACATAAACCCTCTTGCACATTTTAACACATGAAGCAAGGTCCTGTTAAGATTTATTTTATGAGATAGAGGGTGCTTGCATAGCATAACAAGTTAGCCTTCTATTTTCAGATCAAAGGCTGACAATAATATTTACATTGTTTTTACATTAATTGCCAGAAAAATGTCATAAAATGAGCTAAAAGGGGGACGTCAATCCCTTCTGAAGGAGACGTTGGCCCTTTTTGGGCAAGCACAGCATCCAAAAAACCAAACGTTGGCCCTTCTAGGGCTCCTCCAAGCTGCCACATGTGCCAAATGACCTCAGCACCCTGCCACATGCTCCAGACAACGTCCAGCTCTCTTAGGTGACGTCCTGTCCATTAGAAGCAAACGTCCCATCTGCAGTGGGTGATCCCCCCTGGGCTGGGCTCTCCCAAAGTGTCCTAGGTGGAACGTCCTTCTTTCTTCTCGTACAATGGCTCATCACAACGTTGTCTTGTCTCTGCCATCCCAGCAACCATCTGATGGGCTCTTCAACCACATGGAGGTCCGAGCTAATCATATCCCCATGTGTACCGGTCCACTGGTACCTATCCGTCGGGTATGGTCCTACACATCAAAAACAACGCCCTCCATGGGCTCATCAGTCCTCAGGATCATAGCAATGTCAATCATATTTCATCATTAAATTTATCAAATGCATGCATAAAATCCCTAGCATATCCTCTAAGAGCTCAAATACATTACACATATCTACTATACAAAGTTGAAGAAACAAATAGAATAACCTATTGGGATAATATCTACAAGAAAAGGCGAGTTTCCACAGAGCATCATTAGAGCCATGTTCATGAAGTGATATGGTCTAGGGATGTCAAGTCATAGTAAGACCAGGGGTAGGTGTTTTCTGTGGGTTCCTTTGTAGGAGGTGAGTTGTACCCGTCATGGATGCACTTTTTCCAAGCCCCTTTTATTGCCTTTGTTTTTATTTATTGTTTTTCTTTCTTTTTACTTCAAGGTCTGACCAGAGGACACTGCCTTGGCGTGGTGACCAGAGTTGACAGTGTTACCCACTGGTATTTTCGTAGAAATTATAAGGTTGGCTCGTGATGAGACCCCCTTTCACTTGGCCATGCAAGCAAAGGTCACTACCCTGGCATGGTGACCAGATGATGGCAATGTCATACTGCTAGATACCTATGAACATAATGGGTTGGCTCGTGATGAGACCTCCCATCCTCTTGTTTAGGTCTTGTTTTATTATTTTTCTTAGGGTCCCTTTTGTTTCTTATCGAGAGGCCTTTTATTGCCTTCTCGGGGATCCTTGGGCGAAGCATCTCTAGGTTTCATTTCCTATGGATTTTATCTTTTACCAGCTGCTTTTACCCCCTGGGCCTTTAGCCCCTTCTTCCCATAGGACAAAGTGTAACCCTCAAAAGGTCATCCTAATGGCCGGACTAGGGGAATGGGATGGATGAATGGGAGATAAGATGTAAAATGATAGAATGGTGGGAGCGGACGATGGTTCTGCAAATCCCCCCTGGTGGCTAACCAAAACCCATGAATACAATCTTTCTAGGTCACCCCATTAATCCTCCCAACCATGGTCAAGTGGATTAGCATAAGATCCAAGCAGTTATCAGAAATGTAAGGAACCCGATGCACATATAAGAAGGTTATAATGATCAAACATGAAACATAACATGATACCTTGGACCAATTACCTCATGGAGAAAGAGTCCTCTCTGATGCAAGTCCAAGCCGATGGTTATGGAAGCTGTTGTTGCTGACAGGACAAGTCTGACGAAGAAGAAGAAGGATGGGCCCTCCAGGGCCATGCTCAAGTCAATCCTTCTCTCGGTACTCCATGTCTAGGACCTCTGGGCCTCGAGACATGATCTCCTAGTTATCCCTAGAAAACGGGGATAACATCTGGCTCCAACTCGGGGACATGTGCTCACCGTAGAGTGCATGAGAACCTCAGCATCTCTGGCATAAACCTGCAGCCCTACTCACACTTGACAAGAAAGCATCAGCGACAAAGGTGGGGTGGTATTGCCACCCCGCAACATAATACATGTATACATATGAGATAAAACAATCAAGATGAGTATATGGAAACAAACAATAAATGCAGATGGTATAATACACGAACATGCCTACCTACTCATACTTACCTGTACAGTCATGTGTCTGGAGGGTAGTAACGCTTGATGTGCAAAGCGTTCACTGGCAGTTTCAAAATCTCTCCCTCCATTGTCTCCAGGTTGAAGGAATTTGTACCTGCACAACTCTTGATCTTATACAGGCCTCCCCACAGGCTGTCAAATTTTTTGTGCATGCCCGGCTTCTCTTTTATTTTATCCCATAGTAGGACAAGATCTCCTTCGACGAAACTTCTTTCCTTGGCTTTGTGATCAAAAGTATTCTTTATCTTCTCTTGATTCCTTATAATTTGGCCGAAGGCATTTCTTCGTGTTTCGTCCAATTCTATCAACTAGTTTATTCTCTCTTGGATTGCCTATGCATCTGTGTCATATTGTTGCGCGAATCGGAGGATAGGAATTTGGAGGTTCACAAGGAGTTTTTCTTCAAGTCCATATACCAGCTCAAAAAAGGTTTTCCCTGTGAACGTCTTCGTTGTTATTCGATCTCCCCATATAGCATACTTTATTTTACTATCCCATGATTTCTTATTCTCTCCAACGACCTTTTTTAGGATATTCATGAGATTCTTGTTGGTTGATTATGCTAATCCATTCCCTTGTGGGTAATAGTTCGAGGAATGGGATAGGGTAATGCCATATTTGAAACAAAATTCTACCAAGGCGTAGGAACTGAAAGCTTTGGCATTATCCGTAGTGATCTTGGAAGGGACCCCAAATCTGCTTATGATCCGATCTTCTAAGAAGTTCATGACAACCTCTTCGGTGGCCTTCTTTGTGGGAATTGATTCCACCCATCTAGTGAAATAATCCATGGCTGTTAGGATCCATCGATACCTATTACTCGAATTGTCTTTGAATTCACCGATAAAGTCCAGACCCCACTGCTGAAAAGGTGCTTCCACTACTACTGGTTTCAAAGGTTGGGCTGGAAGCTTTGGTTTGCCAGTGAAGTATTGGCAAGGTTGGCAAGATCGAACGTGTTGATAAGAATATGAGAAAAGTGTTGGCCAATAATAACCAGCCCTCAAAATCTTATGGGAAGTGGTACGTGCAGCAAAATGTCCACTGCAATGCCCTGAGTGTAATTCCTCCAAGATTTTCTTTGCCTCATCCTTGTTTACGCATCGAAGTATAATGCCATCGGGATTCTTCCATCGAAGTCTGTCTTCGGTAAGGAAATACTTCATAGCCTTCAACCTCAAAGATCTCCTCTTGTAATCTACCAGGTGATCAGGGCAAGACAAGTTCTTCAGATAATAAACTATGTTAGAATAGCACTCATCATGTTCTAGTTCACTGACTATTACATTCACCTGTTCATTTTCCCCCATCTGTATAGCTTCTTGATTGCTTTCAATCAACATTTGGGCCAAACCTTGTCCCTTTATTATCTTGGTGGGTTTTATATCTAAGTCATATTCCTGGATTTTCGAAACCCACTTTCCTCGAGTGCCCATACAGTCTTGTTGTGACAAAACATCCTTCACAGCTGGGTACGGGACATAAGCCTTGATCTTATTGTAACCGATGTAATTTCTGAAGTGTTTGAGGGATTTAACCAAGGCATAGGCCTGCTTCTCTGTGATGGAGTAGTTCAATTCTGAATCTCTTAGGACTTTGCTCATAAAATCTACGGGATGTTCAAAGTTGTATGCATCCTTCTGCATCAATACACCTGCAATAGTATCCTGAGATGCAAATGAGAAAATTATAAAATCTCATGAAAAATCAGGACTCATCAAGACCAGGGCTTGAGAGATGGCATTCTTGATATCTTCAAAAGATCTGTTCATCTCATTTCCCCATCTGAAAGTAGCATCTTTCTTCAACATAGCGCTTAATGGTTTTATCCTTTCAGCAAAGTTAGGCACGAATCTGCGGATGAAGTTGATTTTTCCAAGAAAAGATTGTAGGGCTTTCTTGTTGACTGGAGGAGGGACGTCTTTTATGGATTGGACTCTTTTAGGATCAATGGAGACTCCCCCTGGTGAGGCCACGTGTCCTAACAGTTTTCCTTCGTCAATCCCAAAAATAGACTTCTTGGGATTCAGTGAGATGCCATACTTCCTACATCGTTCAAAAACAATCCTGAGGTGGGAGAGATGGTCTTTCCTTTCTTTGGACACAACTGTGAGGTCATCTTGGTAAATTTCTATGATCTTTTGTATAAGGTCTCTGAAGGAAAAATCCATTGCTCTCGCAAAGGTAGCGCCTACATTCATAAGGCCAAATGGTATTCTCAAGTACATGAAAGTTCCCTAGGGTGTAGTAAACACAGTATAGAGTTGATCCTCCCTTTTGAGTAAAACTTGGTTGTATCCTGAGAATCCGTCCAGCATAGACATCATCCCTTCCCCTATGACTCATTGAAGCAGATGTTCCATGTTTAGGAGAGGATAATTATCTTTTAAAGACAACTGGTTGAGGTTGCGGAAATCAACACATAGGCGGATATCACCATTTTTCTTCCGAACAACTACCAGGTTTGACATCCAAGAAGAATACTTGATTGGGGCTATGATACTGGCGTCAACCATCTTTTGGAGTTCCTTTTGTATCTGTCCAACTAAATTCGGGTTGATGTGCCTTAACTTCTGTCGGAATGGTTTGGCTCCTTCCACTAGGGGTATAGCATGTTGGATAACGTCTCCTCTATATGCCTTTAATTCATCATAGTTCCAAGCAAAGGTATCTCTGAATTCCCTAATGAGCTCCAGTATTTCCTTCCTCTCTTTATCGGTAGTCCCCTTCCCTATCTTGACCATTCTTGGGTCCATTTCAGTACCAATTTTGAATTCCGAGGCTTCCTCAGCTTGCTTGTTGGTTCTTTTTCCTTTGAAAACATCATGTCTGTCAAATAGATTCTCCAGAGGAATACAACCTTTCGGTAAAGTATTGTTTTGAAGGTTGATGATTTCCAAGTCCATAGAATCAGCCAGGAAAGCAACTTGTGTATCCGTGAATTCTTTGTTATTCTCCATGAATCTGATAATTTGATCGTCGTCTTCGAAAACCTGCCAGTGCTCCAGATTGTCGGGGATAGAAGGTCTAAGAAGAACCTCCATTTTTCACTGATCATGAAGAGATCCTTCGCATGGTTGCAGAGTGGAATCTGAGACAGCCAGAGCATCAGCTACATGGTTTTATTCTCAAGGAACAACTTCAATTGATATCTTTTTGAAGGATTTTGAAAGAGTTTGAGCTACATCTCCATACTTCTTCAACTTCTCATTCTTAGTTGCAAATATCATTAGAACTTGCGAGACGATGAGGTTCGAGTCACCCTTCACCTCCAAGATTGTGGCTCCTTTATTGATTTCCAGATTGAGTCCCAGAATCAAAGCTTCATATTCAGCCACATTGTTAGTGCAACGAAATTCCAGCCTATATGAATGGTAGAGGATCTCACCCGATGGAGCTGTCAAGACTATTCCAGCACCCGATCCAAAACTTGAGTGTGAGCCATCGAATTCTAAGGTCCAGATTCCTTCTGTTTCTTCAATTGTGTCCATATCCAACTTTCCTTCTTGAATGAACCAATCATTTAGTCCACTATTGATGCATAAAAGTTGATCATCTATTTCATAAGGGTTTTCAACTGGTGATCCAACAAAGGGTTCATTGTAAATGGTATAAAATCCTCCTTCAGGATGAGGGATGATGGCTCTGGACTGCTCTCTGTGAATGCTTCCATTCAAGTGTTCGATGAGATCATTGCAGATGATAATCCTGAAATTGTTAATATCGTCCAAAACAACCACATTTATCAAGAAAGGAGCGATGGGACAAGATTCAAAGGCTACCTCAAGATTGTTAATAACTCCTTTTGCGAAATTGTCTCTGGTATTTGCTTGTGAGATTTTTAGGCCCAATTGTTGCATAACTTCTTCTGTCATTATATTGGCTTTGGCTTCTGGGTGCAGCAGACAATTGTGGAGGAGAAAATCTTTGACTCGGTGGGAGACGTAAAAGGGTTTGAAATCACAATTTTTTGAAATTGGGTCTCCCACTTGATGAATAAAGAGAGAGAAGTCTTGAGGGAGACTTGGATCCAAGTTTTCGTGTGATGCATCCCAATATTTGTCCTCTGGATGGGATTTCTTCAATGGAGGTTCTTGGGAAGGGATACCATTCTTATGAGAAAGGCTCCATTTCCTTTTGGCGGGAGCTAATTCAACCTGGAGGATGCTTGGAGGTTCAAGTTCAGCCATAGGTTCATTGCCTGGATCCCATAGTTCACAATTCAGGTTTCTTTGTTCAATGTAGTCATCAAAATCAAGATTCCTTTCAATCTGAAAGGTCATGTCTTGTGCTTCTTCCAAGGTTGTTGGTGACCAGTCCTTAACGTTGAATTGCAAGGTTTCTTCTAAGGAGGACAAGTAGTGATCAATGATGGCTTGTTCTGAACTAACCTTTGACCGGATCTTTTTAAGGACAAGATTGAACCTATCACTGAAATCCATTGTACTTTCACAAGGTCCTTTGTAAATGTTGAGGTATTGAGAAAAGGAGTCTTGTGAATGCTCATTATCACACCACCTTATTTTAAAGGCCCTTTGCAACTCTTCAATGTTTTTTATGCTTCACTTGGGATATCCATCAATCCAGACTTTACCATCTCCTGTGAGAGAACTCGCAAAGAGCCTCATAAAAACATCAGGGTGGTCTTGACCAATCAAATGAAAGTCAACACTGTCGCAAAAATGGGTCCAATGTGAGTTTCCAGAGGTACCCTTTCCCGAAAAGAAAGGTAGCCAAGAGTTTGCATTTGTGGGCAAATCATGTATCCCACCTTGGATGTTGCTAAAGTCAAAGCAGTTGAAAATTTCTGAGTGAGACCATTTGTGAGGATTTGGATTGATTGTAGGTATAGGGTTTGTTAGAGTGGTGGTTTTCACAGTAGTGGGATTTGAATACAGTTTTCCACTACAAGTTGTCATGGAGTCGCCAGATAGTTTTCCTAAAACTATCAAAGAATGGGGGAAAAAATGCCAGTGGAGTCACCAGGTAAGCTTGTAAGAGAAAGGTCTTTGAGGCAAGGCTTACCAAAGGATTTTTCATTGAGGAATATTGACTCAGTGTTCCCCGACAACAGTGCCAAAATGTTATCACTCAGTTTGTATTTCTGGTTGCAAGGCCAAAGGATAAGGGTCAAACTGGCGTAACAGGGACCTACCCCACCCAATGTCACCACAATGGGGAGGTCCTTTCTATTTAGGGTGGCTAAACCCAAGGGAGATGTCCCTGGCAATCTGGGGTTTGAAAGGAAAAGGCTCAAGGGATTAAGGCTAGTTTCCCCTTCACAGATTACCGCCAAGAAGATAGTCAATTGAAGAATAACCACAGGGAAGGCACCTGCTTGCGAGACAAGGCAATAATGAAACTAATACATGCAATAGTGGTTAGTACTTCATAGATCAATGACTATCTATGCTTCAATGTATATGAACATATATAGCAGTAAATATTGACGAAGTCAATGTTTGCAATAATGAAAATGGCAATATAAAGTTACTTGTCAATAAATACCAGAATGATATAGCATCCAATGAAAATGATCAATCCTTGATTTAACTCAATACATTAAATATCATCAAATGCTCATATATAACAGAGTGTTGCGTCAATATCCTAAGGGTGACGTCAGCTTTTATTAGGGTTAGTATGATAAGCAATATAATAGACAAAGAAGGTCAACGTTTTGCAAATTAGCCAATGAAATTTACCAATATATCAATGTCTATCACTGGATGACCAAGCCACAGTATTTTCTATCAACAATAGCTCAAAATAAGGCATGATGTCATCATTTAATGCTAGGTTAGAAGATGTTAGGGTTAGTTAGGGTTTCAAATTTGAGAGTTTAAGAAATGATTTTTTTCACAACAAGCTCAACGTTGGAGAGAACACCAGTGCCTTAGGGTATTATGGAGTCAAAAGTAAGGGCAAGATCTCGGGAGGATCAAAATCTAAAGACTAGAGAGTTAGGTTCTATGGTGTTGCAATGGCAGGGCTGTAGAATCAAAACCCTAAGGGAAGGAGGCTCATTCTGGTGTTTCTTAAGCAAGGCCTCATGCTCCTTCCTCTTTCTTTAAATACTCTTGGCAAAATGGCTAGCTTTAAAGTACAAGTCTAAGGGAGAAAAGTGTTGCGGGAGCAAGGCTCTTCAAACCCTAAAAAGTTAAAACCCTAGGTGTAGAG
>ML800997.1:66387-93737 GCA_009831015.1 Picea engelmannii
AGCTAGCACAACTGGCTTTACATAACCAGTATCTACCACATCCCAGACATATGCACCTAAATCCATTATGTAGGTTCTCATTCTAACTTTCCAGAAGGCAAAGTTTGTTCCATTGAACAGAGGGGCCTTATTGGTTGAATTTCTTTCATGGCTTGACATTTTGGGACTCTTGATGTTGAGAGTCTATGACTTCTCCATCTCCCGGTAACCGAAATCCCGGTCTCCAATACATCGAAGGGGTTCAAATCAATGGTCCACGATCTCTTTGAACCAATGGCTCAGATCATTTCGTGATTTTGCAAATCTCAATTTCGGCATTCCTGTGGTATTGTTTCTTGCCTCTCCAATTCGTGATTCGCGAAACCCCGAAATCGAGTCTTTGACATGCTCCGATCTTCTGCCATGCATCCCTCTTGGATCAACGGTCAAGATTTTATCGATACTTTGCAACTCCACGAGCCTTCGTTGTGCCTGATCAACGGTCCATATTTGGCCTTGATCTAACGGTTGAGATTATTTTCCGATTTTGCATATCATGAGTTCGAGAGATGAAAGGCTGGACAATTTCATATCTTTGACTTTCCAATCAGCGAAATGTTGATCTGTGTCCACATGTCCTGCCCGTAGATGGAAGGTCCTCCTTTTTTTCGAGATTTTGTATACCTGCTTCTCCTTTCACTTTAATGAACATGCAAGTTCTCCCTGATCCAACGATGGTCGGAACTTATGCTCATATATGACACCTGAGATCTGTCCTCCTCTTCTGCACATCTTCTTGTCTATAATCAGATCTGACGGTCCTCCTTCTTTCGGGAATTTAAATGGGATCCAACGATCACTGACGCTTCTCCTCTCGATCTTAGGCACTGCGTTCGACTCTGTTGTAATTACTCCTGAGCTTACTTTGTTCTTGTTTTTCATCGATGCTTACTCTAATATTGTCATCAATGACCTGCCTACAATCCTTTGCACATTTGCTGCCATCTTTGCTATTGTACTTGCCATCAATGACAAGCATACACTGTCTTTAAAACATGCCAACAAATTTTCTTAATGAAGTTTGCTTCTTCCTCATCGGATTTGTCTGATTTGCTTTCATTCGATACATGTTCATGATTTTTAGTTCCTTTTGAGACTTTGAAGTTTTTTCTTGTCTTGTTCTCATTTCATAGACTGTGGTAATCCCATGTAGTTCATCCATTGTGAGTTTTTAAATATTCTCTCGATCTTCTAAGCTAGATACTTTGGGATCATATCTCATTGGGAGTGATCTTAGTACCTTTTGGACTACTATTTTGTCATCTAATTCTTCTCCTAGTCCTCTGATTGTGTTGACAATTTCATCTACTCTTAGAAGATATTTTGCAATGTTTTCTTTTTCTTTCATCTTCAATCTTTCAAATTGTCCTTTGTACGTTTGAAGATTTGTTTTATTGACTTTGGCATCTCCTTCATAGATGATTTAGAGTTTGTTCCAAATCTCTTTTTATGATCTACAATGCATGGCTTTAACAAATACATTATTTGTTAATCCACCTAGAATTACATTTCAACTCTTGAATTATCATTATAGAGCTTCTTTGTAGTTGTGTTTGAAGGAGCAGTTTTTGGTACATCATAACCCTTTATCACAAATAGCTAGACATCACATCCCTGTGACATTAGGTAATTTATCATTATTATACTCCAAAATGCATAGTTATCTCCTTTGAATAGTGGAGCTCTATTTGAGTACATCCCTTCTTGTTGATCCATTGTGGTTTCTTAGAATCTTCCTTCTGGTGATTAGATTGTGATGAAGGAACCCGATTTGATACCAATTGTTGGAATATTGTTTAATATTGAGAGGAGACTGAGAGGGGCGGGTGAATCAATATTATTTGTTTTCAACAATTTTACAAAACCACTTAATTATTAATTTTATCAAATCAAACCAAATGATCAACAAAAATGTACAGTACATAGAATTTAAACATGGAAACCAAACTTCACAAATGTTTTTCTTATTTTCAATAAAGAATACATTTAATTTATGAGCTCCAACTCAAAGGAAACACCAATTCCATGTTTTACTACCAACAACTAGAAGGAGCCTACAACCCCCTTGATTTTACTAGCACCAATTGGAGGGAAGCACCAAATCCCTAGTTTCTTTAGCTATAACTAAAAAATATGTTGCAACACCTTGATTTACTAGATTCAACTAGAACAAGGCTACAAACTTCGTTGCAGGCTCCAACCTACCCTAGCACCACCCAACCTTTTTATGATAATTACTTCAATCTTCATAATATTCTTTGTATTTTGCTACATATCTTCATTTACTTTCTTGGCCTCTGACTCTATTATTGATATTTAGATTTCAAGAATAGAGACACCCCATATTTCAACAAGAATTTATGTTTATATAGTCTTCCAATGGTCATGTACAACTGAACAATCACACCTCTTCAATATAGAAATGTATCTCTTCATTATACGTTTGTCTTTTCAATATAAGATATTAATCATACTATTTTAATTAATACAATGTCAATGGACCATTGTTCCTTCTAGATCATTTAGTCATGTTTTCAATTGGGTCAATAGATTTTGACTATCATGATTTAATTCACTTTTTACCTTACCATAGCTAAATACCACCATGGTTTGCACATACCATGTGCTCTTTCATTTTTTCCCTTTTTCGTTAACCCCACTTTCACGTTTACCTTTTTCTTTAATCCAATTTCACTTTTACCATTTTATTTATTCCCCTTTCATATTTACTCCTATTTTATGTAAACTCCACTTCCACCTAACTTTTCAACTTCTCTTATTTATTAAAGTGATATTTATATTTAGTCCACTTTCATTTCCCATTTTTGCATAAACTTTGTTTCCACTTAACTTTTCCACTTTTGTATTTATTAAAGTGATATCAAAGTCACATTTATATTTAATCACTTACTAACCTTTGGAATATATTTTATCACTTACTAACCTTTGAAATCAATGACAATTTATTCAACACTTCCTGGGTGGATCTAACCATTAGCGGCTGATGGAAATTGTTTGGGCTTGAAGAGCCACCCAACTTCGGCCTAGAAAAAATGATGACCAAAAATTTCTATGAAATATCGACTACCATGTTGGTATGACAGAATCAAGGGTTCTCGGTGTTGCATCAAAAAATCTCCCTTCGACTACACTCTGAAATGATAGTGCACAAGAAAGTATTCAAGAGGGTGACTTACCAGTATTCGTTATGTTCATCATGATCCTGTCTCAATAGAATATATAGTCACCAAGACAACTCGACTTGACTAGTGTAATAATTGAAATTGTCTCATTCTTTTATTTTAATTCTTTCATTCTTTCAAAGCACTCAAATAGGCGATCCCATGTATTCTAGTAGTCCACTACGTTCTTGTAACTCACTATTCTTGTATATTTTACTACAGTTCCATGTCATACTCCACTATGTTACTTCTTGTATTCATGTTGGCATCGATGCCAACATGATATTTCCATCACATTATCTGCCATTGGCTAGCTCATGCATATCTTGGCCAAATTTAGCATTTGAACATGCATTTGATTCATATTTTCCTCCTAAATGTGCTTTCTTCCTCTCTTAAAGACTAAAGAACATTGTTTCCTCTCATTATTTACTTCCTCTTTCCTATAATGTTCCCTCACTCTCCCTCCTCCCACGTGTGTGACATATCTCTTACTCCCTCTACCACTCCTCCTCCATGCATGACCTATTGTTCATCCCCCTCTCCTACTCCCTAGGGAATATCTTCTCTTGTGTGCCTTTTTTAGAACTCATTACCTCACACGTGGGTTCCATTCCTCACTCTCCCACTCATGGATGTGCATTCTCCCTAAAAAATAGGGCACTAACCCTCTTTTCCCTCGATACTCATGCCCTCACTCCTCTTCTACTCTCACACATGGGGGGTTCACTCTACTTCTTCTTTTG
This sequence comes from Picea engelmannii, assembly GCA_009831015.1. NCBI lineage: Eukaryota > Viridiplantae > Streptophyta > Pinopsida > Pinales > Pinaceae > Picea > Picea engelmannii. The sequence continues at coordinate 70,355 of ML800997.1, forward strand.
CATGTACTCCCTTTCTCTCCCACTTATCTCCTCTTCCCCACGCTCTTTCCTAATTCCCTCTCCCTCTCTCATATGCCCTCATGGTCTCTTTGGTAAAGTGCGCCCTCATAGCTATAGATTGGAGTGTTGGTCACTGTTTGATGGTCATATTTTTGTAGCAGAAAATTACACATACTATCTTATCTTTTCTCATTCTCTCTAGTATAGCTACTCTCTCTTTGATCAAGGATAATCATTGTACTAGTTTTGGAATTTTCTATTGTGGTGTAGTCAACCCTTGGGCAAGCCTTTAATAAAAAAGTGTTGTGTTTTCGTCAAACTTTCCTTCTTGTTGGTATTGTGTTCTTAATTTTGTTCATTGATTAGTAGTTCATTACCATTTATTGTGATATTCATCTATATTTTAAGTGGTTTATTTCCTTATTTATTTCATCTCTCTCACACCAACACTACAAGGTCCCTCAAAGCAACTTTAAACTATATTTTCCTAATGCTTTAGTAGAGAGTTTACACATTTTCCAAAGCATTTTTGTTGTTTTTTTGTGTGTTTTTTTGTAAAAAATCAACTAACAAATCAGAAGCATGGTACCTAGGAACTCCCCCCTGAGGTTGACATGCACTAGCCCAAACGAAGAGGAGTATTTCCCGTGACAATTTTGGGAATTCTCTCCTTGAATTATCCCTTCTCTATCGTTGATTTTACCCATATATTAGATCTGATTGGAGGGTATAAAAGTGTGCTAACAGGACCAAAAATTCAAAGTTATTAGGAACAAATCCATTGTCCTAGTAAGGGTCCAATGGACCTTCTACGGTCTTGAATATTCCACGTGGGAGCATGAAGAGGCCATGCAGGAGTACACACAAAATTTTCTAAGTTTTGAAGAAAGTTGAATGTGCATTGAACATAAGTGTACGAAGACTCCATTTTGGAAACTGAATTTCCTTGAGCCACAACTTTGAGACTTCTTATCCAATCGATGTTGAATCCCATTCCATGGGCTATGCAAGTTGAGGGGAATGAGAATTGCTGGTAAGAATTGATGCATGTGTTGGATTACTGAGAGGGGGGGTGAATCAGTAATAGAGTAATTCAATCCTTTTTAACCACAAATGCAAGTGTTATATCAATGTAGCATTATCATCTGATAGTTGCAGAGTAAATAAACAATGAATAAATGAGAAATCATACACATACACAGTACACCATTTCTTTTACGTGGAAACCCAAAGCGGGAGAAAACCACATAATTCTTTTTCTTGTGTCTTTAAGAATTACATTCGTTGGAAGCACCAACTTCCTTTGTTTTCCAACTGCGACTGGAAGGAGGATCCAACCCCCTAGTTTCTCAAGCTACAACCTGAGGGAATATCTAACTCCCCAATTATATGGCTACAACCAAAAGGAGGCTACAACCCCCTATGTTCTCCAGATACAACTGGAAGATGGCTTCAACCACTTGTCATTGCCTTGTCCAACCTCCCTGGTGTAGAAGTAGAATGATGGAATCACTGTCACATTATCATTGTGAGATATATTGTTGTAAACATGTACCAATCAACCTGCACCAAACAATTTGTACCAATAAACTGAACCATGCATCAACCATGAATCAACCTGTACCTCAACCTGTAATCAACCTGTGAAATAAACAAGTGCATCAACCATGCACTAACCTGTACCAAACAACCTGTAATCAACCTGTACCATAAACAAGTGCATCAACCATGCACCAAACCTGTACAAATAAGATGTCACAACAACATGTCCAAACAACCTATCACAACAACTTGTCTCATCAATATTATCAACCAAATCATATCTACTCACCAAGATAAATCACTAAGACAACTCTGAAAGATGTGCATCAACCAAGCATAACACAACAACTCATAATCATCACCAAGATCAATATATGCTTCTAATAATATGCCAATACAAGTATGTTACATCATCCATAAACCATGTGTCAACATTACTACTAACAAGTGTCTCCAACCATGTACCAAGTATTTACCAATCATGTATCAACTATTCATCAACTATGACTCATCAATATTGACAAACGTCATCAACTATACACCTCATGTATGTGCCAACGAATCAACTACTTGTCTCAACCATGTACCCAACATGTACCTCAACCAAAAGCCCTCATCAATTTCATCATCCAAATATGATTTGTAACTTTGTAATAGACCCGGTGTATACAATCACATACCTACAAACCTACCTTAACTTTAACAACAAGAGACTAGCATTTTCATCAAACTTTACTTTAGTCTCACATGACTAGTTTTGGATTAGTCAACAACCCTAACTTGCAATAATCATAACTATGTACTTGTAATGAATAAAGGAACAAAAATAGTACAAAATGTTCTTTAGTGTCTTGTATACAATTTCTCTAGGTTTCACTTCTTTGAACCTCCCGGAAAATGATTTATAGAAAAAATGGCATATTGTGTTGAATTCTTGCTTATTCTAGAGAGAAAACTTGTAGAGAATTCCCTGCACGGAATATTTGTTGTATGGATATGAAAATGGTATAGAGAATACTAGAGGTTGTAATCTAACCAATACATTTGGTCTTACTGAATTTCGATTTGTTATGAAGACGTTATGACATTTTTACCTGAAACACTTGTTTTATACTAGTTTCAGGACTAACCACAAACCCTATTTTTCATGGAGTGTAACTCCAAAAATACAACGAACCACAAGCTAAAATTGTTATCACATATACTTGGATATGTTTCCTCAATGGCCTCCCAATTTTACGGTCTGAATAATTATAGAAAAAAAGTTATTGTGAAAATGGTGAGATGACCTGTAAATAACATACCTTAGAAAGCATCATCAAAAGAATTTATCCTCCCTTGAATTTTGGTCTTCTTTACTTTACCTTCCCTCTGAAATTAGGCTTAGATATCCTTTGGTTACCTTGTTCACTTGTATATACTCAATATTCTCAAGTGTGATTAAAATGACAGAGCATTGCCTCTTATTTATATTTTTATGTAGCTTCCTCAAGGGGTTACCTTCTAACCATCTTAACCCACTTTCCTTATTTTAGGGCTAACCCACTTCTAACCACTTGTCCACTTATTAATTTATCCATTAACTTTATTATTTAAATCATTTATTTTGTATCCACTTTGACTTATAGTACACTCATCACTTCACTTTATTACTTACCTTCTAAAAACTCTTAAACCACTTTCCTTATTTTAGGGCTAACCCACTTCTAACCACTTGTCCACTTAGTAATTTTTCCATTAACTTTATTATTTAAATAATTTATTTTCTATCCACTTTGAATTATAGTACACTCATCACTTCACTTTATTATTTAAATAATTTCTTCTTTGCAAACACTTTGACTACTTTGACCTTTTGGGGATTCTAGATGACTCATCAGGGTTGTCCAACTTCACATGGCCATAACTCTCTAACTGTGAGGAGTTATGTGACGTTTCACATACCACCAGAAATGGCATGACATGTACTATCCATATAGAATATTCTTATCTGCAAATATATCAAAACTAATACCATTTTCCATTAAACAAACTTGGGTCCATTACCCAAACCTTTATGCTATCGGAATTCGCTATGAGACTTTCTTCAAGGATTGGCATCAATTAAAACCAACCCAATTAATCAACAATATCCCACTTTGGCATTGATGGCAACACTCTAATGCAATATTGAAGTCATATCACTCATGCTCCCCTTGTGACCATTGATCCCCCTGAAACCATGCCTATGTGCTCTCTCTCCAAGCATTTATATCCTGCATCTGATAAATCTCTCCCCCTTTATCATCAATGGAAAATGTATCTTTCCATCTGGGGTTGTTCCCCTTAAATGAATTTTACTTGGGGATACTCCCCCTGACTAAACTCTTCCTAAAACTGATCTCCCAACCTGAACTGTCATCTTTATGTTGTTTCCTCGTGTAAATCTAATACATATAAAATAAGCATTCAAAAGCATTCATTTTGGAGTAGAAATTACTCTGAGTCTCTGGAGAAGATACTCAAAGGCTTCCCGTGGAAGCGATTTTTCAAAGATGTCTGCCACTTGTTCTTTTGTGACCACATATTCAACTCGGATGTTCTTCTCTGCAACCTGTTCTCGTAGAAAGTGATACTTGATTGGAATGTACTTCATTTTGGAGTGCATCACCAGGTTCTTTGAGATACTGATGACGCTTGTATTATCACAATAGATTGAAATGGGCTCATCATACTCAACCTGTATATATGTTAGAGTTTGTTTCATCCATAGAACCTGTGTACAACATGTTGTTGCTGCAATATACTCTACCTCGGTTGTAGATAAATATATCGATGATTGTTTCTTACTTAGCCAAGATACTAAACACTCACCCAAGTAGAACATTGCTCCACTGGTGTTTCGTCAGTCATCAATGCAACCTTCCCAATATGCATATGTGTAGGAAATAAGTGATATATCCTTTCCTTTTGTATACCATAATCCAAAATCTTATGTTCATTTGAGATATCTGAAAATCCTCTTCATTGCTATGACATGTGATTCCTTTGGTGCTGCTTGAAATCGTGCCACTTGTCCAATTGCCTGCATTACATTTGGTCTATATGTTTTCACATATAGTAAGATACCAATCATTGACATGTATTGTCTCTAGTCTGTAGACTTCGAATCATCATCTTTTCTCAACTTGCAACTGATTTGCATAGGAGTAGTAACTAGTTTGCAATCTTCCATTTCGAACCTCTTTAACATTTCTATGATATAATTACTTTGAGAAAAATAAAAATTCCTTGGTTTCTTTGACGTATTTGAAGACCCAGAAAGAAGGATAGTTCTCCAAGTAATGACATTTCAAATTCATTCTCCATATCCTTTGAAAATTTGTGGCTTAACCTGTCATCAGTACTTCCAAAAATAATATCATCAATATAAACTTCAATTAACAAAATACTATCTTGAGTTACCTTGATGTAGAGGTTGTTTTATGCACTTTATTTTCTGATTCCTACCTACTGTGGATATCTATCTAGTCTAGAGTACCATGCTCTAGGAACCAGTTGTTCAATGTAGACTTCTTCTTCAAGTTCCTTGTTCAGAAAAGTTGATTTGATGTCCATATCTGTCCATATTGTTCAAGACTCTGCTACACAACTGTCCATAATTTTGACTCATATGTCACTGTACTATCATGAAGTACTACTACAACAGATTAACCTATCATATTGTACTTCTGCTAACTAAATTCACTGAATATGTCTACTCAAATTCTGCAAGATGCTCGAAGGATGGTTCTCTGGTCTGTCTTAGCTACCGCATAGACTCCCCCTATCTATTATTCATATTATCTAGGAGTCTCTAAGTCGGATGACTCCGAACAATTCATGCTCTTAAGTGTATTCATCATCTTCTTCATTAGTAGATTCATCATCTCTCTAAGCTATGACTTCTTTCTTTATGTCTGTGGATTCATCTTTCACTACAATGCCTAAAAGTACAATCTTTTGAACCTGTTCCTTATTTACCTGTCCTTCTTTTCTTTCATTTATTTTCCAAACCTTTATGAATCTGACATCCTTCTTTTTCTCTATAAAATTTTCTTCATCTCGTTTTATTTCCAATCTTGCGATCTCTGGGACCTAGTCTTTGTTCACCTGTTCTTCATGTTTTCTTATCCATACTTTCTTATATCTGATATCAGTGTTCTCTTTCATGGAAGTATCGATCATGCTTCTACAATCAGTAGCTATGTGTCCATAGTTATGAAATTTATAACATTCAATGTTACGTGGGGCCACATAGGCATTTATTGATTGAACATTTCTTTTATAATCCTTGCAATCTGCAACCTTATGTCCAAAATTAGTACAATAAAAACAATGACCATAAAAGAAATTTACATACAAGGGAGTGAATGATCTTCTTTGTAGTGTAGTCCTTCTGAAATTCTTCCTTGATTGATCATGATCATGATTGAAGATATTTTGTGTCTTTAACATGGATGGTCTTCTTGAAGATGTATCTTCAATATTTTTCTTAGATTATGGTTGACCATGATTCCTTCCTTTGAGTACTTCTGCATAATTCCTTCTATTTTCTTCATTCTTCTTTTCTAATAACCTAGAGTGCTTCTCTTCATTCTCTATAACTGATGTGGATGTTTCTGTCTCTTCAACGTTCTTTTTGAGCTTGATGATTTTACTTCTCAATGTGTCAACTTCTTCTTCAAGCTTCTCAACCTCTTCTTCTTTCTTCATTATCTGAGACTTCATGACTTCTTTTGTTCTTTTCGCTTCTTCAAGTCTTTTCTCTTCTTGACCAAACTCTGCCTCAAGATGGTTTAGAACGTTAGTTATTTCCTTAAGATGATATTTCAATATCTTTTCTCTCATTTCTACTTCTTCCCTCTATGTTTCTATGTTGGCTTCCAAATACTGCTTTTGATATTCAAGATTTTCTTCGATCTTTCTGGCTTCTTCTAGCTAAGTTCTTAAGTTCTCGATGAAATGTAGGGATTCTTCAAAAATGTGAACACTTTCCTTTTGTTTCATCAATTCTTTCTTGAGTGACTTGTTTTATTCTCTCAGTTCGTCTAAATCATTAATCAATTCTGCTTCATAATTGTCTTCCTTTTCAATTAGTTTTTATGTCTCATTTCCTTCATGGCATTGTATTTCAAGATGTCTATGTTTTTCACAATTAAAATAAAACAACATACCTCTAGTGATTATGTACTCTTCATCTTTTGAATATGTTTGACATGGTGCACATAATTATTCTTGATGTGTATCTGCAACTTCTTTGAAATTTTATGAATATGTGATGGGTGAAGAATATATGTCATGTAATTTATCCCAAAGTTCTTTGGCTAATGAACATTTACCAACTTTTTATCTTATCGGATTAGGTAATCCTTCCTATATGCAATCCATTTCTATTTTTTTATTTTTCTTCAATTCCTTCTTGGCTGCAATTTTTTCCCTTTTTGAACTATCATATCCTCTAATAACTGATATCCAAATATAATGCCCCTATGCCTGTAAAAATACTTTCGTACTTTTTCTCCACATATCATTCTTTAAACCATTATGACCATTAAACATTGGTACTCCATTCTCAAAATAATCCATGATCTCCTTCCATTGGTTAAATTGTTTCTTGAAGGAACCTGCTCTGATACCAATTGTTGGATTACTGAGAGGGGGGGTGAATCAGTAATAGAGTAATTCAATCCTTCTTAACCACAAATGAAAGTGTTATATCAATGTAGCATTATCATCCAATAGTTGTGGAGTAAATAAACAATGAACAAATGAGCAATCATACACATACATAGTACACCAGTGTTTTTACATGGAAACCCAAATCGAGAGAAAACCATGGAATGTTTTTTCTTATATGTCATTAATAATTACATTAATTTTAAGCACCAACTTCCCTTGTTTTCCAGTTGCAACTAGAAGGAGGCTCCAACCCCCTAGTTTCTTAGGCTACAACCTGAGGGAAGCTCCAACTCCCCAATTCTCTGGCTACAACCAGAAGAAGGATACAACCCCCTATGTTCTCCAGATACAATTGAAAGGTGGCTACAACCACCTATCCTTGCCTTGTCCAACCGCCCTGACGTAGAAATAGAATGATGGAACAACTTTCACACTATCATTGTGAGATATATTGTTGTAAGCATGTACCAATCAACATGAACCAAACAACATGTACCAATAACTTGAACCATGCATCAACCTGTACCTCAACCTGTAATGAACCTATACCAAAAACAAGTGCATAAACCATGCACCAACCTGTACCAAACAAACTGTAATCAACATGTACCATAAACAAGTGCATCAACCATGCACCAAACCTGTACAAATAACATGTCACAACAACCTGTCCAAACAACCTATCTCATCAATCTTATCAACTAAATCATATCTAATAACCAATATCAATCACCAAGAACACTCTCAAATATGTGTATCAACCAAGAATAACACAACAACTCATAATCATCACCAAGATCAATATGTGCTTCTAATAATATACCAATACAAGTATTCTACATCATCCATAAACCATGTGTCAACAATACTACTAAAAAGTGTCTCCAACCATGTACCAAGTATGTACCAATCATGTATCAACTACTCATCAAGATGCACAAAACTCATCAACTATACACCTCATGTATGTTCCAACTCATCAACTACTTGTCTCAACCATGTACCCAACATGTACCTCAATCAAAAGCCCTCATCAATTTGATCTTACAAATACGATTTGTAACTCTGTAATAGACCTAGTGTATATGATCACATACCTACAAACCTTCCTTAACTTTAACAACAAGAGATTATCATTTTCATCAAACTTTACTTTAGTCTCACATTACTAGTTTTGGATTAGTCAACAACCCTAACTTGAAATAATCATAACTATGTGTTTGTAATGAATAAAGGTATAAAAATAGTACAAAACGTTATTCAATGTCTTTTCTGCAATTTCTCCAGGTTTCACTTCTTGGAACATCCCAGAAAAGGCGTTATAGAAAAAAAAGACATACCTTGTTGAATTTTGGCTTATTCTAGAAAGTGAACTTATAGAGCATTCCTCGCACGAAATATTTGTTGTATGGATCTTAAAATGTTAAATAGAATACTACGGACTGTAATCTAACCAATACATTTGGTCTTACTGAATTTGGATATGTTATGAAGATGTTATGACGTTTTTACTCGAAACACTTGTTTTATACTAGTTTCAGGACTAGCCACAAACCCTATTTTCCACGGAGTATAAATCCAAAAATACAACGACCCACAAGATAAAAAATTTATCATGGCTACAAGGATATGTTTCCTCAGTGGCCTCCCAATTTCACAGTCTGAATCATTCTAAAAAAAAATTATTGCAAAAATTGTGAGATGACCTGTAAATAACATACCTTAGAAAGCATCATCAAAAGAATTTATCCTCCCTTGAATTTCGGTCTTCATTACTTCACCTTCCCTCTGAAATTTTTCTTAGATATACTTTGGTTACCTCAGTCACTTGTAGATATTCAATATTCTCAAGTGTGATTAAAATGACAGAGCCTTGCCTCTCATTTATAGTTTCATGTAGCTTCCTCAAGGGGTTACCTTCTAACCATCTTAACCCACTTTCCATATTTTAGGGCTAACCCACTTCTAACCACTTGTCCACTTAGTAATTTATCCATTATCTTTCTTATTTAAATAATTTATTTTGTATCCACTTTGACTTATAGCACACTCGTCACTTCACTTTACTATTTACCTTCTAAAATATCTTAAACCACTTTCCTTATTTTAGGGCTAACCCACTTCTAACCACTTGTCCACTTAGTAATTTCTCCATTAACTTTATTATTTAAATAATTTATTTTGTATCCACTTTGACTTATAGTATACTCGTCACTTCACTTTATTATTTAAATAATTTCTTCTTTGTAAACACTTTGACTACTTTGACCTTTTGGGGCTTCTAGATGTCTCGTGAGGGTTCTCCAACTTCACATGGCCATAACTCTCTAACCGTGAGGAGTTATGTGACATTCCACATACCACTAGAAATGGAATGACATGTAATATCCATCTAGAAAATTCTTACCTACAAATATATCAAAACTCATACCATTTTCCATAAAACAAACTTGGGTCCATTACCCAAACCTTTGTGCTACCGAAATTCGCTACCACACTTTCTGCAAGGGTTGACATCAATGACAACCAACCTAATTAATCAACAATATCCCCATTTGGAATTCATGGTAACACATTGATGAAATGTTGAAGTCATATCACTCATGATCCCCCTATGACCATTGCTCCCCCTGGAACCATGCCTCTGTGATCTCTCTCCAAGCAGTTCTATCCTGCATCTAATAAATCTCTCCCCCTTTTTCATCAATGGAAAAGTTATATTTCCATCGGGAGTTGTTCCCCCTAACTGAATTTTCCTTGGGGATACTCCCCCTGACTGAACTCTTCCTGAAACTGATCTCCCAACCTGGATTTTCCTCTTTATGGTGCTTCCTCGTGTAAATCTAAGACATCTAAGATAAGCATTCAAGAGAATTCATTTTGGAATAGAAATTACTTCGAGTCTTTAGCGAAGATACTCAAAGGCTTCCCGTGGAAGTGGTTTTGTAAAGTTGTCTTCCACTTGTTCTTTTATGCCCACATATTCAACTCTGATGTTCTTCTCTGCAACTTGTTCCTGTAGAAAGTGATACATGCTTCATTTTGGAATGCATCATCGGGTTCTTTGAGATATTGATGGTGCTTGTATTATCACAATAGATTGGAATGGGTTCATCATACTCAACCTCTATATATGTCAGAGTTTTTTTCATTCATAGAACCTGTGTACAACATGTTGCTGCTACAATATACTCTTCTTTGGCTATAGATAAAGATATTGATGATTGTTTCTTTCTTAGCCAAGATACTAAACACTCACCCAAGTAGAACGTTTCTCCATTGGTGCTTCGTCATTCATCAATGCAACCTGCCCAATATGCATCTGTGTAGGCAATAAGTGATAGATCCTTTCCTTTTGGATACCATAATCCAAACACTTATGTTAAATTGAGATATCTGGAAATCCTCTTCACTGCTATGACATGTGATTCCTTTGGTGCTGCTTGAAATTGTGTCACATGTCCAACTGCCTACATTACATCTAGTCTGAATGTTGTCACATATAGTAAGATATCAATCATTGATATGTATTTCCTCTATTTTGTAGACTTTGAATCAACATATTTTTTTAACTTGCAACTGATTTGCATAGGAGTGGTAACTGGTTTGCAATCTTCCATTCCAAACCTCTTTAGCATTTCTCTAATATACTTAGTTTGAAAAAAATAAAAATTACTTGGTTTCTTTTACATATCTGAAGACACAAAAAGAAGGATAGTTCTCCAAGTAAGTACATTTCAAATTCATTATGCATATCCTTTGCAAATTTTTGGCTTAGCTTGTCATCAGTACTTCCAAAAATAATATCATCAATATACACTTCAATTAATAAAATACCATATTGACTTACCTTGATGTAGAGGTTGTTGTCCACACTTCCTTTTCTTAACCCTACCTATTGTAGATATTTATTCAGTCTAGAGTACCATTCTCTAGGAACCATTTGTTCAATGTAGAATTCTTCTTCAAGTTCTTCGTTCAAAAAACTTGATTTCATGTCCATAACTGTCCATACTGTTCAATACTCTGCTACACAACTGTCCATAATTTTGACTCGTATGTCATTGTACTATCATGAAGTACTACTACAACTTATTAATATATCATATTGTACTTCTTCTAACTGAATGCACTGAATCTGTCTACTCAAATTTTGCAAGTTGCTGGAAGGATGGTTATATCGTCTGTCTTAGCTACAGCATAGACTACCCCTATCTATTATTCATATTATTTGGGAGTCTCTAAGTCGGATGGATCAGTAAAATTCCTTCTTTGAAGTGTATTCATCATAATATTCATTAGTAGATTCATGATCTCTCTGAGCTCTGACTTATTTATTTATGCATGTGGAATCATCTTTCACTACAATGCCTGAAAGCACAATCTCTTGAACATGTTTTTTATTTACATGTCCTTCTTTTCTTTCAATTATTTTCCAAACCTTTCTGTATCTGACATCTTTCTTTTTGTCTATAGAATTTTCTTCATCTCATTTTATTGTCAATCTTGTGATCTCTGGGACTTGGTCTTTGTTCACTTGTTCTTCGTGTTTTCTTATCCATACTTTCTTATATCTTATATCAGTGTTCTCTTTCATGGAAATATTGATCATGTTTCTACAATCACTAGCTATGTGTCCATAGTTATGAAATTTGTAACATTCAATGTTACGTGGGGCCACATAGGCATTTATTACTTGAACATTTCTTTTATAATCCCTGCAATCTGCAACCTTATGTAAAAAATTAGTACAATAAAAACAATGATCATAAAATAAATTTGCATACCTGGGAGTGAATGATCTTCTTTGTGGTGTAGTCCTTCTTAATTTCTTCCTTAACTGATCATGATAATTATTGAAGCTTCTTTGTGGCTTGAACATGGATGGTCTTCTTGAAGATATATCTTTGATAGTTTTATTAGATTATGGTTGACCATGATTCCTTCCTTTGAGTACTTCTACATAACTCTTTCTATTTTCTTCATTCTTCTTTTCTAGCAACCTAGAGTGTTTATCTTCATTCTCTATAACTGATGTAGATGTTTTTGCCTCTTCAATGTTCTTGTTGATCTTGACAATTTTACTTCTCAATTTGACTTCTTCTTCAAGCTTCTCAACCTCTTCTTCTTTCTTCATTATCTGAGACTTCATGACTTCTTCTGTTCTTTTCGCTTCTTCAAGATGAATTTTTAATGTGATTATTTATCCTTCAAGTTATTTCTCTTCTTGAACAAACTCTACCTCAAGATGGTTTAGATCCTTAGTTATTTCCTTAAGATGATCCATCAATATCTTCTCTCTCATTTCTGCTTCTTCCTTATGTGCTGCTATGTTGGCTTCCAAATACTTATTTTGATATTCAAGATTTTCTTGGATCTTTCTAGCTTCTTCTAGTTGAGTTCTTAAGTTCTTGATGACCTATTGGAATTCTTCAAAAATGTGAACAATTTATTTTTGTTTCATCAATTATTTCTTGAGTGACTGGTTTTCTTCTCTTAGTTCATCTAAAGCACTAATCAATTATGCTTCATAATTGTCTTCATTTTCAATTAGTTTTTCTGTCTCATTTCCTTCATGGAATTCTATTTCAAGATGTCTGTGTTTATCACAATTAAAAAAAAACAACATACCTCTAGTGATTATGTACTCTTTATATTCTGAATCTGTTTGACATGGTGAACATAATTCTTCTTGATCTGTATCTACATCTTCTTTGGCATTTTCTGAATCTGCGATGGGTGAAGAATATATGTCATGTAACTTATCTCAAAGTTATTTGGTTGATTAACATTTACCAACCTTTTATCTTACCAGATTAGGTAATCCTTATGAGATGAAATCCATTGTTATTTTGTTATTCTTCTTCAATTCGTTCTTGGCTGCAATCTTTGTCATTTTTGAACTATCATATCCTGTAACAATTGATAGCCAAATATAATTCCCTTGTGCCTATAAAAATACTTTCATCCTTTTTCTCCACATCTCATACTTTAAACCATTCTGACCATTAAACATTAGTACTCCATTCTCAGAATAATCCATGATCTCCTTCCATTGTTTAAACTGTTTCCTGAAGGAACCTGGTCTAATACAAATTGTTGGATTATTGAGAGGGGGGGTGAATCATCAATAGAGAAATTCAATCATTTTTAACCACAAATGCAAGTGTTATATCAATGTAGCATTATCATCCAATAGTTGTAGAGTAAATAAACAATGAACAAATGAACAATCATACACATACATAGTACACCATTTTTTTTACGTGGAAACCCAAAGCAGGAAAAAACCATGAAAATGTTTTTTATTATATGTCTTTAAGAATTACATTCATTGGAAGCACCAACTTCCTTGTTTTCCAGCTGCAACTAGAAGGAGGTTCCAACCCCGTAGTTTCTCAGGCTACAACCTGAGGGAAGCTCGAACTCCCCAATTCTCTGGCTACAACCGCCTATGTTCTCCAGCTACAATTGGAATGTGGCTACAACCACCTGTCTTTTCCCTGTCCAATCGCCCTGACATAAAAGTAGAATTATGGAACCATTGTCACACTATCACTATGAGATATACTATTGTAAACCTATACTAATCATCCTGCACCAAACAACCTATACCAATGACATGAACCATGCATCAACCTGTACCTCAACATGTAATCAACTTGTACCATAAAAAAGTGCATCAACCATGCACCAACCTATACCAAACAACCTGTAATCAACCTATACCATAAGCAAGTGCATCAACCATGCACCAAACATGTACAAATAAAATGTCACAACAACTTGTCCAAACAATCTATCATAACAACCTGTCTCATCAATCTTATCAACCAAATCAGATCTACTCACCAAAATCAATCACCAAGACAACTCTCAAATATGTGCATCAACCTGTAAGCATAACATAACAACTCATAATCATCATCAATATCAATATGTGCTTCTAATAATATACCAATACAAGTATGCTACATCATCCATAAACCATGTGTCAACAATACTACTAATAAGTGCCTCCAACCATGTACCAAGTATGTACCAATCATGTATCAACTACTCATCAACTATGACCATCAATATGTAACAACATCATCAACTATACACCTCATGTATGTGGGAACTCATCAACTACTTGTCTCAACCATATACCTCAACCAAAATCCCTCATCAATTTCATCATCCAAATATGATTTGTAACTCTGTAATAGACCTGGTGTATATGATCACATACCTACAAACCTTCCTTAACTTTAACAACAAGAGACTAGCATTTTCATCAAACTTTACTTTAGTCTCACATGACTAGTTTTGGATTAGTCAAAAATGTGAACACTTTCCTTTTGTTTCATCAATTCTTTCTTGAGTGACTTATTTTCTTCTCTCAATTCATTTAAAGCACTAATCAATTCTGCTTCATAACTGTCTTCCTTTTCAATTAGTTTTTCTGTCTCATTTTCTTCATGGCATTCTATTTCAAGATGTCTATGTTTTTCACAATTAAAACAAAACAACATACCTCTGGTGATTATGTACTCTTCATCTTCTGAATCTATTTGACATGGTGAACATAATTATTCTTGATGTGTATCTGCAACTTCTTTGGAATTTTCTGAATCTGCGATGGGTGAAGAATATATGACATGTAATTTATCCCAAAGTTCTTTGGCTAATGAACATTTACCAACTTTTTATCTTACCGGATTAGGTAATCCTTCCTAGATGAAATCCATTGCTATTTTGTTATTCTTCTTCAATTCCTTCTTGGCTGCAGTCTTTTCCCTTTTTGAACTATCATATCCTCTAACAATTGATATCCAAATATAATGCCCCTGTGCCTGTAAAAATACTTTCATACTTTTTCTCCACATCTCATACTTTAAACCATTCTGACCATTAAACATTGGTACTCCATTCTCAGAATAATCCATGATCTCCTTCCATTGGTTAAATTGTTTCTTGAAGGAACCTGCTCTGATACCAATTGTTGGATTACTGAGAGGGGGGGTGAATCAGTGATAGAGTAATTCGATCCTTCTTAACCACAAATGAAAGTGTTATATCAATGTAGAATTATCATCCAATAGTTGTGGAGTAAATAAACAATGAACAAATGAGAAATCATACACATACATAGTAAAACAGTGTTTTTACGTGGAAACCCAAAGCGAGAGAAAACCATGGAATGTTTTTTCTTATATGTATTTAATAATTACATTCATTGGAAGCACCAACTTCCTTTGTTTTCCAGTTGCAACTGGAAGGAGGCTCCAACCCCCTAGTTTCTCATGCTACAACCTGAGGGAAGCTCCAACTCCCCAATTCTCTAGCTACAACCAGAAGAAGGATACAACGCTCTGTGTTCTCCAGCTACAACCAAAAGGTGACTACAACCACCTATCCTTGCCCCATCCAACTGCCCTGACGTAGAAATAGAATGATGGAACCACTTTCACACTATCACTGTGAGATATACTATTGTAAACCTGTACCAATCAACATGCACCAATCAAAATGTACCAATAACTTGAACCATGCATCAACCTGTACCTCAACCTGTAATGAACCTGTACCATAAACAAGTGCATAAACCATGCACCAACTTGTACCAAACAAACTATAATCAACCTGTACCATAAACAAGTGCATCAACCATGCACCAAACCTGTACAAAGAACATGTCACAACAACCTATCCAAACAACCTATCTCATCAATATTATCAACCAAATCAGATCTAATCATCAATATCAATCATCAGGACAACTCTCAAATATGTGCATCAACCAAGCATAACACAACAACTCATAATCATCACCAAGATCGATATGTGCTTCTAATAATATACCAATACAAGTATGCTACATCATCCATAAACCATGTGTCAACAATACTACTAACAAGTGTCTCTAACCATGTACCAAGTATGTACCAATCATGTATCAACTACTCATCAACTATGACTCATCAAGATGCACCAAAATCATCAACTATACACCTCATGTATGTTCCAACTCATCAACTACTTGTCTCAACCATGTACCCAACATGTACCTCAATCAAAAGACCTCATCAACTTGATCTTACAAATATGATTTGTAACTCTATAATAGACCTAGTGCATATGCTCACATACCTACAAACCTTCCTTAAATTTAACAACAAGAGATTAGCATTTTCATCAAACTTTACTTTAGTCTCACATGACTATTTTTGGATTAGTCAACAACCCTAACTTGAAATAATCATAACTATGTATCTATAATGAATAAAGGTATAAAAATAGTACACAATGTTATTCAGTGTCTTTTCTACAATTTCTCTAGGTTTCACTTCTTGGAACCTCCCAGAAAAGGAGTTATAGAAAAAAACAACATATCTTGTTGAATTTTGGCTTATTCTAGAAAGTGAACTTGTAGAGAATTCTCCACACGGAATATTTGTTGTATGGATCTTAAAATGTTAAACATAATACTATGGACTGTAATATAATCAATACATTTGGTCTTACTGAATTTGGATATGTTATGAAGATGTTATGACGTTTTTACCCGAAACACTTGTTTTATACTAGTTTCAGGACTAGCCACAAACCCTATTTTCCACGGAGTGTAACTCCAAAAATAAAATGACCCACAAGCTTAAATTTCTATCACGGCTACTTGGATATGTTTCCTCAGTGGCCTCCCAATTTCACGGTCTTAATCATTCTTAAAAAAAATTATTGCAAAAATGGTGAGATGACCTGTAAATAACATACCTTAGAAAGCATCATCAAAAGAATTTATCCTCCCTTGAATTGCGGTCTTCTTTACTTCACCTTCCCTCTGAAATTTGGCTTAGATATCCTTTGGTTACCTCAATCACTTGAAGATATTGAATATGCGCAAGTGTGATTAAAATGAGAGGGTCTTGCCTCTTATTTATACTTTCATGTAGCTTCCTCAAGGGGTTACCTTCTAACCATCTTAACCCACTTTCCTTATTTTAGGGCTAACCCACTTCTAACCACTTGTCCACTTAGTAATTTCTCCATTAACTTTCTTATTTAAATCATTTATTTTGTATCCACTTTGAATTATAGTGCACTCGTCACTTCACTTTATTATTTACCCTTTAAAATCTCTTAAACCACTTTCCTTATTTTAGGGCTAACCCACTTCTAACCACTTGTCCGCTTAGTAATTTATCCATTAAATTTATTATTTAAATAATTTATTTTGTATCCAATTTGACTTATAGTATATTCATCACTTCACTTTATTATTTAAATAATTTATTCTTTTCAAACACTTTGACTACTTTGACCTTTTTGGGCTTCTAGATGACTCGTGAGGGTTCTCCAACTTCACATGGCCATAACTCTCTAACCGTGGGGAGTTATGTGATGTTCCACATACCACCAGAAATGGAATGACATGTAATATCCATCTAGAAAATTCTTACCTACAAATATATCAAAACTCATACCATTTTCCATAAAACAAACTTGGGTCCATTACCCAAACCTTTGTGCTACTGAAATTCGCTACCACACTTTTTGCAAGGGTTGACATCAATGAAAACCAACCTAATTAATCAACGATATACCCATTTGGAATTCATGGCAACACGTTGATGCAATGTTGAAGTCATATCACTCATGATCCCCCTATGACCATTTCTCCCCCTGGAACCATGCCTCTGTGCTCTCTCTCCAAGCATTTCTATCCTGCATCTGATAAATCTCTCCCCCTTTATCATCAATGGAAAATGTATCTTTCCATTGAGGGTTGTTCCCCCTAACTGAATTTCCTTGGGGATACTCCCCCTGACTGAACTCTTCCTGAAACTGATCTCCCAACCTGAATTTTCCTCTTTATGGTGCTTCCTCGTGTAAATCTAATACATATAAGATAAGCATTCAAAAGAATTCATTTTGGAGTAGAAATTACCTTGAGTCTCTAGTGAAGATACTCAAAGGCTTCCCATGGAAGTGGTTTTGTAAAGATGTCTTCCACTTGTTCTTTTATGCCCACATATTCAACTCTGATGTTCTTCTCTACAACTTGTTCTCGTAGAAAGTGATGTGTGCTTCATTTTGGAATGCATCATCGGGTTCTTTGAGATATTTATGGTGCTTGTATTATCACAATAGATTGGAATGGGCTCATCATACTCAACCTGTATATTTGTCAGAGTTTTTTTCATTCATAGAACCTGTGTACAACATGTTGTTGCTACAATATATTATGCTTTGGCTATAGATAAAGATATTGATGATTGTTTCTTTCTTAGCCAAGATACTAAACACTCACCCAAGTAGAACATTGCTCCACTGGTGCTTCGTCAGTGATCAATGCAACCTTCCCAATATGCATCTGTGTAGGCAATAAGTGATAGATCCTTTCCTTTTGGATACCATAATCCAAACTCTTATGTTCCTTTGAGATATCTAAAAATCCTCTTCACTGTTATGACATCTGATTCCTCTGGTGTTGCTTGAAACTGTCCCACCTGTCCAACTGCCTGCATTACATCTGGTCTGGATGTTGTCACATATAGTAAGATATCAATCATTGATATGTATTTCCTCTATTTTGTAGACTTTGAATCAACATCTTTGTTTAACTTGCAACTGATTTGCATAAGAGTGGTAACTAGTTTGCAATCTTCCATCCTAAACCTCTTTATCATTTCTCTGATATACTTAGTTTGAAAACAATAAAAATTACTTGGTTGCTTTCAAGTATCTGAATACCCAAAAAGAGGGATAGTTCTCCAAGTAATTACATTTCAAATTCATTATGCATATCCTTTGCAAATGTTTGGATTAACCTGTCATCAGTACTTCCAAAAATAATATCATCAATATACACTTCAATTAACAAAATACCATCTTGACTTACCTTGATTTAGAGGTTGTTGTCTGCACTTCCTTTTCTTAACCCTGCCTATTATAGATATTTATCTAGTCTAGAGTACCATGCTCTAGGAACCAGTTGTTAAATGTAGACTTCTTCTTCAAGTTCCATGTTCAGAAAAGTTGATTTCATGTCCATATATGTCCATATTGTTCAATACTTTGCAACACAACTGTCCATAATTTTGACTTGTATGTCATTGTACTATCATGAAGTACTACTACAACTTATCAATCTATCATATTGTACTTCTTCTAACTGAATGCATTGAATCTGTCTACTCAAATTTTGCAAGTTGCTCGAAGGATGGTTATATCATTTGTCTTAGCTACTGCATAGACTCCCCCTGTCTATTATGCATATTATCTGGGAGTCTCTAAGTTGTATGGATCAGAGCAATTCCTTCTTTGAAGTGTATTCATCATAATCTTCATTAGTAGATTCATCATCTCTCTGATCTCTGACTTATTTATTTATGCACGTGGATTCATCTTTCAGTACAATGCCTGAAAGTACAATCTCTTGAACATTTTCCTTATTTACCTATCCTTCTTTTCTTTCAATTATTTTCCAAACCTTTTTGTATCTGACATATTTCTTTTTCTCTATAGAATTTTCTTCATCTCGTTTTATTGTCAATCTTGTGATCTCTGGGACTTGGTCTTTGTTCACTTGTTCTTCGTGTTTTCTTATCCATACTTTCTTATATCTTATATCAGTGTTCTCTTTCATGAAAATATTGATCATGTTTCTACAATCACTAGCTATGTGTCCATAGTTATGAAATTTGTAACATTCAATGTTACGTGGGGCCACATAGGAATTTATTACTTGAACATTTCTTTTATAATCCCTGCAATCTGCAACCTTATGTAAAAAATTAGTACAATAAAAACAATGACCATAAAATAAATTTGCATACCTGGGAGTGAATGATCTTCTTTGTGGTGTAGTCCTTCTTAATTTCTTCCTTGACTAGTCATGATCATTATAGAAGCTTCTTTGTGGCTTGAACATGGATGGTATTCTTGAAGATGTATCTTCAATAGTTTTCTTAGATTATGGTTGACCATGATTCCTTCCTTTGAGTACTTCTACATAACTCTTTCTATTTTCTTCATTCTTATTTTCTAGCAACCTAAAGTGTTTCTCTTCATTCTCTATAACTGATGTAGATGTTTCTGTCTCTTCAACGTTCTTGTTGAGCTTGGCAATTTTACTTCTAAATGTGACAACTTCTTCTTCAAGCTTCTCAACCTCTTCTTCTTTCTTCATTATCTGAGACTTCATGACTTCTTCTATTATTTTCGCTTCTTCAAGTCCTTTCTCTTCTTGAACAAACTCTACCTCAAGATGGTTTAGATCCTTAGTTCTTTCTTTAAAATGGTCTATCAATATCTTCTCTCTCATTTCTGCTTCTTCCTTCTGTGCTTCTATGTTGGCTTCCAAACACTGCTTTTGATATTCAATTTTTTCTTCGATCTTTCTAGCTTCTTCTAGCTGAGTTCTTAAGTTCTCAATGACCTATTGGAATTCTTCAAAAATGTGAACACTTTCTTTTTGTTTCATCAATTATTTCTAGAGTGACTTGTTTTCTTCTCTTAGTTCATCTAAACAACTAATCAATTATGCTTCATAATTGTCTTCCTTTTCAATTAGTTTTTCTGTCTCATTTCCTTCATGGAATTCTATTTCAAGATGTCTTTGTTTTTATAATTAAAATAAAATAGCATACCTCTGGTGATTATGTACTCTTCATATTATGAATCTGTTTGACATGGTGAACATAATTCTTCTTGATCTTTATCTATGTTTTCTTTGGAATTTTCTGAATCTGTGATGGGTGAAGAATATATGTCATGTAACTTATCTCAAATTTCATTGGTTGATTAACATTTACCAACCTTTTCTCTTACCGGATTAGGTAATCCTTCTGAGATGAAATCCATTGCTATTTTTTTATTCTTCTTCAATTCGTTCTTGGTTGCAGTCTTTGTCATTTTTGAACTATCATATCCTATAACAACTGATAGCCAAATATAATTCCCCTGTGCCTATAAAAATACTTTCGTCCTTTTTCTCCACATCTCATACTTTAAACCATTCTTACCATTAAACATTCGTACTCCATTCTCAGAATAATCCATGATCTCCTTCCATTGTTTAAACTATTTCCTGAAGGAACCTGTTCTAATACCAATTGTTGGATTATTGAGAGGGGGGATAAATTAGTAATAGAGTAATTCAATCCTTTTTAACCACAAATGCAAGTGTTATATCAATGTAGCATTATCATCCAATAGTTGTAGAGTAAATAAACAATGAACAAATGAGCAATCATACACATACATAGTACACCAATGTTCTTACGTGGAAACCCAAAGCAGGAGAAAACCACGAAATGTTTTTTATTATATGTCTTTAAGAATTACATTCATTGGAAGCACCAACTTCCTTGTTTTCCAGCTGCAACTGGAAGGAGGCTCCAATCCCCTAGTTTCTCAGGCTACAACCTGAGGGAAGCTCCAACTCCCCAATTCTCAAGCTACAACCAGAAGGAGGCTACAACCTGAGGGAAGATCCAACTCCCCAATTCTTTGGCTACAACCAGAAGGAGACTACAACCCCCTATGTTCTCCAGCTACAATCATAAGGTGGCTACAACCACCCGTCCTTGCCCCGTCCAACCGCCCTGACGTAGAAGTAAAATGATGAAACCAATGTCACACTATCATTGTGAGATATATTGTTGTAAACCTATACCAATCATCCTGCACCAAACAAACTATACCAATGACATGAACCATGCATCAACCTGTACCTCAACATGTAATCAACATGTACCATAAAATAGTGCATCAACCATGCACCAACCTATACCATAAACAAGTGCATCAACCATGCACCAAACATGTACAAATAACATGTCACAACAACCTATCCAAATAACCTATCACAACAACTTGTCTCATCAATCTTATCAACCAAATCAGATCTACTCATCAAAATCAATCACCAAGACAACTCTCAAATATGTGCATCAACCTGGAAGCATAAAATAACAACTCATAATCATCATCAATATCAATATGTGCTTCTAATAATATACCAATACAAGTATGCTACATCATCCATAAACCATGTGTCAACAATACTACTAACAAGTGTCTCCAACCATGTACCAAGTATGTACCAATCATGTATCAACTACACATCAACTATGACTCATCAATATGTAACAACAACATCAAATATACACCTCATGTATGTGCCAACTCATCAACTACTTGTCTCAACCATGTACCTCAACCAAAATCCCTCATCAATTTCATCATCCAAATATGATTTGTAACTCTGTAATAGACCTGGTGTATATGATCGCATACTTGCAAACCTTCCTTAACTTTAACAACAAGAGACTAGCATTTTAATCAAACTTTACTTTAGACTCACATGACTAGTTTTGGATGAGTCAACAACCCTAACTTGCAATAATCATAACTATGTACCTGTAAAGAATAAAGGTATAAAAATTGTACCAAATTTTATTCAGTGTCTTGTCTACAATTTCTCCAGGTTTCGCTTCTTGGAACCTCCTACAAAATTATTTATAGCAAAAATGGCACACCTTGTTGAATTTTGGCTTATTCTAGAGAGCAAACTTGTAGAGAATTTACCGCACAGAATATGTGTTGTATGGATCTGAAAAAGGTACATAGAATACTAAAGACTGTAATGTAACCAATACATTTGGTCTTACTGAATTTGGATTTGTTATGAAGAAGTTATGACGTTTTTACCCGAAACACTTGTTTTAGACTAGTTTCAGGACTAGCCACAAACCTTATTTTCCACTGAGTGTATTTCCAAAAATACAACGACGCACAAACTAAAATTGTTATCACAGCTACTTGAATATGTTTCCTCAATGGATTCCCAATTTCACGGTCTGAATCATTCTAGAAAAAAAAATTATTGTGAAAATGGTGAGATGACCTGTAAATAACATACCTTAGAAAACATCATCAAAAGAATTTATCCTCCCTTGAATTTTTGCCTTATTTACTTCAACTTCCCTCTGAAATTTGTCTTAGATATTGTTAAGAACCAAACATCAATATAGCATAGAAAAACCTCAAGAAAAGTACTCAACGCCTTGAAAAAGAGATAATTTCAGATAATAAGCCTCTTCGAGGGGGCAACCTCCTTTTACCCCACTTAAATGTTCAAGTCCAAGAT
>ML800997.1:98492-111022 GCA_009831015.1 Picea engelmannii
AATTTGGATACTCTAGGAAGAAGTTATGATTGTTTTACCCGGAACACCTTCTTGAGACTAGTCAATAGGACTAGTCAAATACCCTATCTTACACAGGGTGTATCTACAAATTTAAGATGACACAGAAGCTGAAATTTTTACCATATCTACAATTCTAATTTCTATAAATGGCCTCCAGATTTCAGGGTCTGAAACATCACAGAAAAATTTTTATAGCGAAAATCCCACAATGACTCATTTCAGGATGATTCCAAAACCCGATCTTGTACAAGCTGTATCTCGGAAAGTATAAGGCCTCAGGAGCTAAATTTTTAACCCAAAGTACCTTGACCTGTATTATAAATACTCTCCAAGCCTCTCCTTCTGAAACATTGTAGAAAAAAAGTTATAGCGAAAATTCCACGGTGTCTCAGATGTAGTAGCGACACCCCAAGACCTTGAGCTCTGATACCATATGTTAAGAACCAAACATCAATATAGCATAGAAAAACCTCAAGAAAGGTACTCAACGCCTTGAAAAAGAGATAATTTCAGATAATAAGCCTCTTCGAGGGGGCAACCTCCTTTTACCCCACTTAAATGTTCAAGTCCAAGATGATTCAAAATGAAAATGTCTCCTTGGTATATATAGGAGACTAGGAGGTTTAATGGCCTAAAGCCGACATAAATAAAATAACATTAGTAATCTAAATTAAAACTAATGGCCTAAAGCCGACATAAATAAAATAACATTACTAATCTAATATGCCCCAATTAAGTGGTAATGAGTCAATATTAGGGCTTAACAGATATCCTTTGGTTACCTCATTCACTTGTAGATATTCAATATTCTCAAGTGTGATTAAAATGAGAGAGCCTTGCCTCTTATTTATATTTTCATGTAGCTTCCTCAAGGGGTTACCTTCTAACCATCTTAATCCACTTTCCTTATTTTAGGGCTAACCCACTTCTAACCACTTGTCCACTTAGTAATTTATCCATTAACTTTATTATTTAAATAAATTATTTTGTATCCACTTTGACTTATAGTAGACTCATCACTTCACTTTATTATTTATCTTCTAAAATCTCTTAAACCACTTTCCTTATTTGAGGGCTAACCAATTTCTAACCACTTGTCCAATTAGTAATTTCTTCATTAACTTTATTATTTAAATAATTTATTTTGTATTCACTTTGACTTATAGTACACTCATCACTTCACTTTATTATTTAAATAATTTCTTCTTTGCAAACACTTTGACTACTTGGACCTTTTGGGGTTTCTAGATGACTCATGAGGGTTCTCCAACTTCACATGGTCGTAACTCTCTAACCGTGAGGAGTTATGTGACGTTCCACATACCACTAGAAATGGCATGATATGTACTATCCATATAGAATAGTCTTACTTGAAAATATATCAAAACGCATACCATTTTCCATCAAACAAACATGGGTCCATTACCCAAATCTTTGTGCTACCAGAGTTCGCTACTGGACTTTCTTCAAGGGTTGACATCAATGAAAACCAACCCAATTAATCAAAAGCATGAGTCAATAAGTTGTAGAAGTATCAAGTATTTTGATTTAAAAAATTATGCATGTAATTATGTAATATTGTGTAGTGATGTGCACTAAGGACAATGCAAATTGTAGGGGAGGGGAATAAAACATCACTATTTTAGTGATGTATAATGTAAATATGATGTGTGGCCACAGAACAATCAATGTAATATGTAAACTTTGTATATCAAAAATAAAATATATCATTAGTAGTATACGGACACGGAAAAAGACATGGGGGATTAGTTTCCATAAGAGAGGGGGGACTCAAGAAGGGGGGTCCAAAGGAGGAAATTACCCATGCATATTATTCCCAAACCATCTTTCCTAGTTATCTTTACTATGGACATTCTATTTTATTTGGAGTGTTTCCAAGCCCCAATCATTGAATACATGTAAGAGGGTTTTTGTGTGAAGTCACCTCACGTAATTATTGAGAGCATGGACTGAGTACAAGCAAGCATGGGAGAAGTGTGAGAGACAAACAAATCCTTTTGGTAAGGAGTGAGAGTCAAGAAAGCATGGGAAGAGAAAGAAAAATTGTATGGGAAAAGAGAGTAGTTTTTACAAGCATATTTTTGGGATAGAAAGAGAGTTATGAGTGTTGAAGCTTGAAGGAATCCATAGTGGGCATGTGTAACAGCTTGTTGGAGCTATAAATTCATGGGGAAGTAGGTTGTATACCCATGAGTAATATTATGAGAATGAAAGTGTAAAAGTGATCAAGTAAATTTCTATTGTGAGAATTCCTATGTAGTTGTAGATTCTTGGAGTCCCCAACAAAGAGATTTATTTTCCAACCTATGTTGGAGCCTTGGAGGGAAATGGGATAGCCTCAGAGACTGTGTGGTAGAGAAGGGGATCCTATTCCTTTTGTTTTGTAGGTTGAGGGGAAAGAAATATGGAAAAATGGAATGGCTGAAGGAATTTAGTTGTTGAGAGGGGATAGTATCCAGCCTTAGGAACCATTGTCTCTTATGGATTCAAAGCCCCAACTCAGGGGTGACTTGTTGTTGATAATTGTAGTATATAGTTAGGTGGAACGTTCGTCCTCTGCAGCCTGTTGCATATTTGATAAAAATAAGTGTTCATAACCAGTGTGTTTAATTATGTTAAATGTTGAGTTAATTGTTGTACATTTCACTCTAAAGTTTATCTTATATATTGCTACATGTTGTGGGTAAAATGATACATTCAAATATATGTTTTTATGCAATTGAATGTTGTTATATGTGTTTAATTGTTGTTGCAAAAATTTTAATTAATTTCATTTACATTTTTAATTAGTATGGACAGTAGCATGAGCTTGAATGTTGTTCTATGTATTTTATACATTTAGAATTGGTATCAAAATTATAATTTGGTTGTTTTTAGTAGTAGCGTGACTCAGCTTGAAGGTTGGGTACATTACCAGGGAAGCCTCCCTTATGTTGGATATTTATCCTTCACTAAAGCAAGGGAATTACTTGCTTAGGTGATAGTGGAAATTACTTACATATGTTACACTAGTCAAACATCTTGTGAAGGCTTTTCACAAGTGCTAGATTGGGTGATAACATTTTGGTGTCGTTGTTGGGGAGAATTGATTCATTCTTCCTACAACACTCTCTTGGTAAGCTTACTTCAAATCATTACACCAAAAAAGTTACTTGGAATATCCACTAAGGGTAGAATCCTCTTTTCTTCATGGTCTTCATTTAAACAAGATCATTTGGTGACTCCAATAAACCTAAGGTCCAGGCGATCTCATAGAAGAAGATATCCTAGTAACCCTCTTATATCCCAAATGGTTCTTCAAGAATGGTTTTCGAATATTTTTAAACCTTTAGACATGAATGGAATCCAAGTATATCCCCATGATTTACCCAAGGATGTAGACAAATGGTTGCCTAAGTTCTCTGTTAACAATGATGTTTCTGCTAAATAACATTTGTATTTACTCTACCAAGCCCTTGTGCTCCATGAGTGCCAATATGACGATGTGGTTATGAGACTTTTCTCTTCATAATTAATAGGGGATGATAGGTCATGGTATAATAATATTTCTAACAAAAGCACTAAAACCATCCAAGGTCTTCATGATGCTTTCTTGAAAAAATGGGAAATTAAGAACAATGGTAAATTTATCTTAGCTCAGCTTGATCAAGTCAAAAGAAAAGAGATTGATTCAATTGAGGAATTCAATTCAACATTCCATTCCATGATAGAACAATTCTTTGATGATATTAGACCAAGTACCAAAGTGATCTGCTTACTCTACATCCATGCCTTTGAAGGGAAATTAGAGATTGTTCTGAGAGATAAATCCCCAAAAACAGTGTTGGAAGCTCAAAAGTGGGCATCTGAAATAGAATATAACCTTGTTGCCTCTAATATTAAGGACTACCCTAACAAAGAGGGGAATAAAAACTCAACTCTATTGAACGGAATATATATGGTTGAGAATTTCCCAAAATGTGATCAAGAAACAAATGACACTCTTGATCATATGAATTGGATTAAAGAAGTCGGTCCCACTTTGCAAAAACCCTTCATCATTACCAAAGAGAAATGGGAACTCGAGATTAATGAGGTTTCTAGGATGGCTAAATTGACAATTCCGAATGTCATGGATAAATAATATAGGGATAGAGTTGGGGTTCATTCAATGAATTCTTTACAACCTAATCATGTTAATGTAAACCCTAGTCTTACCCTTTAAACCCTATATAGAGGAAACAAGAACTCAGAATTGAATGTTGACTTAACTAAGATGGATTTCCCCATTCCTATTACTGAACTTATCAAGATCCCTTCACAAAGGGCTAAGATCAAAGATTTTTTTTATCTCCAAGAATAATCTAAAGACCCTACCATAATCTTTCATACTATGAATTATGACAAGAAGAATGGAGGGCTTGCACCTTTCCTTATTACCTTGATGATAAACAATATTCTCCTTCATAATTGCATGCTTGATTCTGGGGCTTCAATTAATGTTATGTCTTTGAAGGTTATGAATCAACTTGGCTTGAGAAATACAAGAAATTACATTAATGTATGTGGAATTGATTCAAGGGCTGTCCCTTTTTTGGTCTCATTAAGGACCTCAAGGTTAGCTTAGACACTTAAAATGATATATCCCTCTTAATAGATGTGGTAGTTATTGATGTGCCTAATGCTTGGGGAATTTTATTATCTAGGAAGTGGGCTTCAACCTTGGGTGGTATCCTTCAAATGGATTTGTCTTATCCTACTATTCCAACACCTGGTGGGGATTTTGTTACCCTTTATAAAGAGCCTATTTTAAGGTACTAGGTTGAGGATCCTCAAAATCCTACAAATGAGATAATGTATCTAGATGGAGTTGTTGGTGACTTTTTTTCCTTATACAACCTTGTAACTTAGGAAGAAGAGTTTCTAAGATGGTCATTTTGGAACCTTGCAAGAAGAGTTTCACAATGAAAGAAATTGATAATATCTTCTCCAAACACATTTGGGTTCATTTTGCATTGTCATACACCATTGTTTCAAATAGGGACAATAGGTTCATTAGTGATTTTTGGTCTAGTTTGTGGTCAATGATGGACACTAAGTTGACCAAATCAACTTCCTTCCATCCCCATATTGATGAATAGAGAGAGGTAGTTAATGGGATAATTGTGCATATTTTTATAATATGCAACTTCAAGCATCCATGTACATGGGATGAAATACTTCCTTGTGTTAAAAAGAATGACAACAGATCCCTTTACATTTATATTGGCCATATCCCTTTTCAGGTGTGCCTAAGGTTTTGGTGACTGGACCCAATTAATGCAGCTTTTCCTATTGCATCTATACAGAATCCTTCCATGTTCAAACCAAAGTAGACAGTGTAGTGAAATTTGTTGAATAGATCCATCACATTGAACAACAAGTTCATGATATTTTTCAAAATGCCAATGCTAAGTACAATAAACAACACCATCAACATCAAGTTTTGCACAAGTTGCAGGTTGTTCATAAGGTATTGTTGCACTTATAGAAAGAGTGACTCACATGTCCCCACAAGAAGTTGATACCACTTCGATATGGACCTTACACCATCACCAACGTTGTGGGTGAGAATGATTTTGAATTGAGTATTCCACCTATTATCCCCATTTTGTGGGATAACTAAGGAGATGATGTCTTGAGGCCCTTAGGTTGCAAACATGGAGTACTGAGAGACAGCTTGACCAACAGTGTCCACTTGCACAGACAGAGACCCTTCTCACCACCACAAATCCAGTTTGAACATTACGGTATCCACCACATCAACTTGCCTCTGGAAGACATTGAATCTTACTCCATGAGGCACAAATCAGGTATTATGGTGGGTGTCATTTCAATATTTGAGGCATTTGAGTTTGTTACATCTATTACTGCTTTTGATTATGTGACATTTTCTTGGACATTATTCTCTTTGCCTTGTTTCATCTTGGTGCTTGGCATTGTGCCCTAGTAAGTGGGTCAACCTTAGGGATATGTATACTACTGGGAGGTCCTTTTGATGAATCATCATGCCATTCTCGACCATACTTTCCACTTTCCACACCACATCCCCTCATCTCCTCACCTTTTGGGTTTTTCGAGTATACTGACCCGAGAAGGGGTTGTCCCTCACTTCATGGGAAGAAGGGGTTGAAGGCCTAGAGGCTTGTGGTTGGAAAAACATAAAAGCTTGATTATGAACCTTCTATATTCCTACCCAAAGAGGTCTTGAGAGAAATGAAAATATTCTCCTAAAAAATCAAATACCTGTAAAGGAAAATTAACATTGTATAATTGTCCCCACTTGTTGAGGTGTGTACACTCATGCGGTGTCCCTTTATTTCCTTGCATATAGAACTATGTGTACCTCTATCTTAAAGTGTCCTTATCATACTTCCCCTCAAGCTAATCGATTCACCAATATGGAGTACCCAAGGTTTTGGATTATTAATTAATTAATTGCAATGAATGGGCTTGGAAAAAGGATGCATTGAAAATGAAGGTGCAACACACCCTCTAAAAATGCACCCATAAGTGAGACATTACAACCCATTGTATGTCACAAACCCCATGCCCAAAAAAAATTCCCTTCATCCATGACACATCACCCACATGACTTAGAAGGATGTCCACTCAGCAAACACCACTAAACTTGAGGGACGATTCACCCAATAGGTCGTTTTTCCAATCCTCTCATACTCAAACTTGGTAAATTTCATAGTCTTTGAGCATTAGTTTATTTTGATGAGGTGGTTTGGATGTACTTGTTTGAATGGATCTTTTATTTATGTGACTTACTCATAATAATTCTTTGACTTGAGACCCTTAGATGGTGTATCCATTTGTATTTGCAAGACCTAGCTGGTGGACAAATTTGGAGGAACAAGCCTAGCTTGGGCTTCCATGGGGCTTGGAGCCCATGAGTTGGATACCAAGGGCCCACATGTCGGATCACAGAGACATTCCTTTTGAGGATTACATGGCATAATGGAGTACCTAAACTATCCCTACCACCCAAAAAAATTTCTTGGAGGCAAAACATCACTTTCTTGAGGCTTGATGTCATAGAGGGGTTAGGGTTTGGTGGTGATGGAGTTGCTACTTGACACTTGGCATGATTTGGTGGGAGGAGACTTGAGGAGACTATAGAACATGAGAGAGATTATTTATGAACCCCAATGACCTCAACCTTATACTCCAATGACTTTCTCAAAGGGTCAAAACATCACCCTTAGAGGGGTGACATCATTTTAGGGTTTCTATTATGCATTTTTTAAGATTTAAATTTGAATTAAAGATGAATTACTTGCGTAAAGGGGAAAAATAAGGGTTGTTGTCCCCTTATTTGTTGTTTTCCCTAAATTATGTGGAAAAACTATTTTTAAGACATTTTTCATAAATAGAGATCATTTGAATCTAATTTTAATCATAACTCTCCCATTGTGAGAAGTACTTGGCTGAAATTTCCACTATAGTTGAGGACTCTTGTTGCTTATCTCTCTTGCAAATGATTTTTGGTACATCTCTTAATGAATGGGTGAGATAAGGTGGTGAAAACCTCTTGAAGGCTTTATTTATTTCTATTGGATGGTAATTTTCTTGGTGAACTAGGGTTTGATCTCTCCCTTTCTTGGAATTGGTAAGGAAAAATCTGCATTTGTTAGTTATTTCTTGCTCTTTCTTGGTTATTGTTGGTTGAAACCCTAGGAGGAGTATGTTGGATAAACCCTCCACTAAGATTCATATAATTTTCTAAGTTTATAAGTATTTCTTGTTTTTGTTATAACATTTAACTCAACCGTAAAAAATCCTAAGTCAAATCCTCAAATAACTCTTAACTCAACCGTAAAAAATTGCTAGAAGTTTGCCCATATTTTCTCCTAAACCTAGCACACTTTTTGGGTGGATTACTTGTGATTTTTGGTGGCTGATTTCTCTACTGCAATAAATTGTTTGTTACATCCATAAGGATTCTAATTACTTCTGCATAACTTGTTTACAACAACTTACATTGTTGCTAAATTCTTATGCTATCTTCTTGAGCTAAACTAGTCAATTTGCTAGCTTGTCTCGTGTACCTTTTACTAAGCTTTGAGAAACTTTATTTTGCAGTTGTCATTATCATTTCGATGTTGATATAAATATTGTTTACTACTTCAATTAGGGATAGAAAGCTTAACTTTCTTGTCCATCTAACAGTATACGCATATACTTGGTTTGTTTTTGTGTCTCGAAAAGGTACATCAATATCTACAGGTACTCTTACCTATTGGAAACCTTTGGCTACCACCAAGACTCTTCCTCAAGCCTTTATGTGCTTATTATATTGACCTATAGGGTATAAACTTCCATCATTCCACTTTCCGTCTCATTTCCCCCTAGAGTCACCCGGGATTCCCCCTTGAGGTGATTCATTCATATCTAAAGTGACGAGAATACCTGCTTAAGGTGAAGGTGGGTACATGTTTTCTTAGTTGTCTCCATTTGGTGGTTAGTTTGGGCTTTGACCAACCTACAACTTTTGTGATAACATTTTTGCGTCGTTGTCGGGGAGGATTTTGAATCCTCTTTTGAACCCTAAAAACACTTTAACAAGTTGTCCCAAAGCCTTTCCCTATCTTTCCTAGTGACTCCACCTAAAGGAAATTCCCTTTCCACCTTTGATGAGATTTTCTTGAAGCTCATATAGTGACTCCACCTTCTTATAACCCTTCTTCCCTTAATACTTTTCCCCCAGGGAGGTTCAAACCTTCTAAGGTTTACCGAAGAAGGCCTCCCCTCAAGTATTTTGTTGTCAAAAACCTTTTCCATGGTACCCTTCCCCTTACTCTAATGGCTCACCCTTGGGAAAAATACATTTATAAACCCCTTAACATGGCCACCATCCCTGGATACCCCAACACAATGCCAAAAGAATCTCACAAATGGTTTTCGAAGGTTTCGGGAAATAATGTCACCACTACAGATGATCATCTCTATGTTGTAGGTTGAGACATGGAAAATGCATAAGTAGAACATGAGGATGTAGCCATGAGGCTACTAGCCTCATATTTGATCGAAGATGCCCAAAGGTGGTTTAGAGGGCTACCTGAAAATCTCATAACATCTTATGAGTATTTTTCCAAGTTATTCAAGAGAAAATGGACAAGGAAGAAAGAAAATGGGATGCTTGTAGCTCAATTCAATCAGATAAAGAAAAATGAGAAAAAAATAGTGAGTGAATTTGACACCAGGTTTGACAAGTTATACAAACAGATTTTGATAGATTTTCATTCAACCATTGTAGTAGTTCATCTCCTCTATGTGAATGCATTTGATGGGAAATTTTTCTTTATTTTGAAAGACAAGAATTCCACTTCTTTGGCACAAGCCAAAGAGTACAGTGAAAAGATTGAATAAAATATCCTTGACTCGAAGGTAGATCCTTTCTAATATCCTTGTGTCAAGGAAGAAGAAAAGACTAAGAATTCCAGTAGCAGTTCTCTTGATCTGATTTCCCCCTTGACTCAAAAGATAGATCAGATGAGTACTTAATTTTTCCAAGCATAGAATCAGATCATGCGTTGTTTGACTATTGTGGAGAGAAATCAATCTACCTCTAGACCTCAATTTACCAGAAAACAAAGAGATGTCATAGGTTGCAAATTGAGTCCTCAACAAGAGGCAAAGGACCTTGACACTTTGAAACCATTTGGTATGGTTGACATAGAACAAACACCTTGGTGTTCTCCATGCCAAGAGTCTCATAGATAAGATGAGTGTCCTCGATGAGATGAAGATTCTTCCGACATTATGAATTTTATGGATATGATCTGTAACTTCCAAGAGGAAGAAGTCACACATGAACATATCAACAAAGCCAAAAGACAGGGGAAAGAGAGGGGATACTCTGGGCCTTGAATTAGTTGAAAGATGATCAGAGGAAGGAGCTAAGGAAAATGGAATATTTGACATACACCAGAAAGAATAAAGTTGTTGGCATGTTTACAAGAAGAGTGTGCTTGTCATTGATGTCAAGAACAACAGCAACGATGACAAATAGGTAGGTAAGGAAGATCAGCAAACAGGCAGGAAAGGAAGAACAACAATGATCAAATGGAAAGATCAGCAATGTAAGCTCAGAAGGAGGAAAACAGTCAAAGAAAAACAAAGGTTTTGATTCGGAGTTTCGCAGATCGGGAAATCCAAAGAAAAGAGGTTCAAACTCATGATATGCGAAATCGCGATAACAATCTTGACAATTAATTCAAGAAGGACACGTGGTGAATGAAAAAGGTTTTGTTTTGGAGTTTTGTAGATCGAGAAATCCAAAGAAAAGAGGTTCAAACTCATGATATGTGAAATCGTGATAACAATCTTGACAGTTGATTCAAGAAGGACATGTGGTGAAATCGCAATAATATATGGAACATTGGTTCCATAGAACACATGGCGAAAGATTGTTTTACTGAATGAAAAGTCAAAGGCACGAGGTGCTCCATCATTCCAACTCGCAAAATGCGAAATGTCAAAATGATCTGAGCCGTCAAATCGAGGATAAATGTGGACCGTTGATCAGGCATGAAGAAGGCTCGTGAAGTGGAAAAATTGTGATAAAGATATGGACCGTTGGATCCAGAGGACACATGTCGAATCAACGTTTCGCTGACTGGAAATTCAAAGGAGAGAAGTTCTCGTTTGAATGGCGAGCGGTCATATCTCGTGTTCACATTTTCGAGAGCTGGAGAGAAGATCTAGAGAAGCCAAGCTCTATTTCGGAGTTTGTGACATGGAGAGTCGAGAGGACTCATCACAAAATTCCCGAGATGAGAAAGTGCGAAATGTATTTTCGAATAAGGCTGTGGTCACGGCCAGTGGTTACATCTGTGAAAGATGGAGGAAGGAGCTAGTGGTGTTAAGCTCCATCTCTGAGTCTCGACGATCGTGACTTGGAGCATCAAGACTCTTCAACACAGGAATCGTGATATGCGAGATCGCGATGAGATCTGGACCATCAGATCATCATAGATCTTGATCGTTGATTAGGCTCGATGAAGTTTATTAATTCTTAAAATACGAAGCACCTTTTGGCGCAGCCTGTGGTCACCGCTAGTGATCACGTGAAGGGAGGAAGCTAGTGGTGCTAAGATCCATCTCGGAGTCTCAGCGATCACGACTTGGAGTGTTGAGATCCTTTATCAGAGGAATGTCGAGATGTGAGATCACGAAATTAAAACTCTGTTTAGCCCTCGGTCACAGCCAGTGGGCATATGAATTAAACGTAAGACTCTACAAACTCCATCCAACAGTGCAAGTGAATTTAAGTATGATTGAATGGCTACTGTTTCTCTTCATAGTTAATCGATCAGTGGTGATTCAGTTGTTGAAGAGGTCTTTGGAGGTTCACAATGTAACTGCTAGAAACCACTGATGGTTTCTGCCAGAGGACTCGAAAAGACTTCTGTGTGATTGCCAGAGGAGTTGAAGAGTCTCTAGGAATATGCCAGTGGAATAAAGACTATTCAGAGAGGCAATTGATAGATGGATCTAACTGCCAAAGAAGTTGAAGAGTTGCAATGAAGAACAGGTAGAGTACTCGAAATGAGAGAGCATGTAGAAGCATGGTGGGACAGCATGCACAAGGTGCACAGAGACTATAAGTATGTAGAATAGAGAAGAGATGGGGGTTGTTGTTGTTGATAGGGATTCAGGAGTGTAGAAGGAGGAGTGTGCAACAGCTGAAATACAGAGAAGAGGAATGGAGCATTGAATGGACATGGCGCATAGAGCATAAAAGGAAGAAGCACAGAAAGCGCAAGGAATGTGTGGAGCAAGACAGTAAGACACTAAAGGAAGGTTGAGGCACTCTTGTAGAGAAAAATAGAAGATCAAAAATCCCAAGAATATCCAGATAGAGAGACACTGATACAAGAGAGAAAAGCAACATAGTAGAATAGTGATAAGTCTGGTAAGCCAATGATAAATATTGTATCACTGTGATAAGTTTCATTAGCAAAAATTTATAGTTCAGGGTGGTAGGGAGGTGCTAGGGAGGACTGTTGTCCTCAGAGGTTCAAGTGGGTGATTGAACACATGGAGTTGGTGCTTCCTTTTAGTTGGTGCTAGAGAAACCGGGGAGTTGGTGCTTCCTTCTAGTTGGTGCTAGATAAACCAGGGAGTTGGTGCTTCCTTCTAGTTGGTGCTAGATAAGCTAGAGAGTTGGTGCTCTCGGCAAGTAGCAGCTTGCAAAACATAGGTTGTAGCCTCATTATGAGTTGGTGCTCATATGTATGATAATGTAAAGAATGTAAATATTACTTATCATATAAAGAAGAAGAGGTTTTTACCCTGTATGGGTTTCCTCAGGAAATATTTGTCTTTATATCTCATATGTGTGGCTGATGTTGAATGTTCTATTGCTTACTTCCCTGCATT
The DNA here is from genome assembly GCA_009831015.1 of Picea engelmannii. Taxonomy (NCBI): domain Eukaryota; kingdom Viridiplantae; phylum Streptophyta; class Pinopsida; order Pinales; family Pinaceae; genus Picea; species Picea engelmannii. The sequence goes on from ML800997.1 coordinate 110,946, forward strand.
ATTGTGACTGTCATTAAATGTTGTGTAAAGATTTTAAAATAAGCATAATTGTTTAAGCTCAGTAACAATTGATTCAA
>ML800997.1:114090-155652 GCA_009831015.1 Picea engelmannii
GGCTGCATAAAATGGTTGATTGTATTGACGTAAAAGTTGATGAAGGAATCCCAGCAAGAGAGGTGTACAATAATGAGTCTTCTACAGAGGACACAGCTAAAGATGAAGATGAACAGGTCCAAGAATCAGAAAACAAAGACTCTAAATCAGATGAAGACTCAGATACTCAGACAAACTCAAATCAGCAGGCTCCTTCAAATTCCTCCTCCAGAATTACTCAAAAGAATCATCCTGCGAGTCAGATAATTGGTGAAAAAGACAAAGGTGTACAAACCAGGAGAAAGATAATCAAAAATACCAAGAAATCACATATAGTTTTCATATCCATGCTGGAACCCAAGAACTTTAATGAAGCTAGCAAAGATGACCTTTGGGTTAAAGTAATGAATGATAAACTTGATCAGATTGAGAAAACAATACGTGGGAGATGGTTCATAGACCGGAAGGTAAAAATATCATTGGCTCCAAATGGACTTTAAGAATAAGTTGAATGAGCAGGGACAAGTTGTTAGGAACAAAGAAAGATTGGTCTGTAAAGGCTATGCTCAAATAGAAGGACTGGATTTTGATGAAACATTTGCACCCGTAGCAAGGTTAGAAGCTGTCAGAATATTTCTTGCCTATGTGTGTCATAAAAGGTTTAAAGTTTATCAAATGGATGTCAAGTCATCTTTTCTAAATGGAGATTTAAATGAAGAAGTCTATATGGAACAGCCAGAGGGTTTTGAAATGTCTGATAACCCTGACTTAGTATGCAAGATGAAGAAAGCTTTATATGGGTTAAAACAAGCTCCCCGTGCCTAGTATCATAGAATGGATACGTATCTCAAAGATAAAGGGTTCAAGAGAGGAATAGTTGACAACAATCTATATATCAAAACAGAGGGTGATGATTTGCTCATTGTGTTGGTCTATGTAGATGACATCATCTTCGGATGTAGTAAGGATTCATTGGTAAAATGGTTTGCTTCTGCCATGGAGTCTTAGTTTGAAATGTCTATGATAGGTGAACTATCATTTTTTCTTGGTCTACAAATTACTCAGAGGCCTGAAGGGATGTTCATTTCTCAAGAAAAATATCTAAGAGAAATGTTGAAAAGGTTTCAAATGGAAGACTCTAAACTTGTGGGCACACCTATGGTTACTGGATGCAAATTAAGAAAGGATGATGACTCACCTGATGTTGATCAAAGTTCATATAGGTCAATGATGGGCAGTCTATTGTACATCACAGCATTTTGCCCAGACATAACGCATGTTGTTGGAATGGTAGGAAGATATCAGTCTGCACCTAAATAGAGTCATTTGCTAGCTGTCAAAAGGATATTCATGTATTTGAAGAAACAATGACTTATGGTCTGTGGTATCCCATAAATCTGAATTTTCAGTTAACTGCTTATTCAGATGCAGATTGGGCAAACTGTGTTGATGAGAGAAAAAGCACCAGTGGAGGAGCATTCTTCTTGGGTGACTCGTTAGTAGCATGGCTTAGTAAAAAGAAAAGTTCCATTTCTTTATCGACTATAGAGGCAGAGTACATTGTTGTTGCTACCTGTTGCACTCAGGTATTATGGATGATTCAGACACTTGCAGACTTGGAGGTAAAATATGCAGCACCAATCCCAATTCATTGTGATAACACTAGTGCCATCAATGTGTCTAATAATCCTGTACTCCACTCCAAGACCAAGCATATTCCCATAAAATACCATTTTCTGAGAGAGCAGGTCACCAATCAGGTTGTTAAGGTCCATTACATTCCAACCACAGAACAAATTGTAGACATTTTTACTAAACCCATAGCTAAGACACCATTTGAATATCTCTGACAGAAGCTGGGTGTCATCCCATCTCACATCTAAGCAAGTCCATCCTGTTAGGGGGAGTTTGTATTGGTTGAACATCTGATACCTCCTAAACTTACTGCCACAGCTCAGGGGGATCGTGTTTTCTTTGAAATTGATGTCAAAGGGGGAGAAAATGAGTGGTCCGGACTGGATGCTACAGTTGGAGGTCCAAATAGATTCGCGCAACCGTTCAGGGTTGACATCAATGCCAAAGGGGGGGATTGTTGGCATGTTTACAAAAAGAGCGTGCTTGTCATTGATGGCAAGAATAGTAGCAACAATGACAAACAGGTAGGCAAGGAATATCAACAGATAGGCAGGAAAGGAAGAATAGTAGCGATCAAATCGAAAGATCAGCAGTGTAAGCTCAAAAGGAGGAAAACAGTCAAAGCACAACAAAGGCTTTGTTTTCGAGTTTCGCAGATCGGGAAATCCAAAGGAAAGAGGTTCAAACTCGCGATATGCGAAATTGTGATAACAATCTTGACAGTTGATTCAAGAAGGACATGTGGTGAATGACAAAGGTTTTGTTTTGAAGTTTCGTATATCAGGAAATCCAAAGGAAAGAGGTTCAAACTCGTGATATGAAAAATCGCGATAAAAATCTTGACAGTTGATTCAAGAAGGACACATGGTGAAATCAAAATAATATCTAGACCGTTGGTTCCATAGAACACATGGCTAAAGATTGTTTTACTGATTGAAAAGTCAAATGCACGAGGTGCTCCATCATTCCAACTCACAAAATGCGAAATGGAGAAATGATCTGAGCCATCGAATCAAGGAGAAATGTGGACCATTGATCAGGCATGAAGAAGGCTCATGAAGTGGAGAAATCATGATAAAGATCTGGACCGTTGGATCCAGAGGACACATGTCAAATCAGCGTTTCACTGACTGGAAAGTCAAAGGAGCGAAGTGATCGTTTGAATGGCGAGTGGTCATATCTCGTGGTCACATTGTCGAGAGATGGAGAGCAGAGCTAAAGAATCCAAGCTCTATTTTTAAGTTCGTGACATGGAGATTCGAGAGGACTCATCACAGAATTCCCGAGATGCGAAAGTGCGAAATGTGTTTTCGAATAAGGATGTGGTCACAGCCAGTGGTTACATCTATGGAAGATGGAGGAAGGAGCTAGCAGTGTTAAGCTCCATCTTGGAGTCTCAACGATCACGACTTGGAGCATCAAGACTCTTCATCACAGGAATCATAATATGCGAGATAGCGATGAGATTTGGACTGTCGGATCATCATAGATCTCGACCGTTGATAAGGCTCGATGAAGTTTATTAATTCATGAAATACGAAGCACCTTTTGGCGTAGTCTGTGGTCACTGTCGGTGGTCATGTGAAGGGAAGAAGCTAGCGGTGCTAAGCTCCATCTCGGAGTCTCGGCAATCGCGACTTGGAGTGTCGAGATCCTTTATGACAGGAATTTCAAGATGTGAGATCATGAAATTAAAACTCTGTTTAGCGCTTGGTCACAACCAGTGGGCATATGAATTAAACGTAAGACCCTACAGACTCCATCCAATGGTGCGGGTGAATTTAAGTATGATCAAAGGGATATTGTTTCTCTTCACAATTAATCAATCAGTGGTGATTCAGTTGTTGAAGCGGTCTTTGGAGGTTCACAGTGTAACTACTAGAAACCACTGATGGTTTCTGCCAGAGGACTCGAAGAGACTTCTGTGTGATTGCCAGAGAAGCTGAAGAGTCTCTAGGAATCTACCAGTGGAATGAAGATTGTTTGTAGAGGCAATTGACAGATGGATCTAACTGCCAGAGAAGCTGAAAAGTTGCAATGAAGAACAGGTAGAGTACTCGACATGAGAGAGCATGCAGAAGCATGGTGAGATAGCATGCACAAGGTGCACAGAGACTATAAGTATGCAGAACAGAGAAGAGATGGGGGTTGTTGTTGTTGAGAGGGATTCGGGAGTGTAGAAGGAGGAGTGTGCAACAGATGAAATACAGAGAAGAGGAATGGAGCATTGAATGGACATGGCGCATAGAGCATAAAAGGCAGAAGCACAGAAAGTGCAAGGAATGTGTGGAGCAAGACAGTAAGACACTAAAGGAAGGTCGAGGCGCTCTTGTAGAGAAAAACAAAAGATCAGAAATCCCAAGAAGATGTAGATAGAGAGACACTGATACAGGAGAGCAGAGCAACATAGTAGAATAGTGATAAGTCTGGTAAGCCAATGATAAATATTGTATCACTGTGATAAGTTTCATTAGAAAAAATTTATAGTTCAGGGTGGTAGGGAGGTGCTAGGGAGGACTGTTGTCCTCAGAGGTTCAAGTGGGTGCTTGAACATAGGGAGTTGGTGCTTCCTTCTAGTTGGTGCTAGAGAAACCCGGGAGTTGGTGCTTCCTTCTAGTTGGTGCTAGAGAAACCAAGGAGTTGGTGCTTCCTTCTAGTTGGTGCTAGAGAAGCCAGAGAGTTGGTACTCTCAGTAAGTAGCAGCTTGCAAAATAAAGGTTGTAGCCTCATTATGAATCGATGCTCATATGTATGATAATGTAAAGTATGTAAAGATTACTTATCATATAAATAAGAAGAGGTTTTTACCCTATATGGGTTTCCTCAGGAAATAGCTGTCTCTATGTATCTCATATGTGTGGTTGATGTTGAATGTTCTATTTCTTACTTCCCTGCATTATTGTGTCTATCATCAAATGTTGTGTAAAGAGTTTAAAATAAGCATAATAATTTAAGCTCAGTAACAACTGATTCACCCTTCCCCCCCCCTCTTAGTTGTCCAACAAAAGCTTCATCCCCTCCATCACATCCTTCCACTCCATCTACAAAGAAGGTGGTCCCACTACCTCCACCTCCACTACATGAGTTTCTTCCTAAGACAACTTCCACAAATGAGATTCAGTTGAACATAGGCATTCCAACCATGTTTGGAAAATTGAATATGACGGTTCATGTGATAGAGATGTGCAAAATCCCTTATGTAAGGAGGGAAGTCCTGAAGTTATTACAGGTACCGAATGAGAAGGAATATCCTTCGATCATTTTGAACACCGTGTATCTCGATCGAAAAAAGGACAATAGCCCTTCGTTATACCTTTCATTGGGCATGAATGGCCTCCACTTGAATAACTGTATGTTGGATTCTCGGGCCTCTTTGAATGTCATGTCATTGAAGGTAATGGAACAAATTGGTTTGAATATGACCCAACCTTATGGAAACGTATGTGGCATTGGTTCTAAAAGATTCAAAGTTTATGGGTTATGTGAGGATGTTGAGTTCTTTTTGATTGATTTATCACACATCATCCTTCTCATGAATATAGTGGTGATTGATGTCCCGGATGCTTGGGGGATGCTCTTATCAAGGAAGTTGGTATGTTGCCTTTGGGGGTTTCCTTAGCATGGACCTCACCCATGCACACATCCCCATGGGAGATGGCACTTTTGAAGTATTATACAGTCGAGAGCGAGCCAACAAGCATGTGACTGATCCCAACGGTCCTGAATATACAACTGAAGATGAGTTTGATGAAGCCCAAGACACCATTGATTAGAATCCACTAGAATTTCCTTTTATGAGGTAGGACTCCATAGACATGCTCCTCCCAAGGACAAATGAATACAAAGAAAAAATTGCAAATTTCCAGGGGAAAGAGGCAGTGTCTATCCAAATATTGAAGAAATAAGATAAATAACACGAAGAATCCATCAAAAGGGAAGGCAATGCAGAACCTCCTTCTTATCCATACATTAAGAATACACCTTACATCAATTACGGTGAAGGAATTCTTTCATTTATGTGGGACAAGAAGAAGGGAAATCCAAAATATGACCAGAAGGATGAGAACTCGTGGTTTTTCCCTTACATAGTCAAGAAGAAGTCTGATAAAGAAAAGTATTATTTGACAACTTTGGATGGGAGAAAGATGCCATTACCAGTGGATGGATCTCTTCTTCGGCCTTATGTTCAAGTCACTTGACTTCTTCAGGGACCAGGCCCCAGGTAAGTAGGTAGGTCATCTTGTTTTCCTTTCATTTGCATGTTGATTGCTCATGTTATTTTAGATGCATTTCATATTTCATTTTTCTCTACTTGCATATTGATTTCATGTTAGGTTTAGAAATTTTTGAAAAAAAAGATAAAATTTTCTTTTTTAAATTAGTTTCATTTTTGGTTTTGATGTATATGGACAAAGGGTGATAGAACCAACCTAGACTTTACAGTATTTTGTTTTAGTGTAGGCACAGGTCTACCAGGAGATGTTTCAGTTCTCATGCACTCTACGATGAGCACATGTCCCCAAGTAGGAGTTGAATTTTATCCTCGTTTTGTGGGATAAATAAAGAGATGATGTCTCAAGGCCCTCAATTTGTAGACATGGAGTACCAAGATACAGCTTGACCAATAGTGTCCACTTGAACAGATGGAGACCCTCCTCACCACCACAACTCCAGTTTGATCATGACAATATCCACCACATTAGATGGCCTCCAGAATACATTGGGTCTTGCTCCATGAGGTACAAGTCATGTATTATGGGGGTGTCACTTCAATATTTGAGGAATTTGAGTTTGTTACATATATTACTGCTTTTGATTATGTGACATTTGCTTGGAAATTATGCTCTTTGTCGTTTTTCACCTTGGTGGTTGACATTGCACCCTAGTAAGTGGGTCAACCTTAGGGATAGGTATGCTACTAGGAGGTTGTAAAGTTCCCAAGCCAATTTTTTGCTTGGAGACAATATGGTTTGACTATTTATTGGTTGTTACTTGTGTGTTTGTAGGTTTACTTCATGATGTTGTGCATTAGGGTTTGTGATATGAATATCAAGGCATGAAGATATAGATCTGAACATATAGCATAAGGAAATGACAAGATACAACAAGAAACACCAATATAGAACCAATAATGTCAGATCTAACCTTTATTTAGATAATAGAGAGATCATGATACAATAGATTTGCATATATGGAAGAATACCATAAAAATATCTAAGATGGAATAATAGTTGCTACAACAATGTCCAAAACTGAAGACAATATCCTTCAAAGGAACTCCAATGAACTGAGGAAAAGCACAAGATTGATTTCTTTCCCTCCAAGAGATAGATCCAATCCTCCTAGCTAAGTTGCACCCTCCTAGATAGTTGTAGATGCTCAATATTTCGGCCTCCCTCCTTGAAACCTCCAAATGCTAACAAAATGGCTAGAGTAGTAGATCGGGACAAGATAAAACCCCTGGTGAAGTCTCAACCTAAATGATGAAGATCTGATCCCCCAAATGATGAATCCCATAGTTGAGTTGTGCCCTCCTGGATGACTGCAGAGACCTATATATTTTGGCCTCCCTCCTAGATACCTCCAAATGCTACCAAACTCATTGGAACTATAGATCGGGGCAGAACAAACCCCTGGTGAAGTCTCAATAATAACAATGAATATATAACCCTCCAAATGGATGAAACCTCCTTCTACAACACGCCCTCCTTATCTCCAAATTGTTCCAAGCTCTAATAAATCATATGATAGCTAAACCTCTTCCAAAATGGACTAGAAAGGATGCCCTAGGCCATACAGAGAAAACCCATAAGTCCTTATGCCCAAAATCCTTCTCCTCTTCCTAGATCGAACCATTCTCCTTCAGATGGTGCACCCTCCTATTGGAAACCCCCTTAGGTTGTGCATTGTCTCTTCCTTTGCTAATAGATATGACCTATAACTATTGTAGAATGGTGTGGGAGGACTATTGCACCCCCGATAATAAGCCTGGATGAAGATAGGTGGGATATTTCACCACCGAGTTGATCTCTAGGGTTTATAATCTCAAAACCCTCAAAACTCATGTGTGCTCAAGAGCCCAAATGAAAAATGTAATAAAAATCTAGAATGAGTGAGAAATGTTCCCTTCCTTTCGTTTATACCCTGATCTAACTCTTTGTTGAGTTAGTTAACCCCTGGGGTTAACTCCTAGCTTTTCCACACATGTTCTTTTATTTTCTTCATTTTACCCCTTTCTCCCAAAGTCAACTTAAAATTATAACATTGTTCTTAGGTAAGTGATTTGGGGTGTCTTGGTCCCCATTATGCATGAGACTATATTATAGTGGGGAAAACTAGACTACTAAGTCTCTCACAACCTCTTCATCAAGTGGTGGGGGACATTACAGTCTCCCCTGCTGGAAATTGCTTACCCACAAGCAATTTTGATCATGTCTCCTGAATAACATGTTCACTTTCCCAAGTGGCATCCTCTATAGGTAAGTTCTTCCACCTGATCAATTATTCCTTGATGCTCCTCTTCCTTATCCTTTTCTCCCTTACTTCTAATAATTCCTCTAGGACCAGTATCAATTTCCCCTCCTCATCCAAAGGGGGTAGTTCTTCAATGGGAGTGAGGTGCTTCCTTATGGCTCGTTTTAGGCAAGATACATCAAATACATTGTGTATTTTGCTTCCCTAGGGTAGTTCAAGCTCATATGTCATGGCCCCTACCTTCATTTTTACCCTGTACAGTCCAAAGAAGCGTGGTTAAATCTTTTCTAGGCCACTTCTCTTAATAGAGGCATGTCTATATGGTTGGAGCCTAAAATATACCAAGTCACCAACCTCAAATGTGCACTCCACCCTGTGCTTATCTGCTTGTACCTTTTTTTGATTATGTGCCCTTTGCAAGTGGCATTTAAGATCTTTGAGTATATCATGAATCTGTTGAATCCAACCCTATACCATAGGAGCTCTACTGTCACAGAAGAAAATCTCCACAAAGGTGAGGGGATAATAGTTGTATAAGGTCCTGAAAGGTGACATACCGATAGACATGTGATAGGTGGTTTTTTAGCACTATTCCCCTAAATTAATCCACTTTACCCATGCCTTTTGTTGTCCTGAAACAAAATTTTGAAGGTAGCCTTCAACCCATTTGTTGACTATCTCGATTTGGCCTTCAATTTGAGGATGATAGCTAGTGTTGGGGGTCAAGGTCGTACCTACCAACCTGAATAGCTCCTACCAAAAGGTGCTCATGAACCTGTTGTCCCTGTCACTCACAATGGTTTTGGGTAAACCATGCAACCTAAAGATCTCTCTAAAGAATAATTATGCAACCTGTGAAGCACTGAAATCTATGGCAATGGCTAAGGAATGAAAAAAATTGGTTAATATATCCACAACCACAAAAATGCAATCCTTTCCCTAGACCTTGGGAAACTTGGTGATGAAATCCATGGATATACGATCCCATTTCTTCTCTGGGATGGGGAGTGCTTGCAGTAAAACAGCTAGATGAGTGTGTTCATCCTTGTTCTCCTGACAGGTGGAGCATTCCTTGATATAGTGCATAACATCTTCCTTCATACCCTTCCATGTGAATATCTCCCTTATATGTCTATATGTTTTGACAAACCCCTGATGCCCTGCCAATGGTGAATCATGGCATACTTGTAATACTTTTCCTTTGAAAATTGATTCAGGAACTAGGTAGATTCAACCCTTATTGTACATGACATCATCCACAATCCTAAAGTTGTCATCTTGTACCTTCCCATCCATCAATTCACAAGCAAACATGTTTTTTGAGTATTCCACCAAGAGGTGTGCTTTCTAGTCAACTAAAATATATGTCATGGCATAGACTGGGGTTCTTCTAGATAAGGCATCTTCCACCACATTGTTTTTCCCTTTGAAAAATTCAATGTCAAAGTCACAGTGTTGGATCTTGCTAACCCATTTCTTTTGTCTTTCATTTAAGTCTTTTTGGTCCAAAAAGTACTTGAGGCTAGTGTGATCTGTCGTCACAACAAATTTTGCCCCAACCAAGTATTTCTTGAACTTAGTCAATGCATGCATGATGGCTAACATATATTTGTCATAAATGGTGTAGAGAAGCTCAGGACCCCTCATTTTTTGGCTCTCATAGTCAATGGGGTGCCTATTCTGCATAAGTACTACTCTAATTCCCTCTCCTAAGGAATCACACTCCAATGTGAAGGGTTGTGCAAAACATGGTAATGAAAGTACTGGGAAAGTGCTCATTACCTTCTTCATCCTGTCAAAAGTCACATGTGCCTCATGGATCCACTTAAATGTTCCCTTTCTTTTCAAATATTTCAATGGTGTGAAAATATGGGAGAATCCTTTTACAAACCTCCTATAGTAACAATAGATGCCAAGAAATCCCTTTAATTCAATAAGAGTATTGGGTGTTGGTGAGTCAAGTATGGCTTGTACACCTATACTCCTTTCACTCCAATGATGTGCCCCAAATAAAGAACTTATGTCATGCCAAATTCACATTTGGATTCTTTGGCATATAAAGATTGTCCTTCCATGATGGCCAATATCTTCTCTACATGTTGAAGATGTTCCTCCCATGTTTTGTTATATATCAGCAAATCATCAAAGAAAACCAAGAGGAATTCCCTCAACTTCTTGTTGAAAACATTATTCATACAATATTGGAAGGTGGTCAGTGCATTGGTTAGCCCAAAGGGCATAACCAAGAATTCGTAGTGAGCATAATGGCATCTGAAAGTTGTTTTTCGCACATCTTTCTCCCTTGTTTTGATCTAATGATAGCAAGAGCACAAGTCTATTTTTGTGAAGTAAATAGCCCCATGAAGCTCATCCAATAACTCATCAATATTAGGGATGGGGTATCTGTTCTTGATTGTATTTTTATTCAATTCCCTGAAATCAATGCACGTACACATTGTCCTATCTTTATTCTTTACCAACACTATTGAAGATGCAAAAGGGATAGAACTTGGCCTGATATGACCCATGTCTAAAATTTCCTTGATAGCCTTTTGAATTTCGTCCTTAAACATTTTGGGGTGTCTATAAAGAGTAGTGATGATTGGTTTTTCTCCCTCCTCCAATTCTATCATATGCTCAACCCTCTATCAGGTGGTGGGATTGGTGGGATTGGTCCAAAGACCTTGTTATGCTTGTCAATGATTGTCTGAATATCTGGTGAGTAGTGAGAGAACCCTTCCTTGCCTACCTGTATTGAGATTATTCATTATGTTGTGTATACAATGTCTTCTCTTCTAAAAATAGCTTCCATGTGTTTTATTGTCACCACTCTAGGTGTATTACCTGTCACCCCCCTAAGCATCATCTTTTTCCCACTTTCTTCATTGAAGGAAATTTCCATGGTTTTGTAGTTGGTGGTGATGGGTCCCAACGTGCTAATCCACTAGACTCCCATAATGATATTAGTGTTTGGTAGGTACATCACATAAAATTCATGTGCCAAGTCATGCCTTCTTAAGGTAAGCTTCATCCCTGGAATGTACCTATCACATGGCATGGTGCACCCACCTGCTACCTCCCCATAAAATCCCTCTAACTCCATTGTAGGTATATGTCTTCTTTTCAGTAAGGCCAAATCTATGAAGTTGTGTGAAGATCCCCCATCAATGAGTACTGAAATATTTTGTCCCTGAAGCACTCCTCTCATTCTGAAGGTATTGAATTTAGGCACCCCACTAATGGATTCTATTGTAACCTTCTTGTCTATTGTAAGTTTGGAACCTGTTTCTTCCCATTATTTGTTTTCTATAGGATCCACTCTAGGTGGATTTGATTCTATGTTTTGGATAAGGCTGAAATATTCCTCCTCATCATTATCAGAAATTACCTCAATATAATGGGCCTTGCTCTTACCCATACATTTGTGCCCCATCTCCCAAGGTTCTTTGCATGTGAAGCACAATTCCTTCCTCCTTAATTCTCTCCTAGTATCCTCATCCATTCTTCCCTTTCCTGTGTCAACCCCCCTTTGGTCTCGACCCCCCTGGTTTATGGGTGGTCTAGGGGAAAACTTGGTTTTCTCTGTAGACCCCATCAACTCTCTAGTCCTACATAAGGCCTCATATAACTTGGTAGGCTTAAAATCCTTGACCCAACCCTTTAGGGGTTCCACCAACCCCTCTGTAAAGAGCATCATTAGTCTTGCTTGAGACACATTTGGTACCATCACTTCTATCCTTTCAAACTTCTCTATATAGATCTATGGTGACCCTTTTTGTCTAAGTTATGTAAGCTCCATGAAATGTATCTCTGGATCTCCCTGATCAAACCTTTCTATAAGTCTTTGAGTGAAATATTTGTAAGTAGTGATCTGGTTATGACCCAAGGTGGTCAAACCATGGTACCACCAATCATGAGCTTTTCCCTCCAATTACATGGTGGAAAACTTGATGGAATCCATCTCCCTCATGGGGTTGAGTTGTAAGTAGGTGTCTAACTTTTGTACCCAAGTTTGTGCAGATACCTTGGGAGACCCATCAAAGTATGGAATCTCCATTTTACTTGCCCTGGGCTCCAACTCATTATTGTTCATGTGATATTTTTTGGGTTGACCCCTGAATTTGATACCACAATATTAGTCCAATGTCACCTGTCTCATGAATCCTGCACTCAAGACCTTATATTCCCTGGCATATTTTTCAAAGTGGTAGTCTAGTTCATTAAAATGGTTACCCTGTGGCTGGCCATCCAAAAATGTAGGAATATAGGGTCTAGGAGTAACCCTAATGTGTGTTGGACCCATGGAAATCCCCCCTCCAAATCTATGTCCCTCTGCATGATAGTGAAGATCCTTCTCCTCATGATGCATAAATGCTTGGGCCATTTCCCCCATGTTTCATCTATAATAGGAGTTGTGCAAAAAAAATTTGGTTACCATTTATTCTTTCCAAAGTTTCCTTCATTTCAACCTATCCCTTGCGCATTGTCTCTTGGTTTTCCTGTAAATGGAACTCAAGTGTGCTCTGTGTATTGTCTATGGAATTTTTCATCTCTTTTTCTATACCTACTAAAACCTGTGGCTCATTGTCCTCACCTGAACCTTCCATTTGTGCCTTTGTTTCACCTATATTTCTTTTGAGCCTTCCCATATAGATACCACTGAAATTTTGCATGTGCTAATCCTCATTGGCTGGGAGGATCAATGCTCTAATACCACTGTAATATTCCCAAGCCAGGTTTTTTCTTGGAGACAAGATTGTTTGATTGTTTATTGGTTGTTACTTCTTTGTTTGCAGGTTTACTTCATGAAGTTGCGCATTAGGGTTTGTGATATGAAGATCAAGGCATGAATATATAAATCTGAACATATAACATAAGGAAATGAAAAGATACAGCAAGAAACATCAATATAGAACCAATAATGTCAGATCTGAACTTTATTTAGATAATAGAGAGATCTTGATACAATAAATCTGCAGATCTGGAAGAATACCATAATAAAATCCAAGTTGGAACAATAGTTGCTACAATAATTTCCAAAAATGAAGATGATATCCTCCAAAGGCACTTCAATGAACTGATGAAAAGAACAAGATTGATTTCTTTCCCTCCAAGAGATAGATCCAATCCTCCTAGTTGATTTGCGCCCTCTTGGGTAGCTGTAGATGCTCAATATTTCGGCCTACCTTCTTGAAACCTCCAAATTCTACCAAAATTGATAGAGTAGTAGATTGGGACAAGATAAAACACCTGGTGAAGTCTCAACCTAAATGGTGAAGATCTGATCCTCCAAATCATGAAACCCCTAGTTGAGTTGTGCCCTCGTGGATGACTATTGAGACCCATATATTTTGGCCTTCCTCCTAAAGACATCCAAATGCTACCAAACTCATTGGAACTATATATTGAGGTAGGACAAACCCCCTGGTGAAGTCTCAAGAAGAACAATGAATATTTGGCCCTTCAAATGGATGAAACCTCCTTCTGCAATGCACCCTCCTTCTCTCCAACTCATGCCAAGCTATGATAAATCATATGATAGATAAACCTCCTCCAAAATGGACTAGAAAGGATTCCCTAGGCCATACAGAGGAAACCCATAAGTCCTTATGCCCAAAATCCTTCTCCTATTCCTAGATCGAATTGTTCTCCTTCAGATGGTGCACCCTCCTGCTGGAAACCTCCTTCCGTTGCGCACTGTCTCTTCCTTTGTTGATAGATATTACCTGTACTTGTTGTAGAATGGTGTGGGAGGGGTATTTCACCCCAAGGACCAGGCCTAGATCAAGATATGTGGGATATTTCACCATTGATTTGATCTCTGGGGTTTGTAATCTCAAAACCCTCAAAACTCCTTTGTGCTCAAGAGCCCAAATGAAAAATGTAATAATAATCCAGAATGAGTGAGAGATGCGTCCTTCCTTTATTTTATACCCTTGATCTGATTCTCTGTTGAGTTACTTAACCCTTGGGGTTAACTCCTAGCTTTTCCACACATATTTTTTTCTTTTCTTCATTTTACCCTTTTCTCCCAAAGTCAACTTAAAATTATAACATTCTTTGTAGGTAATTGATTTGGGGTGTCTTGGTCCCTATGATGCATGGAACTATAGTCTAGTGGGAACAACTAGACTACTAAGTCTCTCGCAACCTCTTCATCAAGAGGTGGGGGACATTATAGAGGTCCTTTTGACGAATCATCATTTCATTCCCAACCATACTTGCCACTTTCCACACTCCATCCCCTCATCTCCTCACCTTTTAGGTTTTTCTAGTATACTAACCCAAGAAGGGGTTGTCCCTCAATTCATGGGAATATGGGGTTGAAGGCCTAGAGGATTGTGGCTAGAAAAAGATAAAATCATGATTATGAAACTTCTAAATGCTCACCTAAAGAGGTCTTGAGAGAAATGAAAAGATTTTCCTAAAAAATCAAAGACTTCTAAAGGAAAATTAACATTATATAAATGTCCCCACTTGTTGAGGTGTGTACACTCATATGGTATCCATTTCTTTCCTTGCATATATCGCTTTATGTACCTATAGATTCAAGTGTCCTTGTCATACTTCTCCCCAAGCTAATCGATTCACCAATAGAGAGTACCCAAGGTTTTATATTATTAATTAATTAATGACAATGAATGGACTTGGAAAAAAGATGCATTGAAGACGAAGGTGCAACACACCTGATCCAGATTATTTTCGGCACGAAATGAGAGAGGAGATATAATAAAGAAATGCATAGAGATATTGCAGATATTCAATAATATAACATAAATGTATCATAGATGAAACCATAAACACAGATATACAGTAATGCACGATTTCTATTAATCAAAGAAATGTATAGAGACTGTAAAAATATAGAGTGAAAGACTCGCTAGAATGGTGGCAGCTTATCTCTGAGAAGAGATGTGAAGGCTACTCGCATTCGCAAGAAGATCATTACAATGAGGCTCTGAAGGCCTTTTTACAATAAACGAGAATGTCAAAAACCCTAGACATCCAAAAACCTAACCCTAGGAGATGAAGCACCAAAAGTCATGTGGGCCCCGTTTGGGTAAGTTAGTACATCAACTTCTCGGGGTCATAACTTTTGCATACAATCTTTGTTTTAGGCGTATAATAGCTCGTTGGAAATGTATCATCGAGGAGATTCATTTTGGGGGCTCAATCATGCCTTCATCTATTATTAAGAACCACAATCTCGAAAAAACTTCATTTAGGCCCTCAAAATGGCCCCGAGAGTTAAAAGCTGCTAAAAATAGTAAATTGCCAAAATTGCTAGAAAGTTGTTTTGAGCCAATTGGAAAAGGTGGGTGGCCACCGATATCCACCTGGATCAATCCTCCCTCCTTAGGAATCAATGGTCTCCATTGTGTTGAGTTCTCGGGGGAGAAAGAAAAGCGTTTGTTAAATCTGCATCATGGTGAGTTGCTTGTCTTGTTGGAGACGTCGCACTGCTCAGTTTGTGGAAGTCTATCACAAACCTGTTGAGGTTGAGGTTGTTCAACAAGTCGAGATACATGAGAGGACGGTGTGTAGAAGGAATATTTGTGCTTTTTTTCAACCTTTTCGACCTACTTCTATTGGATAGAAGGTGCTTGGGGCAAGGTTGTAGCGGTTGCAGTGTCCTTTTGTTCTCCTTTTGAACTGATTGTGAAGAAGCTAAATTTTACAATATGAGATACTACCTTGCAACACTTTTTAGGTGGAATAGTAGTCGGAACTACCTCTGGTATTCTGTAGAGATGACCCCCCAAAGTAAAAATGACACTATGGGGTTGAGACTCATAAACAACATGGCATCTCCACATATATGGTTGGCCCAAGATCACATCACAAACATCCAGTGGGGAAACATCACATAATACCTCATCCTTGAAGGGTTGGATGTCGTATGATAATCGACATTGTTGGCTGACATGGAGATCTCATCCTTGGCGAAGCCACCCAATGTTGTATGGTTGCAGGTGTGGTGTTGTCGACAATCCCAACTGTTTAACGACCTCTGCTGAGATGAGGTTCTTATGGCTTCCACTATCAAAAATAAAATGCAGTGGAGTCCCCTTCACCCACATCTATGAGTGAAAAAGGCTCTCCCCCTCTTCAGGATCTGTTGTTTCTTCTGGTTGAATTGTTTCGGTAGTGACAATAGCAATGGGGTCTGCGTCAATGATCTGTCCTTTACCATTATTTTCATAATTAGATTTTGAATCAGGGTTCGGCTCTTTGTCTTTGATCTCGGCCACTAATGACTGTTTTGAGTGACATTCATTGGTGTTGTGCCAGGGGCTTTTGTGGAACTTGCACCATTTTCCGGTGTCCTTCTTTGTCTTCCCGTGACCCTTCTTTTCCTGTGTCTTGGGCTGGTTTTCGGGAAACTGTTTGTTAAGGCTGTCTTTGTCATACTTTGGTTGTTGCGGATTTGAAGACCCGAACTCCCATTTGTTCTGGTGCTTAAATTTCTTCTCAATTTTAACAGCATATCGATAAGAAGCACCGAGTGATGAGATGTACAGAAAATCCATTTCATTCTGGATGTATCTGTGTAGAGCCCCATGGTATTTCAGAACCAAAAGTCGCCCAGATTATTTGATACCCAACTTGGTGCATAAGGTATGGAAGGTATTGGTGAACTCCAAAACTTCTTGGCCCCTCTCTTGCCATAGTGTGGTCCATCTCATGTATTGGTCCTCATAGTTGCCAACAGGGTAATACTGTTCCTTTACCGCATCCACAAAAAAATCTCAAGTGGGATCGGCCCCATATATTCCAGACTCCTCTGTGGAACTTTGCTCCCAGTAAGTTTCCCACCAATGTTTGACATGAGGGAGAGATTTAAGGAGTCGAAGGTGATCTTTTCTTTGTCGAAAAAATTGTGAACAGAGAAAAAACCTTCTAGCAGAGTTAACCATTTTTCTAGGGCTTCTGCATCTATCTGTCCTTCAAATACAGGAATATCAAAGTTAACTTGTACCTTGAAAGCAAGGTGCCTCCAAAGTGGTCGCTTGATGAAGATGCACCTGATGCTATCGGTAGGTGTTGAAGGATGTGGGAAAAATTCTCCATCATTTCATCCCTCTATCGCGTGAGAGCTTGCTCAAGCAACAGATTGATAGGATCGTCTACTCCGTCGTTTTTCTTTTCTTTCGCCATTGAGGGTTTCTTGGGTGTGCAAGAGAGATTGTCTTCAAGAGAGAAAAAATCGAGACCCAACTTGCTATACTCGGACCTCGTCGGGGACATGCACTGAAAAAATGATCAAGAGCAGCCTGCTCTGATACCACTGATCCGGATTATTTTTCAGCAGGAAATGAGAGTGGAGATATAATAAAGAAATGCACAGAGATATTGCAGATATTCAATAATATAACAGAAATGTATCAGAGATGCAACCATAAACAAAGATATACAATAATACATTATTTCTATTAATCAAATAAATGTACAGAGACTGTAAAAATACAGAGTGAAAGACTTGCTAGAATGGTGGCAACTTATCTCTGAGAAGAGATGTGACGGCTACTCGCATTCGCAAGAAGATGATTACAATGAGGCTCTGAAGGCCTTTTTACAATAAACAGGAATGCCAAAAACCCTTGACATCCAAAATCCTAACCCTAGGAGATGAAGCGCCAAAATTCATGTGATCCCCGTTTGGGTAAGTTAGTACATCAACTTCCCAGGGTCGTAACTTTTGCATACGATCTTCGTTTTAGGCGTATAATAGCTCGTTGGAAAGGTATCTTCGAGGAGATTCATTTTTAGGGCTCAATCATACCTTCGGCTATCATTGAGAACTTTGATCTCAAAAAAACTTCATTTAGGCCCTCAAAGTGGCCTCGGGAGTTAAAACCTGCTAAAAATAGTAAATTGCCAAAATTGCCAGAAAGTTGTTTTGAGCCAGTTGGAAAAGGTGGGTGGCCACCAATATCCACCTGGATCAATCCTCCCTCCTTATGAAGCAATGGTCTCCATTGCATTGAGTTCCCTGGGGAGAAGGAAAAGCGTTTGTTGAATCTGCATCTTGGTGAGCTACTTGTCTTGTTGGACAGGTCGTGTTGCTCAGTTTGTGGAAGTATATCACGAACCTATTGAGGTTGAGGTTGTTCAACAAGTCGATATACATGAGAGGACAGTGTGTAGAAGGAATATTTATGCTTTGCTGCAACCTTGTCGACCTGGTTTTGTTGGATAGAAGGTGCTTGGGGCAAGGCTGTAGTGGTTGGAGTGTCATTTTGTTCTTCTTTTGAACAAATTATGAAGAAGCTAAATTTTTCAGTATGAGATACTACCTTGCGACACTTTTTAGGTGGAACAATAGTCAAAACTACCTCTGGTATTCTGTAGAGATGACCCCCCAAAGTAACAATGACAATACCGGGTCGAGACTCATAAACAACATGGCATCTCCACATATATGGTTGACCCAAGAGCACATCACAGACATCCAATGGGGCAACATCACATAATACCTCATCCTTGAAGGGTTGGATGTTGTATGATAATCGACATTGTTGGCTGACACAGAGATCTCGTCCTTGGTGAAGCCACCCAATGTTGTATGGTTGTAGGTGTGGTTTTGTCGACAATCCCAACTGTTTGACGACCTCTGGTGAGATGAGGTCCTTCTGGCTTCCACTATCAACAATAAAATGCAGCGGGGTCCCCTTCACCCACATCTGTGAATGAAAAAGGTGCTCCCCCTCTTCAAGATATCTTGGTTCTTCTGGTTGAATTGTTGCGGTAGCGACAATAGCAGTGGGGTCTGCGTCAATGATCTGTCATTTACCATTATTTTCATAATCATATTATGAATCAGGGTTTGGCTCTTTGTCTTTGATCTCGGCCACTAATGATTATTTTGGGCAACATTCATCAGTTTTGTGGCAGGGGATTTTGTGGAACTCGCACCATTTTCCGGTGTCCTTCTTTGTCTTCCTGTGACCTTTCTTTTCCTATGTCTTGGACTGGTTTTCGGGAAACTGTTAGTTAGGGCCGTCTTTGTCATACTTTGGTTGTTGCAGATTTGAAGACCCAAACTCTCATTTGTTCTGGTGCTTAAATTTCTGCTAAATTTTAATAGCATATCGATAAGCAACACTGAGTGATGAAATGTCGAGAAAATTCATTTCATTCTGGATGTATCTGTGTAGAGCCCCATGATATTTCAGAACCAAATGCCGCTCGGAGTCTTTGATAGATAGCTTGATGCGCAAGGTATGGAAGGTATTGGTGAACTCCGGAACCACTTGGCCCCTCTCATGCCGCAGTGTGGTCCATCTCATGTACTGGTCCTCATAGTTGCCAACAGGGTAATACTGTTCCTTTACCGCATCCACACAAAAATCCCAAGTGGGATTGGCCCAATATATTCCAGAATCCTCTATGGAACTTTTCTCCCAGTAAGTTTCCCACCAATGTTTGACATGAGGGAGAGCTTTAAGGAGTGTGAAGGTGATCGTTTCTTTGTCGAAAAAATTGTGAACAGAGAAATAACCTTCTAGCAGAGTTAACCATTTTTCTAAGGCTTCTGCATCTATCTGTCCTTCAAATACAGGAATATCAAAGTTAACTTGTACCTTGAAAGGCGAGGTGCCTCCAAAGTGGCCGCATGATGAAGATGCACCTGATGCCATTGGTAGGCATTGAAGGATGTGGGCAAAATTCTCCATCATTTCGTCCCTCTATCGCGTAAGAGCTTGCTCAAGCAACAGATTGATAGGATCGTCTGCTCTGTCGTTTTTCTTTTCTTCTGCCATTGAGGGTTTCTTGGGTGTGTGAGAGCGATTGTCTTCAATAGAGACAAGCTCAATAATCAACTTGCTATACTCGGACCTCGTCGGGGACATTCACTGAAAAAGCGATCAAGAGCAGCCTGCTCTAATACCACTGATCCAGATTATTTTCGACACGAAATGAGAGTGGAGATATAATAAAGAAATGCATAGAGATATTGCATATATTCAATAATATAATAGAAATGTATTAGAGATGCAACCATAAACATAGATATACAGTGATACATGATTTCTATTAATCAAAGAAATGTACAGAGACTGTAAAAATACAGAGTGAAAGACTCACTAGAATGGTGGAATCTTATCTCTGAGAAGAGATGTGACAGCTACTCGCATTCACAAGAAGATCATTAAAATGAGGATCTGAAGGCCTATTTACAATAAATGGGAATGCAAAAAACCCTAGACATCCAAAAACCTAACCCTAGGAGATGAAGCGCCAAAAGTCATGTGGGCCCCGTTTGGGTAAGTTAGTACATCAACTTCCCGGGGTCGTAACTTTTGCATACGATCTCAGTTTTAGGCGTGTAATAGCTCGTTAGAAAGGTATCATCGAGGAGATTCATTTTGGGGGCTCAATAATGCCTTCAACTATGTTTTAGAACCTATATCTCAAAAAAACTTCATTTAGGCCCTCAAAATGGCCCCGGGAGTTAAAACCTGCTAAAAATAGTAAATTGACACAATTGCCAGAAAGTTTTTTTGAGCCCGTTGAAAAAGGTGGGTGGCCACCAATATCCACCTGAATCAACACCCTCTACAAAGGCACCCATAAGTGAGACACTACAACCCCTCGTATATCACGAACCCCATGCACAAATTTTTTTCCCTTCATCCATGAAACGTCACCCACATGACTTAGAAGGAGGTCCCCTCTAGAAACACCCCTAAACATGAGGGATGATTCACCCAATATGTCATTTTTTCAACCCTCCCATACTCAAACTTGGTAAATTGCATAGGGCCTTTGAGCATTAGTTTATTTTGATGAGGTCGTTGGGATGTACTTGTTTGAATGCCTCTTTTATTTATTTGCCTTAATCATCATGATGCTTTGACTTGAGGCCCTTGGAGGGTGTATCCATTTGTCTTTGCAGGACCCAGCTAGTGGACAGATTTGGAGGAACAAGCCTAGCTTGGGCTTCCATGGGGCTTGGAGCCCACAGGTTGGATATCGATGGCCCACATGTATGATCATGGAGTCATGCCTTTTGTGGATTACATGGCATCATGGAGGACCTAACCTATCCCCTACAACCCAAACATTTTGCTTGAAGGAGGAAACATTTCACTTTCTTGAGGCTTGATGTCATAGAGGGGTTAGGGTTTGGTGGTGATAGAGTTGCTACTTGAAACTTGGAATGATTTGATGGGAGGTGACTTGAGGAGGATATAGTGCATGAGAGGGAGGATTTATTAGCCCCAACGACCTCAACCTTCTACTCCAACGACTTTCTCAAAGGGTCAAAATGTCATCCTTAAAGGGGTGACGTCATTTTAGGGTTTCTATTATGCATTTTTTAAGATTTAAATTTGAATTAAAGATGAATTACTTGTGTAAAGGGGCAAAATAAGGGTTGGTGTCCCCTTAATTTGTGTTTAACATAGATTATGTGGAAAAACTATGTTTAAGACATTTTATATAAATAGATATCATTTTAATCTCATTTTAATCATAACTCTCCCATTGTGAGAAGTACTTGGCTAAAATTTTAGCTATACTTGAGGATTCTTGGTGTTTATCTCTCTTGCAAATGATTTTTGGTGCATATATTAATTAATGGATGAGATAATGTGGTGCAAACCTCTTTGAGGATTTTTTTCTTGCTATTGGATGGTAATTTGCTTAGTGAACTAGGGTTTGATCTCTCTCTTTCTTGGAATTGGTAAGGAAAAATATGCATTTGTTAGCTATTTCTTGTTATTTATTGGTTATTGTTGGTTGAAACCCTAGGAGGATTATGTTGGATACACCCTCCATTAAGATTCATCTAATTTTCTAAGTTTACAAGTCATTTTGCAAGGTTTTCTATGAGGAATACAGGTGTGTATACCCTCCTAGATTTTACCCTAGTTTGATTAGCATACCTTAGGGAGTAAGAGGATTTACACTCCTAGGAACCTAGTTGATCCAAATTGTGTCTAAATACTCCATTCACCCAAATATTAAAGGAACTAATCTAAATTTTTCATTGGATATATAAAATACTTGCCTTGGTAAACATGAAAAATCATTCTTTTGAGATTGTCTAATTTGGAATCAATTCTATGATTTATATGCTTGGTTGAGCCACTAAGGCATCTCAATTTGATAATTATTTATTTTTGTTGTTATAACATTTCATATACACCCATTAGGGTTGCATAAACCCTAAGTCAAATCTTCAAATAACTCTTAACTCAACCGTAAAAAACTACTAGAAATTTGCCCCTATTTTCTCCTAACCCTAGTGCACTTTTTGGGTGGATTACATGTGATTTTTGATGGAAAATTTCTTTGTTGTAATAACTTTTTTGTTACATACATAAGGCTAATAATTACTTCTACAAAACGTTTTTACAACAACCTTACATTTTTGCTAATTTTTTATGCTATCTTCTTGAGCCAAACTAGTCAATTGGCTAGCTTGTCTCTTGTACCTTTCACTTGTTGAAATTTTGGTATGCTCGTTTAACCATAGACAATGTCACATCATTGTTACTGAACCATAGGAATTCACATATGCCACCCCCAAGCACACCAACCATTACTTAGAATAATTCCAACAAGCCTACTCCAGAACCAACAGATAAACCCTAGTTGCTAACTGCAGCAACAACTCAAGACAAGTAGAGTGTTCCTTCTCCAACAGTAGTGCACAAGAGAGAGAGTCTCCATATCCACAGAATAAGTGCCATACACAACTGAAGTAGGTGTATCTACACTACTATCTCAACCTTGCGCCATACATAGCAAGAGTTTCACCAAGAGAATCACTTAATAGCGCTAGAGAGAGACTGAGAGAAAGAGATGACCATACGCCCTTATTCCTCCTTTAAGTTGTAGTTGCAGCTGCAATTGAAGCTCTCCACAAGACTTTCACTCTGAATGGGTATCCAAATGAACTAAAACATCCTCTATTTATATTAATCTATCCAGTGAATTTTTTGGCTGGGCTGACCCGACTTTTTGATAATTACATTTTTTGTTTATCTTTTTCCTATGGAGCCGACTTGTGATTCTGGAAAATAGTATTCTAATATTATTTATTCTACTAGGCCGACTTGTCTTCTATGGTTTCCACACATATGTTTAATGGTTCATTTGATTCCAGAATATTCTATTCTAAGTCATAGGTTGCACGTGGAGGTTAATACCTCCTCCAACTACCAAAACATCAACACTCCCTCTTAGCTAGGGAGGTATTACCTAATATGTTCTTCATGTAGTGGTCTCAAACACATCCATCCATCTCACATGGCATGGGAAAGACTCACATGATCTTGCAGACTAGTCTACAGGTAGGATCACCATATCCACACAGGCTATCATATGATCAAACAGATCAAGTATCACCATCATAACCACACATTATCTATCTAACACTAATAGTTGGCCCTCTAGATAGAAACCTTCGATGCTATTGATTGACACTCTAACTGGGAATCATTTTCGACACTACATGTCGGCATCTAGTTCATATAGAAATAGTAACTCGTCAACTCACACATAATCTGATTAAAAAATTTAACACTCTCTCTTAACGAGGAAGGTATTCCTCTTGGAACGATCACCATCACTAGTTTTGTGCTTCTGCACACCTCGGCCATTGTCTTGTTGAATTTCATGAATCCATACATCATAAGAAGTTATGCACTTTCATTGGAGTAGTGTACTAGCCTTTGTTGCACTAGCATACCAATGTGCATTGGGGTAACATACCAGCCTGCATTGGAGTAACATGTGATGGGGTTACATACCATCCTACATTGGAGTAGCATACCAACCTGCGTTGAGGTAACATATCAGCCTGCATTGGAGTAGAATACCAACCTGCGTTGGGGTAACATATCATCCTATGTTGGAGTATCATACCAACCTGCGTTGGGGTAACATATCATCCTATGTTGGAGTAGCATACCAACTTGTGTTGAGGTAATATACCAACATGTGTTAGAGTAGCATACCAACCTGCACTAGAGTAGCATGTCAGCCTGTGTTGGAGTAGCATACCAACCTATGTTGGGGTAGCTCCCACTATTGAGGATCACATCACTTCCCGCTACTAGGGAGAACATCACTTCTCACTACTGGAGAAAAGAATTTGGGACATTCCAAGCTTGTCCCTAGCAGAGGCTTGGTAAACATATCTGCTACATGTTTTTTAGTAGAAATATACTGGAGTAAGTGTCTCGTCATAGTCTTCTCCCTCTTTCTCGGAGAATCCTATGGACACAAATAAGGATTTGTACATATTTAGGCTATTTATCTGCAACATGCTTGATCTTGTAGATCAAATTGGAAGTCACGACTGACTTCCCTTCTGGTCTCAGAACCAAGGAAAAGATATATATCCTTGTCCTTCTAACTGGCTTCCTCCTCGGTCACTGTAACAAAGTCTACTAAATCAAGGGAATCTTTCATAAGATCTAATATCTCCTTGAAGCCTCTGAAGCTTCGATCTATCCTTTTCAACCCATGGCATATGTTTGTCATTTCTGGAAGATGTCTCTCTCTTCCATATGAATATGAATGTCTCTGAGTCTCCATTCTCCCTATGAATATTTACTCCCTATGAGTCTATATACTCTTTGGAGCCATCTGTTCCTCATGATATGGCTCATCAATGTTGCATCCTGCAAAGTTTCATGGGACCACGCTAGTCTCTTCTTGGTTACTACAATGATTCTAGGTAGGCCCTTCTAGCTCTGCTAACTCTTCCTGGTGATCTGAAGAGTGATCAACTGCACTATAGGGATTTTTTTGGTTATATTTGGAGCCTTTTTCTCCTTACAACCAATCTCCATATGAGATATTATGTATCTCACAAAAGTACCCTTCTTCGTCTTCTTCTTCTTTGGTACATGGATGTATATGGTCGTGTATACAATTTGTATATGGATGGTCTTCTCCATGTCTCAAAATAGAGACCATATAATATGTTGTCTCCTGCAACCATCACTATAGCTTCCCTCAGATTTATCACCTGTGACCTTCCCAGAACAAGGACAATAAAGGGAAAAATAGTAGACAAGAATAATACTCTTATAATAATAAAAACAAGAATGAGAACAATAATCACAGTAGCTCCTTCTTAGAGCTATTTCTTGTGACCTTCCTGGAACAAGAACCGAAATAAAAATACAAAAATAATACTTCTAGTGTCGTGATCAATCATTCCTCCACGGTAACCTTCCTGGAACAAGAAAACAAAAAGAAAAAGTATAATAGCATTTTCATAAGCACATATCTATGTCAACAAGAATAAAAGGGCAATCTCATGGTAATCATCATATTATTACCAAGGCGACCTTCCTGGAAGCAAAACAAGAAGTATCTCCTAGAGGAGATGTTAGTTCATCTTGCGACTAAGTACAATAAGCATTTATATCAATAGTAATCACATGTTGCCAAGTATTCATTGTATCTAGCAGTAATAGAACCTTTCAAGGATTGTTGTCACAACTAGTAATGTAGCAATTATCAAACTTGATATGTGGAAATTGGAAACTTATTATTTTAATCAATCAAACATGGAACATGGAGTCTTATCTTCAAGAACGAGTGTTGTTGATTTTCTTATGATTCTCCTTCACTCAATATGACAAGTATTCTCTTCAACCTGTCCCCTATATTTAAGACAATATGCTTTCTTGACAAAAATATGAGTTAGAGAATATAATGCAAATAAACTCTAAAATCTCAACCTTAATCAATCTAATACTTTGAATAGAGTCAACTTATAACTTTAACTTTGAACAGAGGTTATTATAACTTCAATAGATCAAAATACAACTAGATGTTGATAAGACTACAATAATTCCATAATAGCTAAAGGCATATGAAAACAATAAAAAATGGAGTGTGTTCACACTGTATTGTTCCTCTGAATATGTTGGATCTGAGATCCCTCTGGATCTATGATTGTAGGAGATCCCTTCTCCTGCAATCACACTCAAAATAGTGATACAATTTAAATATATATAAGTACATACCTTTGACAACATCGACAGGTAGTGGAACCATCCAACAACGGAAAGAAATGGTGAACCTTAAAACTTCAAAGGTGCTCCAACTTGTAATCTAAAAATAGTTGGAGATTTTCTAGGGTAAGGTACACTAGGATAACAAAAAATTAGTCCCAACACTTCACAGAAACTTTTGTTGCAATCGGTACTAAAACTAGTGCTTGTAAATGTGTTGAACCTGCACAGAATATATCTAGCTAAACAATAATACACACATTTGCAAAGAGAAATTGAGAAAGAAGAAGCACGAGAGAAAGAATGGAAGAATTCTCATTAACCGTATTCCACACTCAAAGAGTGAATAATTTAAATTATATATAGGATACATGAGTAACTAATGAGCCATAGTGGTGGTCTAGAGTGATTTGGACACACACCAATAGTTACGGGAGTAAACTGCCACCTAGTCTAGTCTCTCAGGCAGTTACGGGAGTGAACTGCCACCTAGATGAGTTAACTAGTCAACCAGTCTTCAGTTAACTAACTAAAAAAAGTGTAGTGAGGAGTAGATCAAGGAATCAAGGGTAATGCTCCATTCTGGTGATGATCCCAAGGCAAGTGTGCATTAGCATGGTGATGATCCCAATGTTGCATGGTGACAAAACCAATGCAACATCTAGACTCAAATCAACTAATCAAAATGAAGAGAATATTCTCCCTAGAAGAATATTCTTCCTAAAATATAGGGGATTGGATAATGATTAATAAACAAGGAAAAACCTTAGGAAAAATAAATCCTAGGTGTGTGTGAAGTAACTCCAACACCCCCCCTGAACATCACTATGATGAAAATAAAGAATGGGTCTCGGCAACGAGGCCATGTTAGGTACCCAAATACAAAAGATACACTGAAATAAAGTGAGGAAAGAGGGAAAACCTCATGGGAAACACCCCCCCCCCGTCAAATTACAATGCATAAAAATAAAGATAAAAAATGAGAAGGAACAAAAAGCAGTTGCTAAGAAACTATGTTCTTCACTCCAAGAAGACCTCGCAATTGTGCAAGTTTGTGCTCGTTGAATATTTTGTTGAATATGTAGATGTCTACATAGATCTGATGGATTATATGCACCATTGATATGTCCAAACATATCCACTTTATCTTCTTGTAATGAAGAATATCCAAATAAAGTTTGGATGAAACTTTGAAAACCATGCGGCCGTTTCCAGAAAAATGTTGAAATTTTGTTGATTTTAAAATGATCATAACTTCACTTCCCGGACTCCGTTTCGGACGATTTTGTTTTTGAAATTGAATATTTTACCGAGAGTAATTCAAATATCCAATTCTTTTCTTTAAATTTATCTCAGAAAATATCATAATTGAGTCTTATGTGTGCACAACTCCCTTTTTGTCTCCTGAGATGCATGCATTACGCATGGAAAAGTATCTGCATGTGACCCCTGAGATGCATGCCATATATATTCCACATCAAATTCAGAAAACAAATATTAAATGGAGTAGGCATCATATTCAATTAATGGAATACAAATTTGTGCAAATACTTTTGTAGGAGACTCTTTATAATAAGAAGCTAGATCTTCTGATGACTTCTCTTCTGGCTGTATCTGTTCAACCTCTGCATGAAATCTTCACAATATTATTTATTCCCAAATAGAACCTCCAATATGGTCCATAATTCAATTGGAGTTGATTCTTGTGATTCTTCATATACTTGATGGAAAAGTTTGGGAGAAACAGACGTGCAGATGCTTCCTATGGCCATATCTTGTCTATTGAGAAAGTCATTTTTCTCATCGGCGGAATCAGGCTCTACTTCCATTTCCATAGTTATTTGGTGCAAGCCTTTGCATTTGAGATGAAGAAGAATTTTTGGCTTCCATTCCAAATAGTTATGAGGCGTGAGAAGTATTGTCAATGAGTAAAACATAGATTCCATCTTTCTGTGTCTTCAATCTTCAATACCCACAAAAATAATTTGGTGTAGCTTTTGCTTAGAAATCTGTCGGCTCTGATACCATGTAAATGTGTTGAACCTGCACATAATAGATCTAGATAAACAATAATACACACATTTGTAGAGATAAATTGAGAAAGAAGAAGCACAAGAGAAAGAATGGAAGAATTTTCATTAACCGTATTCCACACTCAAAGAGTGAATAATTTACATTATATATAGGATACATGAGTAACTAATGAGCCATAGTGGTGGTCTAGAGTGATCTGGACACACACCAATAGTTGCAGGAGTAAACTGCCACCTAGTCTAGTCTCTCAGGCAGTTACGAGAGTGGACTGCCACCTAGCTGAGTTAACTAGTCAACCAGTCTTCAGTTAACTAACTAAACAAAGTGTAGTGAGGAGTAGATCAAGGAATCAAGGGTAATGCGCCAGTCTAGTGATGATCCCAAGGAAAATGTGCATTATCATGGTAATGATACCAATGTTGCATGGTGACAAAACCAATGCAACATCTAGACTCAACTCAACAAGTCAAACTGAAGAGAATATTCTCCCTAGAAGAATATTCTTCCTAAAATATAGGAGACTGGATAATGACTAATAAACAAGGAAAAACCTTAGAAAAAATAAATCTTGGGTGTGTTTGAAGTAACTCCAACAGTGTTGGCACTACAACTGGAATTGCAACTAGTACTCAATTGGCATTGTAACTGGTGCAACAACTGGCACAAAGCAACTAGAATGAAGAAATTGACACAAAGGAAGTGGCATTGCAACTGCAACTTGCATTGTAGACCTAGGGTTTTATGAGGAAAACCTAATTTCTCAACTTCAAAAATTTACAGATTTGATCTAGGGAAGAGATGTTCCCTAATTAGGTGACCTTCTTAGTGAGTTCAGTAAGTTCTCAATGATATTGACAATGGGGGAAACTAAGGATCATCCTTCCAGCAGTTAGACTGTTATGAAGGAAACGAGCTCGGATACCATGTTGAAATTTTGGTATTCTCGTTTAACCATAGACAATGTCACATCATTATCACCCAACCATAGGAATTCACATATGCCACCCCTAAGCATACTAACCTTTACTTAGAATAATTTTTGCAAGCCTACTCTAGAACCAACAGAAAAACCATAGTTGTTAACTGCAACAACAACTCAAGACAAGTAGAGCGCTCCTTCTCCAATGGTAACACACAAGAGAGAGAGTCTCCTTCTCCAATGGTAGCGCATAAGTGCCATACACAACTTCAATAGTTGTAGCTGCACTACTCTCTCAACCTTGTGCCATACTTAGCAAGAATATCACCAAGAGTTTCACCAAAAGAATCACCAAGAGTTTCACCAAGAGAATCACTTAATAGCGCTAGAGAGAGACCAAGATCAAGAGATGACCATACACTCATATTCCTCCTTGTAGCTACAGTTGCAGCTGCAACTGCAGCTCTCCACAAGACTTGCGCTCTGACTGGGTATCCAAATGAGATAAAACGTCCTCTATTTATATTAATATATCCAGTGACTTTTATGGTTGGGTCGACCTGACTTTCTCGTAATTATATTTTTTGTTTATCTTTTTCCTGTGGAGTCGACTTGTAATTCTAGAAAATAATATTCCAATATTATTTATTCTACTAGGCCGACTTGTCTTCTAGAGTTTCCACACATCTGTTTAATGGTTCACTTTTCCAAAATATTCTATTTTAAGCCATAGGTTACACATAGAGATTAATACCTCCCGCAGCTACTAAAACATCAACATCATTAAGCTTTGAGCAAAATTATTTTGCAGCTATCATTATAATTTCGTTGCAGATATACATTATTTTTTATCATTTCAATTAGGGACATTAAGATTAAATTTCTTGTTCACCTAACATTATACGCATATAGCATATACTTGGATTGTTGTTGTATCTCGGGTAGGTACATCACTCTTTACAGGTACTCTTACCTCTTGGAAACCTTTGGCTACCACCAAGACTCTTTCTCAATCATTTTCATGATTAGTATATTGACCTATAGGGGCTACACTTCCATCATTCCACTTTTTGTCTCATTTCCCCCTAGGGTCACCCGGGATTCCCCCATTGAGTTGATTCTTTCATCTCTAAAGTGACAGGAATACCTGTCTAAGGTGACAGTGGGTAGGTGTTATCTTAGTTGTCTCCATTTGGTGGTTGGGTTAGGATTTTCCCAACCTACAACTTGTGCGATAACATCGTCATTCCTTGGATTATACCTTGTATTCAATGTTGATTTTCTTTAATCATATTTTCCAGCTCAAGTGTGGTAAAGAACTTGGCCCCCACATAACTCAATCCCGATTAAATTGACTAGGGTAAAATTCATTATATCATGGACACTAAGATGAAGGGCACCTAGCAACAGAACATATAGCTCTATTGGGTTGTCAAAGTGGGGAAACTTCTTCACCAAAGCAAGTGATTCACCAACAACTATATTTAGTAGAAATTTCCCCATCTAATTGAGGAAGTTGACACAATAGAGACCATTTCTTCATAAAGGGGGAAAATTGATCTAGGTGGATACAAAGGCCACCTAAATATACTACCAACTTAGAAACAATTGATCTAGGTGGATACAAGTCCAAGCCAAAACCGCACATTCCCATTAACATTATTAGGCTCTCCCTTTTTTGTATCCCACATCCAGTCCATATCTCCCTCTTTATAATCCTTTGCTTTGAACTTGGTTGTTTCTTGTATAGCTCTAGTATATTGTTTTTAGGGAGGAGGGTGGGATTCAACTATGAAGACTTGATGTTGGGTTGGTCTGATCAGTATATCATCATCCCCTTTCTTTAATAGCTTGACAGTCCCAAATTTTGTGTCCTTGTATTTGTCTAGGAGTTGTTGATATTCTTCCTTCTTTGGCCATTGTATTTTATCAAAATCTTCCTCTGAAGAGAAATGAAAATCATCTGGAGAAAATACATGAAGATTTTCCTTGATTGGCTCATGTGTTTCACTAGTTTCAACATCATTGTCAATTTATTGCACATGGACCTTGGCCATTGGCACATTTGGGAGGCGTTCTATTGACCCATCATTCATAGGCACATTGATGTAAGTTAGATCCATTTCTAAGGTACCTCCCAACATTGCAACAAACTTCCTGGACAAAAGCATTCCCCATACATCAGAGACATCCACGACCACAATATCCATGTGGATCACTCTCTCGTGATATTTACCAAGGCGTACTTCAACATTTTCGACTACCCCATGAGTCGTTATGGCCTTGGATTCAAAACCACACACATTCCTATAAGGTTGTATGGCCTTTAGGCCTAGTTTCTCCATGACCTTCAAGGACATCATGCTAGCACTTGCTCCTGAATCAAGCATACAATTGTTAAGAAATTTGTTATTAACTAACAATGTCATGAAAAAAGGTGGATGTCCATCATACTAAACCCTAAAATGGTCTGCTTGTAACATGATAGGAGGGTCCATTGGCTCATCTGATACTTTGAAAAAAAATTTGAACCTTTCCTTTACAGATGGTGTTATCACATGCTAATTTGTATTAATTTTTCCAAAGCATCTTGTCCTTGTGCTATCTTTCCACTCAGGTTTTAAAACGTTTTCACCGGCTCTGTCAAGATCCCATCACCTAAATCTTTCACTCGACTAATCATCCAAAATAGTCATGTCCTCTATGAGTCAAAATTGAAAAATATCCCAAATCTATATCTAGTCACAATGCTTATCTAAATTCCTCGGTCCCATCACTTCATTCATTTTTACCATTATTATCATATTCCCGTTGAAAATTAAAAATATTTCTTTAAGCTCCCTTATCCTATCCACAAAGTCATGTGATGAGCCTCATATGCCCAAAGTCCTTAGAAAAATGGAAAAAGGTTTATAATTATTAATATAAATATTTCTATATTAAAATATTTCTATTAATATTTAATCCAATATTTAATTCATGACTTCATGTCCAATCATGGGCACGAATCTCAAATTAAGTGGAAAAGTCAAAGGGTGGATGGAGGGCACATATACATTTCGGGGGTTGAAAGTAAACGAGGGTTAATTTTTTAAGGTGGTCCTGAAATCCAAACCACCAGGTTTTATGTTGGAGTATGTGTCCTTAAATGATGCATTTTGGAGGTAAGGGTGGTGTGGATTAAAACCACTCTTCCCAAGTTCAAAAACACTATTGCAAGCCATTTGATATATTGGTTCGGTTTTATTAAGGTATGATTTGATGTTTTCAAAACAAATCATGGAGTTTCCAATGCCATAAAAAATTTCCTCCTCACAGTGAAAAAGTTTTACAGAGGTTAGATCTAACTTTTATAGAGCAAAGAAATTAATGTTTATTGCTATGGAAAATAATCATAAAGAATAAAATGTACGTGAACGGAAGATTTGGACAATTGTTTATCCAAGGTTTTTACAGAAGTCAAAGGGGAAGATCAAGGGATATTTTTACAGTTTACCAAGATGGTTTCCAAGACATGGTTTTCAAAACCACGGGAAACAAACTAGTAAATAGTTTTCACAGTGAAATGGTAAATTGGGCAAAACAAGACATGGCTTTAAAAACCACGGGAAACAAGCAATAAATGGGTTTT
Source organism: Picea engelmannii (assembly GCA_009831015.1). Taxonomy (NCBI): domain Eukaryota; kingdom Viridiplantae; phylum Streptophyta; class Pinopsida; order Pinales; family Pinaceae; genus Picea; species Picea engelmannii. Next base: position 146,750 of record ML800997.1, read on the forward strand.
CAAAACCATGAGCATGAATTAAAATATGGAAATTTAATTTTACGGGATAAAAAATATTTGGGAATTACTTTTATTCAAATATATTGTTCCCAAATATTTAAGGAGAATATGGATAAACAAAATTAGATTTGAAAAAGCACAACTGGCATTTCAAAGAGAATGTGGCAATCATTTTCCGCAACACTTGAGGAGAAAAGCAGATTTACAAGACGATTTTCGGGTGAACCAAAATGAATTTTTAAAATTCGAAGGAGGTTATTGTCAAGCATGGACCCAACAACATTAGTCTTGTTTTTTACACAGGTGTCACGGATTGGAAGATTCAAAGGAATCTTGGAGCCCTATTTTTCAGTTTCATGATTTCTTGCTCGAGACATGTTTTTGTGACACGTATTCCGGCCAGCTGGAGATGAATTTCAAGAAAATGAGAGAGGTGTTTCTTCATAACGAGATCATATACAAAAACCGTTCTTAGATTTTACACAGACATTACAGTTTAAGAATTACAAGTGGCGTTTTGAAGCCTATTTTTTCTCCTGAAAAACAAGAGATCAGTTAAAACGTGTCATGTTCTATTTGTAATTGTTTCTATTTAGGGAAAGGGGTTGGAGTTCGAAGTTGTGAGATGGAAGGGGCCTTTAGTGTTGTATATTTCATTGTAAAAGAGTAGATAAGGGGGGGACTTTTAGCCAGGAAGGCGAAGGGACTGTGTGTGAATTTCTCATAATGTTCTTATGAATTAATACAAGAGTACAGTGCTCTCTGATAGCCGAGATTCATCATGGTGTATTATTTAGTGTGTTTTCCTCTAGTTCACATTCATTTCATTTATGTTATTTATTCTAAGCATAGCTAAGAGTACATTATTGGAATCCATCCTTGATAGATGCTCCTTTCATATGGTTAATGCAGTTGTCGTGTTAAATGAATACACATCCAGAATTCATTCTTTGTTAAGTGATATGTTCATTGTAATCAGCCTTATGTTATTTCTTCTAAAGTTACAATTGAGAATTCATCTTTGTTCGATGCTCTCATTCGTAATGGTCTTTTCTCTTTTCTGTATTTCCATCATCTGAATATTATTTATTGTTGAAGGATATGCTTACTTTTCCTCTATTCCCTCAGGAGTACATTAGTTGTATTAATATTCATAATATATTTCAAGATTTGACCCATTTGCCCAATGTTTACCTTTCTCTTGTTTGTCCTACCAACCCTTTTAAAAACTAAAAAAAAACCTATCCTATTGCATAATTAATTTCTTGCATGTGTTTATGAATTTTGCTGAATCAAAACCCTAGGTGACAAGCACACAAGTAGGTCCTTGTCTCATGTCCCCTGATAGAGAAACTTTCATCCATTGAAGAAGGAAGAAAGATCCTAGCCATAGCTACACTCCTATTTTCTTCTTCCTCTTTGCTAGCCGCACCAATTGAAATCCAAGAAGAGTGAGACGTCCCTGGCCTAGGTCTACTACACTAGGGTCATACTCTTTCTAAGGTTTGCTTAAAGGCCTTGCTGTAGAAACACCGCACCTCATCAAACCCTCTTGTTTTGGTTATATTTTTATTCTTGAGCTAGCCGTTTTGTCAGGAAGGAGGAGAGATCATGAGGCCTTTCTTTAGCAACACCGGAGTGAGCCTCTCTCCCCTAGGGTTTTGATTTTGAGGCCTTGCCTTTGCAACACCTCAAAACTCTTCCCTCTAGTCCTTGAAATCTTGCCTCCTTCAACTCTTGTGTCCTTCACTTGTGACTCCATTAAACCCTAAGGCACTGATTTGAAAGTCCTCTAATGTTAAAGTGAAGTTGATCAAACAACTCTCTAAATACTTTAAATTTTAAACCCTGACTTACTAACCCTAAGTTGTTGACATCATCATTGGTTATTTCATCTTTAATACAACAATGTTTTGTTTTATAAGAAATTCAATGGTGATTTAGGCATTGAATGAAATAAAGTGTTGATTGGTTGTATTAAATGCTACATCGTTCCAGTATTTATTAGTGAAGTGACATTATTTTTATTGCTATATTGATAAACATTGATTTCGTCAACATTTATTGCTATTTGCTTATATATATTCATCAGATAGTCTATTGAAGTACTAACCCATTGAAATATAGCTTGCGTATATCAGTTTGCTATTGTTTTGTTCCAGGCAAGTGTTATTCATTGGGGATTTACTTTATTATTGGTTGTTTAGCCAGGACTATCTGTTTGGTGTTGATCTGTGAGAGGGGATTCTTTACCCTTGTCTGAATATCCTTTAGCCTCCTCAAAGCCCCAAATCATCGGGGACGTCTCCCCTGGGCATCACCTCCCTAAAGAGAAAGAACCTCTCCATCGTGGTGACATTGGGTGGGATAGGTTCATGTTACTCCAGTTTGGCCTTCTTTCTTATAGCCTTTCCTCCTAGCTACAAACTGTGCGATAACAGTTACTACAGGTGGTTTGTCAGAGGATTTTCACAATTGGGAGCACTGCTCACAGATATGACCAAGAAGGGTGCTTTTCATTGGATGGAGGAGTCACATCAAACATTTGAGAAAATGAAGGAGGTTATGAGCACATTCCATCTTCTAGCCCTTCCGTATTTCTCTCGGTCGTTTGTCTTGGAGTGCGACGCATCAAGGGTGGGGATTGTAGCAGTTTTGATGCAAGGAGGCAATCCCATTGTGTTTGAGAGTAGGAATCTCAACAAGTCGGAGAGATTCTACTCGATTTACGACAAGGAGATGTTGGCAATCATGCATGTCTTAAACAAATTCAGGCAGTATCTAGTGGGTAGCAGATTTGTAGTGAAGACTGATCACAATAGTCTCAAGTATTTCTTGGATTAGAAAGACCTCAATGAGAGACAACAAAAGTGGATTTCGAATATCCAAGCCTTTGACTTTGACATTGAGTATGTTAAAGGAAAAAAGAAAATCATAGAGGATGCTTTGTCCAAGAGGCCAGCAGGGTGTTCGATGATGGATATTTACACAGACCAGAAGGCACATTTGTTGGCGGAGTACTCCAAAAACAAATTTGCTTATGAGATATTGGATTGATAGGTAGTTGATGATAGATATCGGGTGCTAGACGATGTCATTTTCTACAAGGACCAGATCTACTTGGTTCCAGAATCTACCTTGAAAGGGAAGATTTTGAAGGTGTGTCATGATTCGCCTACAGCTAGGCAGCTGAGGTACTTCAAAACTTACAAGCAGATTAGGGAGAGATTCCCATGGAAGAGTCTCAAGGATGATGTACTGAAACACATTCGGGAGTGCACGACTTGTCAGCAGAACAAGTCCGAGCAGACACACCTCACGGGGTTACTTCATCCCTTACCCATTCTAGAGTAGAAATGGGAGAGAATTTCTATGGAATTCATTACAGGTCTTACTCGAGTGCATGGAAGGGACTATATATTTGTGGTGGTCGACAGGCTGACCAAATTTTCACATTTCTTTGCCATACCCACAGACTACAAGGCCATACAGGTAGCGGAGCAATTTTTCAAAGAGTTTTTCAGGTTACACAATTTAGCCAGGAAGATAGTCAGTGATAGAGATGGGTGCTTCATCATCGTGTTTTGGCAGAAGCTCTTTCGGTTGGTGGGCACAGAGCTAGCCACAAGTATTAGCTACCACCCACAAACAGATGGACAAACAAAGATTTTCAACAAATGGGTGGAGGGGTATCTGAGAAACTATGTGGGGGGACAACAACGCACATGGGTGAGATGGTTGCACATGGGTGAGTATTGTTACAACATGACTTACCATATGTCTATCAAGATGTCACTATTTAGAGCATTGTATGGATACGATGCACCCTCTTTTGTGGAGACTATGTTTGGGGATAGTAGGTTCTTGGGGGCCAAAGACTGGGTTGAGGAGTGTCAGAAGATTCTATAGGAAATAAAGGAGAACTTACAGGAAGCTCGAAACTAATAGAGGATCCATGCAGAAAGGTAGATGATAGAGCGCAGTTTCGAGGTAGGGGACTTAGTTTTTCTCCGTTTACAGCCATACAGACAATCCTCCTTGAAAAGGAGTGGGGCAGAGAAGTTGAAGCCCATATTTTATGAATCGTACAGAGTCATCAGGAGGGTAGGCGAGATGGCATATGAGCTAGAGATACCGGAAAGTAGGTGAGATTCACAACTTCTTTCATGTTTCTTTCCTTAAAAAGGAAGTGGGACAACAAGTTATCATTTTAGAGGAGTTTCCACCCTTGGATGAGGAGGGTCAGTTGGAGCTAGTGTCGAAGGAGGTGCTTGAGTAGAGAGAGTGCAGATTGAGAAGCAAGGTCATCAGGGAGTTCTTGGTTAGATGGAAGGGAGTTTCAGTGGAGGACACCACATGGGAGGGAGAGAGTGTATTGCAGCACCTAGGATTGATGTTGCTTGAGGACAAGCAATCTCGGGAAGGGAAAGAATGCAAGCCTCTTGGGTACAACTCCTTTGGGCTTGCATACAATGTTTAGAATGAAGGAGAAAGAAGAGAAACCATTACCACTCTTGGAAGGAGTACCGTAAATGTGTGTTGTACTCGAATTTGGGCAACATGCCCTCTTGTCCTAGTAAGAATCTGCAATAATCAACAAGCTATTGCTTGTTGATTTGTGTTGCAACACACTCAAAAGAAGTAATGAAATTCTTATCTTTCAACAGAAATTTCGTACATATAGAAAACATAATTTTATATGATTAAATTGACCTATCTAAGCACGTTAGCCACTAAAATCTGAATATGAGAGAATGAGGGAGAAGAACAGAAAGTTGCTTGTGAAGTGTAAGTTAAAATGAGGGTAGATTCGTCCTTGAAGCTATCCCAACAACTTCTTTTCAAGGCAAGCTGCAAGCTTCAATAAACCGTGAGATCAAATAGATAAATGGATTGCATGCATGGATAATACAATAAAGTTAGTATTGAACATGAATATAACGCATATAGGCAAGCAAACAAAGTTTTACTCCACCTAGCCAAGCAAACAAAGTTATATCTTAGCTATGCTATTCAATGATCAAAAAATAATAAAAGCAAAGAACAGTTTCACCTCATGAATACATGGATCATCCAGACAGATCTTGAAATCCCCAAGTCCTAAAAAACAGTTTCTTTATTATCAAATGGGAAGAGGTTGCAGCAACAAAGTTGCTTCAAGCTCTTCAAAAACTAAAACCAGTGAAGCAATGTGAACAGTAATGTGAGAGAGAGAGAGAGAGTGGGATGATGAGAAAATAGTAGCATAACAATACAATAATGAAAGGTAATGAGTGAGAGAGAGTCTAATTTATAGACCAAGAGACCTCCTTTGGATCTTTGACAAATTTCAAGATCAAACTCAACTGACAACTCAAGTGAAGGTGGCGTGAGCTTTGAGGGTAGGGGCGAAATTAGCATGTAGGGAGAGATGGAAGGTGAGGTGGCCACTTGAGGGAGACGTATTGGCTAAGAGGGGAGGTCCACGCTTTCCTTGAAAGAAAACTCCAATTTTATGCGTGATGTTTCCACTTTATTTCATAAGGAAAGCGTATTCTATCAAGAAAAGAGTGAGGATTCAAGGAGGATGGCGTAGGCTTATGGGAGGAGGTGAATTTAGTAAGAAAGGATAAGTGAGAGGTGATGTGGCCACCAATGGGAAACATATTGGTCAAAGGGAATACCCACGTGAATCCTGAAGGTAATATTCCTCTTTGAAGTTGGATGTTTCCACTTTTACGTGTGCCCTTTCCAATTTATTCAAAAGAGAAAGCGTGAGTAAAGAGGAATGTGTGAGGTTTAGTGAGGGAAAAGTGTGAGCTTTGAGTTGGAGTGTGGATACCAAACTCTTAAGTGACATGGAAAGGAGAGGAAGGGTGCACCTCATGAAGAGGGGTCCTCAACCAATAACCAAAGTATTACCAAATAGATGCATGGAGTGGGAACGTATTACCCAAATGGGGGACACAATCTTTAAGTTGGAAATAATTAAAGTGTGGGTAGAAAGGGTAATTAAAGATTAGGAAAGGTGTCGGTAGGTTAGGTGGGGTCTCTCTTCATTAATTACCACGATAAATTTACCTTATTTGTCTTTATTACAAAATCTAACATTTTCCCATGTCCTGGGTTCAGCAATTAAAATTGTTGTTTTCCGAAAAAACTCCTAAGTGGACAAAAACCCTAACAAAACTTGTCCGACTGAGTTGAAACTTGGTCCACGGGTGTAGGGGGTCTCTTTATCTTTCTTTTGAATACAAATACCCCTATAAAAAATATCGGGACATAAGTTTTACAATAATTATCCAGAATTAATTAATTAATTAATTCCCAACTTTAAAAAAATCCTACCTAGACTCGAGGGAATTCCGCGAAATTTTGCATGTTGTCTTACATGGTCATTTACCTTGTTCATAAACACTATCTACCTAATAATGAATTCATTAGAGCGTCTTTCGCCACTTTGGAGGATTTATTGCTAGTGAGAGTGAAAAACTCAAGGGAGATTAACTCGGCTGGTTAGGCCACATTAACCTCCTCGGGATAAAAAAAACACTCGATGAAAGGAACTCTCCTAATGAATAAATCCTAAGGAAACTAACCTAACCATGATCCATGTATACCTATTACAATATTAACCCAGGCAGGGTTGCAGTAATTCCGCTTACAAAACGGTGTGCTGGAGCCAAAAAAAACCATGTAGAACCAAATAGTCTTTGACATGTTTGCATCTGTTGATGCATATCTTCATGGTACATGAATTTGACCCCCTTGTTGAATAGGCGATCAACATATGGCTCCACATGGGGACGTGTATTCGATCTTCTCACATGGGATGGAGAGCATACGAGAATCCAGCATCTACAAAAAGGTGCTCACCAATATCCAACATAAGCATACATATATATCAAACGAATAAATAAAATGCTATAATCAACATTTACATTTATGAAATAACTAAAGTACAATAAATATGACTACAAAATGAATCTATGATACAAAAATAATTCTAAGTATATATCAACATAATGAATAAAATAATACAAAACTAAAATACAAGGAGAAAGATTAGAGATACGTTACAAAGGGTGTCCAAATGGACACCAAGTTGTCATATGAAGAACACTTCAAGGAGGGGTCCGCTCGCTAGCATGTATGACTTTATGTCGTCCCACTGGATGACTAGAAGACTGATACACTTTATGTTGACTTCTTATTCTTTCATGTGAATCCCAGTTTCTAACCTTAGGCCATTTGGGGCAGTTCCCCTTAAAGAATTTTTGATGGTTTTTCATAGGTGCCAAGTGCAAAGTCTGTGAACTTAGTTTTTCCTTAAAAGGCTTGGCATATCTTTTATTAGGGATGGTATACTTTACTTTATCAATATTAACCTTGTCATCCTTAGTAAACTCCATCGGATTTTCATCATTGAAACTATCTTTAATTTTCCTAATTTCTACAAAATTAGGAGGGTGTGGCCCAAGAATTCCATCCGACTTGTGATGACATCTAACAGACTTATTTTATGAAGGCTGAGTTGATAACAAATTTTCAACTGACACATCCAACTCTGACTTTAACTCTGAAAGAGGCAAACCATTATTTATTTCATCCGAATCTTCCTCGAGAAAAAATCCATCAAAAGAATCCATGGGGTCCCAAACATTACAAACGCTTGGGGATTTACTATTTAGTTCCATCTTGGTAAGATGTTATGGGAGTAAACTCTATCTCATAACATCCCATTTCTACTTCCCGATACACAATCTCATTATTTTTCCTCCTAGGATCTTCCACATGATACTTTATTTCCAACACTCTATTCAATCTGAACTCTAAACCATTTGGAGTTGGAATGATGGCATAAGTTAAGTCTATTTGCAAATTTCCACCTAAATCTGCAGCTATTTTTCTGTTTAGCAACATACCCCAAGTATCTGGCACATCAATTACAACAATGTCCATTTCAATTATGATATCTGAGAATGCAGCCAAGTGTACTTGTAATCCCTTAATCAAACCATGCACCGCTATGGTTCTGTTATCCATAGCACAAATGTTATGATAAGGCCTAGATATTCTTAAGTTTAATTGTTCCATTACTTTCTTAGTCATAACACTTGAGGTAGCTCCTGAATCTAGCATACAATTATGAAGAATAAAATCATTCACGAGCAAGGATAGGAAAAATGGTCTATTCTTTTCGTTCCCCCTATCCATATTTTGCAGAATAATCGGCGCATCCTGATAAGTTCTTGTTGGTGGAATGTCAACACTTTTATGAGAAGGGTTTTCTATGGCTCTGAGTAGATTCTCCCTCTGAGAAGGAATCTTCATTAATTCCGACACTGGAACCAACATATTTGCATTACTTAACCATCCTCCTAAGTCAATATTTAATTTTGAGTTTGCATGCACATCTGACTTAGGGGGAGCTGGGGTTACCTTGGGAATGTTTGCTTGATTTTTATTTTGACTCTTATTTCCATTCCTTTGGTAGGAAATGCCTCTAAACTTAGCCATCTCGACTACTTGTTGTGAAGTAGGCTTAGGACCAAACATTTCTCTCACCTTATCCACCACAACATCATTCATGCAATTCATATTTCTCACCCCCTCGTTATGTTCATCTGAATCCATCCAATCATACATGCCATCATTATACTTATGACCAAACATATTAACTTGTTCATTCGAAGATCCACAAGGTCCCTTCTCATCATAAAGGTGAAGGAAGACTTGGCAAGTTGATTCATCATGGAATTGCTCACAAGGTCTGCAATAATGAACAACCTGGCGGTCAACCCAATTAGTGGATTCAAATGGATTTGGTGGTCTTTGATCTTGGGGAGGAGATTTCTTAGGCCATTTGTCATTTGGCCTATGTTGGGGCCTATTTCCTTGACCCCTTTCCATGGTGATCAACC